>JAUTXW010001851.1:2500-602500 GCA_030620095.1 Kuschelorhynchus macadamiae
TTTGCAATGATTTATTCAATTCAAGAAAGGGTCGAAATAACGAAACTGTATTATCAAAACGGAAGCATTGCAAGAGCTACCGCCCGGTTGTTTAATGCGTTACATCCAGACAAAAATATTAACCATAAGTATGTGGCTAAATTAATAAGAAAATTTGAAGCAACTGGATCTGTATCTAATATTCGCCGGAATCAGGAAAATCGTCCAAGTAGAAATGAAGCCAGAGAAATAGCAGTTTTGGGACACGTGGCTCTTGACAACACCCAAAGTACTCGTGGTCTGGCTACTTCTTCAGGATTTACACGCTCAACAGTGCAAAGAATTTTGAAATCCTATAAATTTCACCCGTACAAAACTAAACTTGTCCATGAGCTTAATGAAGACGATTATGATAGAAGGTTGGAGTTTTGCGAATTAATGACACAACGTTTGAACAATAACCCAAATTTGTTATTTAACATTTGTTTTTCGGATGAATGTACCTTCTATTTACATGGTGCTGTAAATAGACATAATTGTCGATATTGGAGCGACTCGAATCCACATTTGTTTCGAGAGGTACATTCGCAATACCCACAAAAAATTAATGTCTGGGCCGGCATTTTCGGAAATCATATTGTAGGACCTTTCTTTATTCCTGGAAACTTGACGGGGGAGTTGTACTTGGACATGTTGGAAAATACAATAGAGCCACGAATAACCGAAATAATAGAAAATGAGGTTAATTATAATGAAAATTTTCTTCATTTCCAACAAGATGGTGCACCACCGCACTATGTAGCTCCAGTACGACAGTTTTGGACACCCATTTCCCAAATCAGTGGATCGGACGGCGCGGCCCCATTGAGTGGCCACCAAGGTCTCCGGACTTGAGTCCTTTAGATTACTTTCTTTGGGGACATATAAAAAGTAAGGTTTTTAGTACGAAGCCAGACTCCATCCAAGATCTTCGGGAGCGGATCACGGCGGAATGCAGACAAATAACTCCAGAAATGTGTGAAAATGTTAGGAATAGATTTGAGCAAAATATTTATTATTGCATGGAGGTAAACGGACACCACTTTCAACATTTATTACCACATTGACTTTTTGACACATTGTAGCTAAGTAACTAATTTTTGTTTAAATTTTAATGTGAATGTAAAACTGTAAATGGTTTAGTGTTCCTGATTCCGGCGAATATTAGATACAGATCTAGTTGCTTCAAATTTTCTTATTAATTTAGCCACATACTTATGGTTAATATTTTTGACTGAATGTAACGTATTAAACAACCGGGCAGTAGCCCTTGCAATGTTTCCGTTTTGATAATAAAGTTTCGTTATTTTGACCCTTTCTTGAATTTAATTTATCAATACTTGATATTATTCAATTATTTAAATAACTTCAAAATGGTTGAAGATAGGTATAAACTCTATTATACAAAAGTTACTAAAAACTTCCTGAGAATCCAAAAATAGAAAAAAAATTGGGGGTTTCCATTTAAAAATGTCAAGTGTAATGCGATATCTTATTTTTGGACACCCTGTATTATACAATCATACATGAAAAGACGTCCCCCTAAAAATCAAAATTGACGTGTCCAAGCGTTTTTCCCAAAATATACCAGGAAAGTCATAAATAAGGGTGGGACCTTTTCGTTGGGCCACCCTGTATATATATATATATATATCTATATATATATATATATATATTTATATATATATATATATATATATATATATATATATATATATACATATATATATATATATATATATATATATATATATATATATATATACATATATATATATATATCATCCATTTAAAATTTTAAATAACATCAACAATTATTTTATACGTGCATGTCCTATTGTTATTGTAAATACCAGCAACCCTCTGCAGTGTGTGTTTTCTGATTAATCCTTTTAGTCTGTGTACTTAATACCTTGTCGGTAGGCCTGAAATTTATAAAACCATAAAAAAATTAAAAAATAAGCCAGTGGGTGATAATAATATACCCATTAGATACTTAAAAGCATAGCTGTTTCCATCTGCAGGCCCTTGTCATATATTTTCAATCTTTGTTTTAAAACAGGAACTTATCCTGATCTGTTAAAAAATGCAATAAAGCCAGTTCATAAATAAGGGTGCCATTGATGAAGTACAGTATTATACATTTATATCTCTTCACTCTAATATTGGTAAAGTTTTTAAAAAAATAATTTAGGGCAGATGGCTTGTTCTAGTCATGATGAGCTCCTGGTGTCAGGAAAACTATTTAAAACAATACTGTTAGAATCGGGCAAATTATAGTCAGTGAAACCAAACAACGTGAGTCCCTCTATGTCAGAGTGAATGGAAGGTCTATACCTATAGCCGAAAGTATTAAATTCCTGAGTGTTTATTTGGATCCGTTTCTGAACTGGACCCAACAAAATAAGATGCTTACATCACGACTAAATAGTGACTTTGACTTATTGCGGAGACTAGGATGTGAGCTTACTGTTGAAACCATTAGGATCTTGCTTTCAATCAATTTTGAGTTATGACATACTATTTTGGGGCGTATCTTCTACGGCCATGGGCGTTTTTCCGGCTCAAAAATGGATTATCTACCCTATATGCGGTATCTGTTCAAGGGAAAGCCTAATTTCTCAACACTTTCTATTCTTACAGCACTTTCCTTATATGTTTTGGCGTTAATTGTGTATGTTAAAAAACAGTCCAATCTCGTTGAAAGAAGTATAGACAAATGTGCTTTGCAACTGACCATGATAACTCAGAATAGAACTAAACTTAGCATCCCTTCCCATAATTCCACTTTTTTCAAAAAAAGGTCCTGTTAATTGAGTTGTAAAGACTTTTCATATGCTGCCCAATCAAATAAAGCTTATTGAAAATATAGAAAAATTTAGGGAGCACACCATTCAGTTCTTACATGCAAGGTGTATTTATGTTTTTAACTTTGGTAAATAACATATTTTTAAAGTTTTTAAAATGTAACTGTTATATTTTTTCTTTTATTTTATTCTATTTTAAACTATATGTTGGTCAAAATACTTAAAATATCTTAAGAGTGTCATATAGACACCACTATTTTTGACGTGGTATCGTGATTTATATCATGTTGACAATTAAAGAAGATTATTATTAATCTTCTTGGTTACTATCAATTGGCGTTGCGAGGGGTGTTCCTCAGGGATCTATTTTGGGACAACTGATATACATCTTGTATAGAAATGAGCTTTGTGACATAACTGGAACACAGACGGCTCTTTGTGCCGCTGACACCGCCTTAATTTGTACTGAGGATGATTCTGATGCCATGCCGCCTAGCGTAGGGGTAACCTGTGACATTCTCGACAGGTCATTTTCGGCCCAAGATCTTCTAAACGTGTCAGACACAATGTCATGTTTTTCAGAAGTCGAACAGAAAATACCTTTGTTTTTTCTTATAAAAACTCTAAGATGCAAACATCGGAACATATTTCTATTCTTGGTGTTACTATTGACAGAAAATTGAATGTCGGGTGTGTCCCAGTTAGTGTGTCCAGATATTGCAATGTTCCAAGGAATATTACAGAAAACGTAGGCGTTGAAGCGCCACTGACAGCGTATAATCTAAAATAACATGCGGCCTTGTTTTCTGGGGAAACTATCAAGAAGCAGAATGAATTTTAAAGAGTATAGTGCACTGCGTCCTCTCTTATGGGTAGATCATTGATATCTATTAGAAACAGGATTGGGCCCAGAATTAAGTCATGTGGGACACCAATGTCAACCCCTGTCTCCGTCGACCCGACTATATCTCACAACCTGGCATCTGTTGTCCAGGTATGAGTCTATGAGACTGATGTTATCCCCACTGAAATTATAACCGCGGAGCTTCTGCAGGAGAATGCCCTGGTCCACATAGTCAAAAGCCTTGATCAGATCACACAGAAGAACCTCAGCATATCTCGTTCTGTGAAAAGTCTTCACAATGATAGAGACCAAGTCCAGAATACCCTAAACAGTACCTTTACCCTAGCGAAAACCAAATTGGTATTGGTAAACAAACTAATTTTATTCTTGTAGAGTATTTTTTTTCTCTCTCTGAAAGCGACAGCCAAACAGACACAAAATCATGTTTGGAGATATCTACACAAACTAAAATTGTTGTAGTGCATACTTCATCTCAGACGGGAAATATTGATATTAAAATAGATAGTGATGAGTTAAGAAAAAAACAAAAAACAATAGATACTTTAAAAAATGACATAGATGAACTTATATCCGTGAATCGAGACATGATAACATCAATTCAGGTGATAACAACTGAAAAGAATATGCTGTCAGAAGCGATTTCAAAGTTGCGGAAAGATTTTCCCAATCAGAATATTTGCAAAGAGTTCAGTACAGAGAAGCATACAGTTCAGGAGAAGGATTGTGGAGAAAGTTCCCCACTGAAAAACGCCAGGGCGGAAAAGTCAGTTAAGTATAAGGTGTTAGTATATGGAGATGAATCAGCCAGAGATTTTTCCTCTCGATTGTGTTCTCTTTTCGACGGATGTACATATGAAGTGCAAGGTATTGTTAAACCAGGAATGGACCTGCGGGAAGCTTCCAGGAGTACTTTTAAAATGACCCATAGTTATAGACAACGGGACACAGTAATTTTTATGATAAATCTAAATAATGTTAAGTTCTTGTACACTGATTGTTTGAGAAATATTCTGTGTCTGGCAAGGTTAAGTAATCTTATTGTATATTACAAATATGACCATTTTACAAAAACCGCAGTGGTATCTAAGTTTAATAAATGTATTTATGATTTCACAAACAACACAAGAAACATATTGAGACTTATTGAGATCAATACAAGTATGCGTAGTTCTGGCCAACAAAATATAATGTATGTAACCAAATTGTTGCATACCTATTTAACTTGCTCAGCAATAAGTTCATTGAACTTGGTTATTCATTCTGTCCCAGTAACAAATTGTCATATTCCTGATTTGATAAAAAGCACATCAGTTAGGGAGATTTCAACTACAGATGTAAATGATAAAATTGTTGACAGTGAAAATATATATTTTTTTGGACCCAGCCTTGGCAGGCATAGATATAATATAGTTTTTAAGAAAAAGTTTTGTATTTTCTGTTTTAACTGTGGTAGTACTTGTAAACATTTTGACGAGATCCATGTTTTTATTTTAACACATAAACCGCAAGTTGTGTGTATTTCGGAAACCCATTTAACTGATGAAATAAGTGACTAAAATTTTTGTAGAGGGGTACAATTCTTTAAGAGTAGATAGAATTAGTAGACATACAGGAGGGGTGCAAATATATGTACAAAATTTATTCAGCATAGTTAATGTAGAACAGATCTCACTCCAAAAACAGTATTGGGTTTTATGTGTTAAACTTGACATTTATGGAAAATTAGTTTTAGTTGTTTGTCTTTATCGATCATCAAATAGTAATAATGGAGAATTTTTAGATTTTTTTGAAACTTGGTACAATAATTCTTTCTGTGATACTAAGAGTCCTGTTTTTATTGTGGGTGATTTTAATTTTAATTGGTTTGCAAATAACACATATACAAATAGATTAAAGTCCCTTAGTGCTGAGACTGGACTAGACCAACTGATCTCAGATTTAACAAGACCTTCGATACAGGGGGGTACTCTAATAGATTTGGTTTTTATAAATACCACTGAAGTGGATTATAGAATATGGGAAACACCTAGAATAAGTGATCATTTTATTATTAAACTAGATATACATATTTTTGACTCAGAAAAGCCCTTGCCATTTTTTGTAGAAACTCGTGGTAAAAATGTTGATTTTAAATTATTTAGAGCTAAACTTTTAAGTGTTGACTGGAAATTTAATATAATGAACATTGACAGTAAATGTGACATTTTGCTTGACAATATTTTTAAAATACTTAATGAGGTTGCGCCTAGAAAGCAAATTAAAATATTATCTAAATGTAAGCCATGGTGGAATGAAAGAGTTCAGAATGCAGTGCAAGAGAGGGATGAGTACTATAGAATCCATAAAATGGAAAAAACAGATGAAAGTCATAGCATGTATAAACAAAAAAGAAATTCAGCTGTGAAAATTATGAAGAATGAGAAAAGGAAATATTTTGAAGAAAAAATTGATAATTCATTAAATTCCCTAATCCTAGGGAAATGTGGAGTGTTCTGAAAAGTGTGATGCCGAATAGCAATTTAAAAAATGATATTGAATTTATAGTTTGAAAATAATGAAACAGTAACAAATAAAGAGGAAATGTCTGGTAGGTTAAATACTTATTTTGTTGAAAGTATCACTGATATAATCAGTCAAATCAATTGTACTTCTAATGCGAATTTGAGCTTAAATAATACAGTAGCGCCTAGTGATCAAATCTTCTCGAATTTTAAATTAATCTCAAAAAACTCAACTCTCAAAAACCGTGTTTTCTTTTAAAAACAAAAAAAGTTATGATGATCTTGACATAGAAACTATAAAGAATATTTATGCTGCAATAGAAGATCCACTAATTAATCTTATAAATTGTTCACTAGAACAAGGTGTTTTCCCTAGCAGATTGAAGTTGTCCACAATAGTAGTGAGGCCTCAAATTTAAAGCCTATTAATATGTTAGCTGCTCTAGAAAAAGTCTTCGAAAGAACTGTCTACAATCAGATTGTTGATTTTGTAGATAATAGTAATTTTATAACAGACAAACAATCTGGTTTCAGGAAGAGACATAGTTGTGAAACTGCTATTCAGTGTGTGTTGGATGAATGGAAAACCAGTATGGATAGTAATTATAGTACAATTCCTGTATTCTTGGACTTGCAAAGAGCATTTGAGACTATTGATAGAAAAAATCTTTTAGGTAAATTATATATGATAGGAATACGGAATAATGTGTTGAAATGGTTTGAAAGCTATCTTAACAATAGAAAGCAAATAGTGATTCTGAATGGTAAGGTTTCTGATGAAGTGGTAAATGATCATGGTGTACCACAGGGAAGTATTCTGGGACCCTTATTATTTATCTTGTACATAAATGATATAGTATATGTTGTCAGTGCAGTCGATATTCATTTATTTGCAGACGATACCCTCATTTACGCTTCATCGAAAGATCTTGAACAACTGGTGGCTAACATTAATGGTGCTCTGACTAATTTACATGAATATACCTGTCAGAACTTACTTAAAGTTAATATCACAAAAACAAATTTTATGATTTTAGGAACTGAAACTGTTAGAAAAAAATTCATAGAAAATAAACATGTCATACAGTTTGGTAATTGTTCTATAGAACATGTTAAAAAAATAAAATATTTAGGAATAATTGTTGACTTAAGCTTTTAAGAACATGCCAAGATTTGATATGTTTAATGAACAATGCTACCAGATTTCATAAAACATTGTCAATCTGTTTATTGTTTTAAGAAACAGCTCAAGGCATATACTTTGGAGAAATGTAATTTATGTGTTATGCCTTGAGTGGCATTTATTGTTAGTTTGGATTTTATTTTATATTTGTTTTTTCTGTGTTAAATGTTTTTTTTGACTTTTAAAATTAGTCTAGTTATGTGTAGTTTATTTAGTTTGACTTAATGGATTTTAATTTGTTTTTAATTGACTTCACTATTACTAGTGGAATAATTAGATTTATTATTATAATTATTGTTCTTGTGTTAAATGTTTTCTTTTTGACTTGTAAAAATGTTATTTCTTTTATAAGTAGTTTGATTTAATTCATTTTATGTAGTTTTAAGTCGTTTAACTTACTCTACTAGTGGAACATTAGTTACATATACATATATTTGTCTTTTTACTTCAAAATTGTATATTTGGTAATTAGTTTTTATAAGCTAAATAAACGATTTAACACATATCTCTTGCATTTCTCCTCACCCACACAATCCTACTGCCTACTTAATTCTCTAAGAGTATTCAGCTGTTCTCGCGTAGCCCCCAACATTTCATTAAAAAATATTGGCCTGGTCAGATCTTACTTAAAAGCTCTTTCTAATAACAAGTTGAGATAGGCATGCTCTAAGATTTGAATAAATTGTTGAAGTGACAAATTGCCAAAATTCATCAGCCAATCTGTTATGAAATGGAAACATGTGACATAGGCATCCACACTTTTTTACCGTAGACAAAATTAAGAGTCTCATAAAAGAGAAATTGACAATTTGGCCCATATGATAGACAGCATAGTGTCAGTCAATCCGCAATCACATACCTCTAGGGTTGAACTCGAGAACACATTATCCAAACAGGATTCCCTCGAGTTGGCTCGCATATTGTCTGCTCCATACCATAGTTCTCCAACAGATCATACAGCTAGGAAAATAACTATGGGGTCCCTCAGGACAGTGTCTTGGTAGCATTACTTTTTGATTTATATTTTAATGATGTCAACTATACTGAAGTGCTGGAATTTATCAACTTGTTTTCTGACGATTCGCTAGTATCAGGCAGTGGTGATGATTTGGGGTGTGTTGTTAGGATAATGAATCGATTGCTGAGTTGTATTGTATTGTGGGTAGCCAGTATAAAATTAAACAGTGCATGTTAACAGATCATGCATTGAAAAAGATAATGAAAACCTTGAATGGGTTAATAATATAAAGTATCTTGGCTTCATATTGGATAATACATTGTCTCTTAAAAGTCATTGTGAATATATCTCAAAAAAGATTTCCATAAAATTATTTTTCTGTTCAAGGGTGTCTAAAATTGTATCACTTTTTTCAAGAAAAACTGTGTTTAAAATCATTATTCAGCCTCATTTTGATTGTTGTTCAGCCTTACTATATTTAGCGGATAACCGATCTTCAGTCCCTTCAAGTTTTGTTTATCAGAGGCATGAGAATTATTTTGAGTATAATCTATACACTCCCACTCAACTAATGTTTAGTCCTTTAGATTTAGGGATAGAGGGGAAATTCATTCATACTTTACTAGAAGTATTAACAATTCAAATATTTTATTGTCTAACAGGAAATCCCAATACAAAGACAATTTAGGCACTAAAAAACCAAATATAAGTAAAATTAATATTAACCTTATGCTTAAGGAGACCAGGTAAATCTTAAATCACAATCAAAATAGCAATCTGATAATACATTATATTATCAAATAGCCGAGTACACGTTCACAATAAAAAATAAATTAAACATCTGATATAAGAGCAATAATTTGTTTCTTGGAGGATTTAATAGAATCATTGAAAAGATCCACATTACCATTGGTATGTACTACGTTAAACCATGAAGAGTCTCGATATAGAGGCGCATTTCTGGCAAGGAGAGAGTGTGTACGTGAGTTTCTTGGGGGAACAAAAAATTCAAGATAGTTTAAGAGATCGGTGGAATTCACCATTTTATTACACAGTTTGTATATATAAAGTTAGCTAGACAATATAGCACTCTGTTTTAGTGAAAGAAAGTTAAATTTATCAACTAGTAATTAGTTAATTTTATGGTGAAGATTGGATTATGGTTTTACATTTGCTGACATTTAATGGAAGTTTGTTAGCTATACACCAGGTTTTTAGGGTTTCAATATCTTTTTACAGTTCAAGGCCGTCCTGAGTGCCTTCAATGATTCTAAATATTTTAAGATCGTCTGCAAACAACAAGCAATTAGAAGATATATTCGGGGTAATATCATTTATAAATATGGCAAATATAAGGGGAGCAAGGTTGCTTCCCTGGGGAGCACCGTTTGGAACACTAAATTCATTGGATCTAAAAAGTTTCATCAGATTGATTTCTTAAATTTATAGCTTGATAGACTTTTTGTAAAAAACTTGTGAGATTAGTTTCTGTTGATCTTTTTGAAAAGAAGCTTTGTTGCATAGGGGAAATTAAGTTCTTAATTTGATGAAACAATATGTGAGAATGCAGATCTCAAGGCCTTTGAGAAGTTGGACAAAATAGAACTTGGTCTATAGTGAGAGGTTAATGATTTCGCCACGCTTAAAAATTTGGCATATCTTTTTTTTTTCATTCCTCAGGGAATGTATTTGACAATATAGCTTTATTGAATATATACTAAAGAGGTGTCGCTAATCATTGTAAACAGTCATGGGGTATAAAAGAGGGTATTTTATCATATCTAGCTGTGTGTGTGTATTTTTGAGTTCCTTGAGTGCCTTACAGACTTTAGATTGAGTAATGTGGTTAATCACTATGTTTTGTGAGTTGCTGGGCTTATTCAGGTCAATACAGAGTGGGTCAGAGGAATCTACATAAAGACTCTTGAAGAATTCAGCAAATCCATTCACAATATTTTGTGGGGATTCGAATGATGATTGACCGAAGGTCATACATCCTGGGATGCGGGTTTTGTCGCGTTTTTGCTGAATGAATTTCCAAAAATTCTTGGGATCACTTTTAATGGATGATTCAGTGTTGCTTATATATGTTTTATAGGCAACATCAATTTTGATTTTAATGACATAGTTTAAATCTTTTTTCTTGTTCTTGTTTTTGTTTTTTTAAACAAAGGCACAGATTGATCGAGAATTGGATAAAAAGTTTTATAGAAAAGACTCGCTTGCGAATTAACACTAAGTTCATTTTTTAAGAAATTCCAGTCGTATTGGAAAGAAGCTGATACATCAGATGGAAGTTAGCTCTTTTAAAATTGTAGCTTTTATTCAAGTTAGATGGAAAATGATTAAATGAGGTCCAAGGATACACTAAGTGGTGAGTGAGCGGGTTCTACCCTGACAAGAGGCAAATCTTCAGTTAACCTGACATGATACATTAGTAATTACAAGGTCCAGAGTGTTACCATGGGGATTGATTAATGAGTTAAATTGAGTGTAATCACCTAGTGCCAATAAATCCTTCAATATTTCAAGTTTAGTATTAGCATTAGAGTTGATATTAAAATCACAAATGAAGAGTACTTACCTTTTTATTTTGAATAAGCTCAAAAGATGAAAGATAGTCAAGCAAGCTCTGGTAAACGTTCCAGTTTCAAAAAATCCAGTTTAGTAGCAGTTCTATCATGCCTTATTCCAAGCAAGACACCACCTCCTCTAGTGACATTCATTATGTCAAGATTGCGATCTTTTCTATATACAATGTAGTTGTCATTGAACAGTTTATGATCATAGACTCCATCTTGGATCCATGTTTCGGTTATTGCCAGCCACCAAAAAATGACTATCACAGAGAGAAACTGACTTAAAAAATTCATTTGTTGTACCATTTAAGTCCCTGGTGTTTTGGTATGCGATAGTAATATTCTTGTTAGACATACCTACTAGTTTAAATTCTGGTTGTGACGGAGAGTTTTAATTTTAGGTGAACCATTTTTGTATATTTTTTTGCTCTAATGCGCTCATCCATTTTTTGTTTGAGCTTGCGATATTAAATTTGTTGTGAGGTTTTGTCGTCGCTAATTGATAGGTGTTTAAGGTCGGGGTTGTTCCTAATTTTCTTAGAGTTATATATAATTTCCGATGCTGTGTGACTTGAGGAGCATATCACTCTTATTGGCGTATTTTTACCAGCAGACAGTCTACCTAAACGAAAAGCTTGAGTGACAGTCACATTAACCTGTGAGGTTTCAGTTGATAGACATTGATTTGCAACATCTCCTTTATGTTATTGGAGGTTCTTTCAGAATGTTCTTGAAACAAGCGTACAAGGACCTGGTGAGGTCTAAGGTCTGCATGAGGGTGTGATGAGTCAGAGTCACCAGCTTGAAATCCAGCATCTCTGGTCGCTTCAAGTTCAGATTCCAATGATTTGATTTTTTGGTCAAGGAGTTATTGGATTTAAGAATCTTATTCTTGTCATCTCGTTTCCTCGTTTAGTTTCTTGAAATAAGTGTTTTCAATAGCGATAACATTGGTTGCTCTTTTGGGTGACATGGGATCTTCAGTAACCACATTGTTTGGAGAGGCACCAAATAAGCAGGTACGACTTTGCAAAAGGATAGTTCTTATTTTAGTTGCAGTTTTAATGCCGCTATATGTCTTACATGCAATAATTTCAGCATTATAAGAACTAAACAGAAGACAACTATGGTATTGTTTTAAGGTTTGAATGAGTTTAATCATCTCCCACTTATTGTTAGAAATGCAAATTTTGTTGCATGTTTTAAAACTATAGCTATAGCTTTTGATAGGGTTAGTCACTCTCTACTGCTGGGCAAACTCACTTGAACTCCATTCCAACGTGACCTTGACAGGTTAGTCTAACTTAAACGGGCTCGATCTATACCCGTCTAAAGTTCGATAATTACCTTTTCTAGGGGCCATAAGCTTCATCAGTTTGATTATGACCTTAATGGAGTAAACCTGAACAGCTCATTGTAGGTCAAAAACTTATTGGGAAAGCATTTAAACAACTTGGTTTTATATTACACCATAGAAAGGATTTCTTTTTCCAAATTTTAAAAATATTATATTGCACCTATGTGCTATGATTAGAGTATGGATCAATGATATGGTCTCCTTATTATCAAACCCATATTAACTCAATTGAACAAGTTCAGGAGATATTTCTTAAGACATGTGCCTATCGAGTTGGCATTAATATATCCGGCTTAGATTATCGTTGGAAATGCAGTTTGCTAAGGTTTGACTCATTGGAGTCTCGTAGAAGAATGCAAGATCTCATGATCTTGTATAAATTGGTGAATGACTTGTTCGATGCGCCCAACCTATTACGCCTCCTAAACTTCAACGCGTTGGCTAGTCCATATCACACAAGGAATAAGCATCTGTTCAAGGTTTCTATCACACTAATTATGGTTATCAGAGAAAAAATATGAGTTCCCTACATTATTTTATAAAATATTTTTCTGACAATGATTACTTTATAAAATATTATAACTACCGGAAAATGTATCGAAATACCATTAAACTGTCTAAAAAGATTGCGAAGAAGCGGTGTCGCTGAAAAACTAAAACCCATAAATTCAACTGAGAACACCTTCAGGCAGTATTAGATCATATTTCAGTATCTGTCACATTCTTTTTTCCTCCCGTTTCTGTGGAGGATATAGAAAGCATTTTTAGGGGAATGAAGAATAAGAGTACATCAGGTTGGGACCAGATTTCTTTGCGGATCTTCCAGGCTCTGCGTGCAGTGGCGCTTGAAATGTTGGCTGAGGCAATTAAAGCCTCCTTAATCTCAGGAGTTTTTCCACCTTGCCTGAAAAAAGCCCTAATTCTTCCTCTTTTTAAGAGTGGGGATTGTGAAGATGCTTCTAACTTTAGGCCAATTGCACTTCTACCTACAATGGCAAAGGTGGTGGAAAAACTTGTTAAGGTGAGAATGATATCTCTTTAAGTAGACATAGCATTTTAAGTCTTCAACAGTTTGGGTTTCAGGCGTTAAGGGGAACAAGTGATGTCATCTTTGATTTCCTGGAACATCTTTATATAAATTTAAATTCTGGAGAATTGGCTGCGGCAGTGTTTTGTGATTTGTCTAAAGCTTTGGTTGCGTCGATCACGAAATACTGCTGTGGAAACTGACAGAGTACGGTTTTAGGGGAACCATGCAGAATTGGCTTTGTTTATATCTCGGGGGGCGTGTGCAGTCATTTACATTTAGTGGGAACAACTCAGTTGAGCGTGTCCTGAACTCGAGCGCCCCTCAGGGATCGGTTCTTGACCCTTTGCTTTCTTATTTATGTCAATGACCTCCCTCGCCTTGACACATCAGGTAAATTCACCATTTTTGCAGACGACACCACAATTCTTTGGCATGGTACAAGCTTGGAGGGTCTTGCAGATAAAGTAAATGATGACTTGATTAAAACAAAACTATGGTGTGATGCTAACTTTTTATCTTTCAATGTATCCAAGACTAATATACTTAATTTTAGATGTAATGTTGCAATTGCAATGCCTAGCTTGACAAAATTTTTAGGTTTGTCTTTAGACAAAGAGTTGAAGTTTGAAATTTATGCAACAATTTAAGCAATAAAATTTCCTCTAGTTGTTATGCACTGCGGATTATCTCTAACAACCTAGATCCATCTGTAGCTCCCAACTCTTACTGCTTTGGTTGAGGCTCACCTTCGATATGGCATTTGCTTTTGGGGCTCATGTTCTAACTATTTGTTTAATAGGTCTTTTTGTTACAGAAGAGAGCATTAAGATTTATGTCTGGTGTAAAAGCACGCAATTCTTGTTGTCCTTTATTTATAAAGCATTTAATTTTGACTTTATGCTGTTTATTTATTTTGGAATCTATCTGTCTGGTCAATAAAAAGTATAATAATGAATTGTTTATGTCTAATCACTATAACATGCACCATTCTCATACACTATGTTTGCTGATTCCTAAGTACGAATACAATAAAAAATAATTTTTCTATAGTGGCAAAAAAATGTTTAACCACTTACCCTTAAGTATAAGGAGGTTTGGTAATGAGAAGGCTTTCAGAAAGAAAACTAAAAATCTCCTAATGAAAATGTCATATTGTACCTTAAATGAATTTTATTCTGACAATTTAATGTAGCTCTTTTTTCTATATTTGTAGTAGTGTAAATACTTCGACATTTGTTGTGTCTGTTTTTGTATGTGTTACGTTTTTTACAAGCAATTTAATGTAATACCTATTGAAATTGTTATATTTTTTTGTTTTATTTATTTAAAATTGAAAAAAGACTAGTAGTTTAATGACATAATTATTAATGTAGTCATAGTTTAGTTAATTTTAATTATATTACTCACAAGGTACAATTGCAAAATTTATGACAATAAAGCTACTTTGACTTTGAACCTATGTCCAGGGAATAAAGGATTTTCAACTTGTTCAGATCAGGAACTAGGATTATTATTATTGTTGTGTAATTGCTGTTTGTAAGTATTTACCTTCTATTGATGCCAAAAAGGTGTCAAATGGCCTGAAGGAGAACTACATAACTAAAATGTAAACATTAAAATTTATACTGTAAATAAGATAATACTCAATACATTTATCAACATTTAAATTATAACCTAAGTCAAAAATGCTAAAATCTAAGAATGTTTTTAATAAACACTGCTGTACCACGTCCTAGTGAGTTATGTCAAAATATATGAACTACGAGAAGTAAAAGCACTGACAGTCAGCGACCTTGAAAAGCATAGATCACAAGCCTTTTGACATTCGCAGAAATCAGGATGCTCCTTAAGTTTACGAGAGACGACAGCGCTCGGGTATGCATGCAGATACTTAAACTGGAAATACGGGGGCTATTTCGAATTGTTTGTTCTGAACAAATTTACTTGTTTAAATTAAATTCACGGACGCCTGGAAGGGAGGAGGGGCTAATTTCCTTCCGAACATGCTTTTGGTGCATTAGCGTAGAGTAGTGATTTTTACACAAATATGTATATATAATACGCCTGCTAGAGCTGGAAAAAAATTCGAATGACGAATCCGAATCTTATCCTTGGTATTTTTATTTATCAAACTTAATTATTACTTTATATCAAACTTTATTATTAACTTCGATTTTTAGATGATTTCAAATAAAATCGAAAAAGCGTTTTGCGACTTTAATTATTATAATAATATATGTAGGGCGTTAATGCTTAGTTTATATATAAATCAACCTATTATTTTCGTATCAAACTTCAAGTTATCCTTCGCGCTTAAATTAAGGTTAATACATATTTACTTTTTATTAATACCGGGATTTATATGTACAATTAAAATAAACAAAATGTTTAGTGTTAAACTATTTGTAGTATTTTAGTGCTAAACTATTGTAGCAGTACTTAAATAGATAACTTAATTAAAAGATGTGACCATATAAAAACAAAATATCTAAAAATCATATTTAGTTTTAGTTTTTCATCTGGGCGTTGTTGAAATTCAGGCGTGGGGTGTTTTTCAGATCTTGATGTTTTAAGGCATTACTATTGCGCAGCGTGTAATATATAAAAATATAGTATATGAGGACATAAAAACCAAACCGTTATATTTTCTTTTTTATTTTTTTAATACAAATAAAATAAATGGATATGGAATATTATATTATTAATTTAAGTTTGTTTAGTCGCGTTCATACTGGATATTTTTATTTAATTTTCACGTGGAAAAATTGTCTGATATAACTGTCGGCAGTTAAAAAAAAAGAAAAATCGGATAAACTATCATCCAAGTCTGAGAAGGTAAGTTGAAATGAGTATGATAATTATATTGTGTTTTTTAGTTTAATAATTATTGTTCTTACTGTCATTTTAAATAAAAATATTGTTACATTAAATATTATTTATTGAACTTGAAGAAAATAATCTTACCAAAGATTACGAAGGATATTTATGTGTTTATTGGTTGTTAGGTACTTTACAGTACATATAATATATGTAATAGAAAGTACCTAACAAACATGTTACGGGTAATTCGATAAAATATTAAGAAAATGGGGTAGCAGAAAAGATACAGTGTTGTGTCAAAATTATTCGGTAATAATTCCTCTACTTGTTTAAAAATTTTTAACGTAAACATTGTTTTAAATAAGAATAGGAAACGGCTGTATACATGTAGAGGTAAAATGAGATGTAGACACTTTTGTATTTGGTGCAATTTTTGTATTTAATTAAAAACGTAGCAGAGCGCTTTCAGCTTTCGCCATCATGAAAGCAAGGAAACCACTTTCTTTAAATGGTAAGGATTATAAGAAGATAAAATTATTATAAATTGAATATCTTGAGGGAAAAGAATTTTTTTTTATAAAATGCACTTCAAAATAAAAATAAAATGAAATCAACGTCTTTTGCATTTTATAAAAAAAATTTTTCTTTTCCCTTAAAATATTCGATTTATAAAAATTTTATCTTCTTTTAATCCTTACCATTTAAAGAAAGTGATTTCCTTGCTTTCAGGTGGGACTGATGATAGCGAAAGCCGAGAGCGCACTGCTACGTTTTTAATTATATAAAAAAAGCACGAAATAGAAAAATGTCTACATTCCCGTTGTTTTAAATGTCTGACCTGCTCGAAAAAAATTTCGAAGCAATCCTGATTTTGATTTATTATCAGTAAAAGGAATAACTGCAAGCATAGACTAAGATAAAACAGTACCAGAAAAATGATATATAATAATATACAATTTTGAGCTATTATATTCTAAACATCAACATATAAAAAAATACCATCTTAAGAAACCGTTAACTTATTAGGGCAGGTTGCAAGAACATAGAGTGACACAACAAAAATAATTACAAACCAATTATTTATAAATTGTGTTTTCAAAAAAGTAATTTGCATTATATAAAGGTTATTTATATTTAAATAAACCTTGGGGGTCTTATGTGTCATTATTTTATAAGTTATTGCATACACATTCTGAATTTGCGGAGGTATCAAAATCTTAATCAATAACGTATTTGTATAATTGTATGTAAATATTTATATCTTACCTTTACTTTACCATTATGTTAGCTTTAAATTGAATATTTTTTTTGTGCAATATCAGATGTACCTACTTAGAAGTAAGATTTTATTTATTTTATTCTTTAGTTATTATAAGTGAATTTTGTGATGTATTTGGAAATCCCGTGTAAATCTCAAAAAAAAATCTAAATAAAATGTTATAACAAAACCGGATATACTTAAGTAAATATCTTATGATAGGTATATATAAATTTACTTAATACCTAATAAAACATGAAAGATAACATACCTACCTCTCCCAAACAGATCGTTTTGTACTGAGAATAAAAAAACTAAATTAAAAATTCAAAACTGCACCAGAGTGTTTCGTTAGTTTGTTTCAAAACTCTCCATTTAGAGCCATACTATTGTACAGGGTGTCCCATTTTGGGAACTTTTGCGGGATATCTCCGTTGCTTTTATACATAGAAGTTGACGTTTTCGCGACAGTGTGCTACTTTTTCGTAAAACTAAAGATGCCGTTATCAAAATTTTCATAGCCCTTTTAGTTTTACAGGGCTAAATTGAAAATGTTGTATTTTCAGGCACTCCTCGTATCTCTGTTTCTTATATAACTTTTCCCGTAGAATTCAATTCGGAATTAGTATACAGGGTCAGGTCAAAAAGTTATCGGACTCCACTTAATTTTTTTTAAATGGAACAACCTGTAGTATAGACTATACAATTTGTTTTTTTTTACCTTTTCAAAAATATATAATAGTATGCACTTTTTCTCAGAAACACGCAAATAAATGACAGTTGTCTGAAATTAAATGCATAATTTAATAGTAGGCTGTGGCTATTGTTTATGACTACAAACAAAAATAAATGTCAAATATTTGGATCGACTTTTGGTTTATAAAGCAGTTTATAAACGTTCTTAAGATATTTTTATTTAACTCATATTTATCAATTCCTTTGAATAATGGTAGCATACGAAAATTATGAAAAATATGATATGCCAGTATGTTTTATACAGAGTAATGAAAATTGTGAACAAGCTTCGGAATTATATTTCCAAAGATAAGTAAGCTATTATGGCTATGGAAATCTGTATTATCATTATAAGTTTTTGTTTGTTAGATATCCAGAAAGAAGGCAACCATTTTTTGAGATATTTGCTCGTTTAAAAGCAAATTTAGTTGAGCACGGATCATTTGTTCACCTGCGTCCTAAAACATACAACAAACAGAACAGGGAAAGAGAAGAAATAGATGTTTTGGAATATATAGAAGCAACACCTTCGTCCTCATGTAGACAAAATGGAGAAGGAAATTGGTGTGCCAAAAACTGACGGTCAGAGGATCTTGAAGAAATAAAGGTATCATCCATACAAATTTAATATAGTGCAAAATTTGCATCCTGGCCATGCCGAATCCTGGGTACTGTTTTGCCAGTGGCATTTGCAACAAATCCATGCTAACGATTTATTTGGCAGACTTGTTATTTGGTCAGACGAATGCTTTTTTTCAAGTGCGGGAATTTTTAATCGTCACAATAGTGAAAAACAGCATTTAATGTTTGAAAGGGCAGAACAAGGACGCCTTGGAGATGGGGTGTCATGTTTTATTTTGGGCAGACATATAGTTTATAGGGTTTTTTAAGGAGATCTTACAGCACGTAGATACCTAGAAATCCTTGAGGAAGTTATTCCAGAACTGCTCGAAAATATTCCATTAGCTCAATATAATGCTGTTTACAGAGCAGCAAGGTGGTGCCCCAAGTCACAACTCTAGACTCTTACGGGAATTTCTTGATAATCACTTTCCTCAAAGATTGATAGATACTTTTTTTAAGGGGCTATTTACAAAATGAAGTATATAAAACACGATATGACGGCATAGCAGAACTTTGAGAGGCAATTCATGTAGCCTTTCGAAATCTGAGAATGAGACCAATGGTTCTTTTTAACGCTATTCACAGAATTACAAAAATGTACCAATTTTGCATTAGAGAAACTGGCCATCAATTTAAACATCACCTTTAAAAATTTGTTTTTTCTTTTTTTTAATAATGTTATTTTTTTGTGTTTGTTATATTGTTACTTTATGCTATAAAACTGTTGTTACAAACTTACTGTTGTTAAAAAACTCTATAGCTACTTTTTACATAAGAGGTATTTATATATAAGGTATTTTTATATATGCAAGGTATCCAGTTCTTCGTTAGCTATATGTAATTTTCAATTGTTTATTGTTATTCATGGCCTACTATTAAATTATGCGTTTAATTTCAGAAAATTGTCATTTATTTGCGCGTTTCTGAGGAAAAGTGCATACTATTATATATTTTTGAAAAGGTAAAAAAAAACAAATTGTATAGTCTATACTACAGGTTGTTCCATTTAAAAAAAATTAAGTAGGATCCGATAACTTTTTGACCAGACCCTGTATACTAATTCCGGAATTGAGTTCTACGGGAAAAGTTATACAAGAAACAGTTTTCACATTTTCAATAAATTATCTTATAATTTCGTTGACATACGAGGGGTGCCTGAAAATGCAACATTTTCAATTTAACCCTCTATCTTAAAAACTAAAAGGACTATGATAATATTGTTAACGGCATCTTTAGTTTTACGAAAAAGTAGCACACTGTCGCGAAAACCGCAACTTTCTATGTATAAATGTAACGGAGATACCCCGCAAAAGTACCCAAAATGTGTACATATGGAAACAATATGTAAAATGTATTTTAGATACCTACATATACTCAAACATAGTGATTATTTACTTCTTTCATTGATCATTCTACAACCGTAGACTATCCTAAAACATAGTACAAGAAAAATGATATATAATAATAACAATTTTGGGGTATTTAGTATTTATTTATTAATAAAGCTTAATAATTTTCGGTTATTGAAGTTTGTTCGCAATTATTACATTTTGCTAGGCCCATAATTCCTTTCAAAAAATGAATCTGAGCGACAGCCAGGCTAGCAGCCAATTTAACACGTAAGGTAGGCATCGGAACTAAAATGGAGCCGAGAACGAATCCACGATCGGACTGGATTTGAATAGACCCAATCCATTACCGGACCGCTCATGTTTAGTCTAAAGGAGCTATAATACTTGCCCTTTTTTATCTTCATTTTCTCGCAGTTTAAACCTTTATTTAACGAATTTTTCACTAGAAAACTTGTTATATTCTTAGAGGTTACGTTCGTTGCAAGTCGTGATAAACACAAAAATGTAATTTTTGCTGGATTTCGAAGTGGTCACATTTTCATTAACACCTTTGGACTGCTCTGGTCGGTTTGCTCTACTCGAGAGCTTGATTTTTTTATACCAAAAAGAGGATAAATACCTGTAATAGAGTAAACAAGCCCCCCCCCCTACGAGTTCATTTTGGTTTACTCTACCTGAAAGCCCAACCGCAGAAACAAAAGGCGTAATAGCCGCACAGACTGACGAAAATAGAAGAGGATCCCAAAGAAGAAACAAACCTCAGTTGAGAACCAGCCGATATTCCGGTTAACTTAAACTCTGTGATTCTAAAAAGCCCTTCTTTTCAGTTCAGAATATTACTCTCTTCTTTTGGAGATAATAAGTTGCACAATTTAGTGTTTTCTACTCTCCACGAAATAACAATTGGCCAGTCACGCGGATTTTTTTTAAAAAGGGAAAAATTCACTGAAGAAAGAAAAAGAACCAAAAGCAACATTCCCAGTTGATGAAGATTTTTTATATACGGGACGACAAGAGCAGACAACCTATGGGCCAGGTTAGGCAATGCCCAAAGGCCGACGGCTTTAGGGGGCCCGTACAGCATTTCCATTATATGTATATATTCCATACATTATAATAACATTTGAGAAACTATTTCAATCCAAAAGAATTGCAATTAGGTTTATTTCCACATAATACTAAATATAATTATTTTATGTTACAAAAAAAAAATCAGCAGCATGTTTTACGAATACATTTTAAATTTAAAATAAAATCATGTTCAATGGAAAAAAAACTGTAATGTTTGCGAATGTTTACTACAATAAATATGCTACATTAAGACAAGGAGAAAAAAAAAGGTATGCCGTAGATAAAATATATGTATTTGGAATTATAGTTCGATCACCTCGATAAACTTTAAACTTTTTTAATTAAACTAATTTAAATCTGGAATCACCTTATCTTGGGTTGAATAAGGCTGAATAAAAGTTGAATTTCAGCAGCAGTATTCTGTGAGCTTGCACAAGCGTTTGACTGTGTTGATCATAAAGTGCTGCTGGGAAAGCTGGAGGTCTATGGTTTTGGGGGAAACACACTTGAATGGTTATAGTCCTACCTTTCTAAACGGACTCAGGCGGTATCTCTGGGTGGAGAATCATCTGAATACCTTCCTGTTAAGAGTGGTGTTCCTCAGGGATCCGTTTTGGGCCCCTCCTCTTTCTGTTATATATGAACGATTTTGCTTCCCTAAATATTAAAGGGGAGGTAACTCTCTTCGCCGACGATACTATACTTTGGCACGAGATTGAGGAGGAGAGGCTAAGCGCTACGGTGAATACTGACTTACGCATTATTAAGGAGTAGTGCGATGCACACCTGCTATAGTTTAATGTGTCCAAAACCAATGTTCTTACTTTTAAGTGCAATCTAAATAACATTTCCCTGGACGATTAGACCCTAGCAAATCAGTCTTGTTGCAAATTTCTGGGTCTGTTTATCGATGACAGACTGAAGTTTGACTCACATATATTGGTATTGTGGCGGGGGCTTGCCTCGGGCTGCTATGTATTGAGAATATTGTCAGTGGATTTAGATCATATTACATTGAGATCTGTATCTTTTTCATTAATAGCGTCACATTTACGATATGGTATTTGCTTTTGGGGTGGGTGTAGTAATTATCTATTTGACTCAGTTTTACTCTACAAAAGAGAGCACTATGAATAATATTTAAAGCGCACTATCGGCCTATGTTTCAAGAGCGCAAAACATTGACCTTAGCATGTTTATATTTTCTGGAGTGTCTATGGTTGGTACACAAAAACAAATCAAATATTATCAATATACCTGCCTATCAAACGAGAAATGGAGTAAATAGTGTTACTTTACCAATACCGAGGACCTCCCAAATGAAAAGTTCCATTGCCTATAATGCCAAAAATGCTTTTAATAAGCTTCCACAGAACCTTAAATTGCTAACGAATAGGATAAAGTTTAGAAAGAAAGTAAAAAAGGTACTGCTGACGAAAGCATACTATTCCATAGAGTACGAGAATGACGCAGTTTATTAATTTTATTATTTAAGAGCTTTGTCAATAAGATGTATCTTTTTACAATAATTGAATTTGTTTTTGGACATTATTAAAACTCTTACGAAAATAAGTCTTAAATCTAATAAAAAGGAAAACAAAGAAGTTCAACTTAAAAATAGCATGAAAACATTTGTCTTCGTGTTCATTTGTATTTAAATAAATTTCGTATTAAAATTTGCAAAAAAGCATAATGATTTAAGTGAAGCAGCCAGTGCTTATCTCAAAATAATGTAAATATTAGAGAGTCTTTTATCGAAATAAAAATAGAAGCACAACACTTCGCAGAAGAAAATAAAATAGTCCACAGTTTAAAGGAATACGCCAACCTGTAAAAAAACGATATTTTGACGAATTTAGTTCAGATTATAAGTTTGTAAATCGAGAATACTTATTCGCTTTTATCAAAATACAGTGTTTTTGAAAGTGATTTTTCTGAAGTGTATACCGTTTTTATGTTATTCATGACTCTACCCATGACAGTTGCTAGTGTAGAAAGATCTTTTAATAAATTAAAAATAATTAAAATGTATCCATTCCATCGGCCAAGCCCGATTAAATTATCTTTCTACAGCAGCATTTGAGCACAAGGAGGTAGAAAATTTAGATTTAAGAAATATTGTTACCGAGTTTGCTAATCTGAAAACTCGAAAAATGGAGATTTAAATAAAAATAAGATAAACATTGCTGTATTTATTGACACTTTATGACAAATCGTATAGACACAATGCCAAATCGTTGTCCAAACCTGCTACATCTAGCAGGAGGACCAACAAAATATTTTAATTTTTTTTTTCAATGTTAAATGTTATTTAAAGTTATTTAGTTTAAAATTTTGTCTACCAGGGGGACCAACAAAATATTATTTTGTAATTTTTTTATTGTTAAACGTTATTTACTTTCAAATTTTATCTTCAAATAATATCTGGACAGGTAATCTTCGGTTTATATGATAAAAGACGCGATTTCTTCACTGTTAGACATCAGTATTTTAAAAACAGTTGAATGTAGCTATAAGGTGTGTTAAATCAGATATTCTTGAAATTGTATTGTAGAATCAAAAAATCCAATAAATACATATTTGAAGAAATCTTAAGGGCGTCATTAAAAAGAAATAGGCATATTGTCAGCTTTTTTCTGCCTTGACGCCACTAAATGTTTTTGTTTTAACGTGTTTGTCCTTGTTTTAATATAGACGGAGTCTATATTAAAAGGTGTAATGCTTTCTTTACATCAAACCTAACAAATCTCAACCTAACTTGACCCGCCTTTATATTAATTATAAATTTCCTTAAAAAAAAACTAAAAAGAAGTATCTCTGTCTGAACGGGGATTTGAACACATGTGCGGTGCATCAAAAGTCGAGAGCCCTACAATTGAGCCAGGAAGCTCAGAGTGAAGCCTCAACAACACTTGTTTATGCTCCTCGGAAATAAACGGCGATTGGTGGGCGCCGTATAAGATTCACGGTTTTGTTACCCACAGTGGATAGTGGTGTAACATTAATAAAGGTCAGGTGCCGGTGGCGTGCGTCCGCGGCAGGTCTCTTTTTGAGCTATGGGCCCTAAGCGGCCGCATACACCGCTTAATGGATAAAACAGCATTAGTTATCAGGTTCTCTGAAATGTAGCTCGGTTCCTGAAATCTCTGCTAATAAAATTAATATCCCGATCATCGGTTGTTTAACTTTTTTTCTTACAACTAACCGTTTGAATAGCATTTGTTAACACCCTTTTTTATTGTTTTTATTTGTTATCTTTTTTAATATCCATTTCGATGTATTTTCCTAAGGCAACGGAATATTTTTCAGCCAGTCGGAATTTAGTGCAATTTTCAAGTTTCTACTGACTGGTCTACGCGGTCGCTCCGAAATCGGCTACGTAGCATATTTCGTGTACTATCGGATCCTATTCGATGTCATCTGTGATGACTTCATTCAAAAAATATATTTTTGCCTGAAACTACACCCATGCAGTACATTTTTTTGCTAGTTTTTCTAAATTGGAATGATCCTTATAAACTTGTTTTTGAAAAAAAAATGGTTAAAGGAGGTTTGAAAACAATTGTATAATTATTCTTCTGTTTTATAAGTATAATTTATAATGCCGTTTAATTATTATTTTAGAATGGATCCATCAGTCCCTCAAGATCCATATAGAGATGTAACTTATAATCAATTAAATAAATGTACATTGTGTAATTTTCGATCGCACGCGAAGAGCTCATTTCAATGACACTTAATGAAAGCTCATGATGTGAAACTAAAAAATCTGCAAAATGCAAATGACTATGGTATTGATAAAAAATTTGAACTACAGCAAATTTTTGACAGACATCAGTGTAGAAGATGTATGAAGAGTTTTGATAACTACTGAAATCTGAGACTTCACAGGTCTGCTTGCAAAGGGGCATTTAAGGCCTTAAAAATACACGAGGACACATTTAGGTGCGATAACTGCGAAGTTATTTTTCCGACACAACGAAAGCTAAACCTACATATAACAACATGTGAAAAACGAAAATATGTTTATTGTCAAATTTGCCCGTATAAATGTTTCACTGTAGCGATCATCCAGCTACACTTTATTCATTACCATAATTTAGTATGCAGACCCGTTGTTGAACCAGATTTTGAACAAGTTATAAATAAAACTCCATATACATTGGAGCGAGCTGTAGAATTTGAGAAACTTCCGAGTCTTGAAGGTTTAATTGTACAGAAACGACCCAAAACAATATTCACGTGTGATCGATGCAAAACTGAGTTTACAAAACTGAGACATCTTAATAAGCATAGAAAGGACGATACATGTAAATTCGTTGCTTTAACGTCTGTTGAACCTCAAATTCGATGCTGATTGTGTAATGAATTTTTTCACGCTCTGGAAGTCAACATACAACATAATTTCTTGGATAGGCCCATACCTCCGAAAGTAATATAATCGAGCGTTATTATTACCTGTTCCAGATGACCAACATTCTTCAAATTTCCTGGAAAAGAGGCCAAACATGTGAAATTTAAATTTTGCTTCTAGTTCTAAGTCTAGATAGTAATAGGAGTTTAAGTTGTAAATTCCAGCGAACGCATGTTACTTTCATAAGCACAATGCTAAAATGATTTTTATTACTAACTTTAGTTAAGTCCAAGGGTTTCAAGCAGGTAAGGATATTTCCTCAACATGGTATATATCCTGGAAACAAATATGTTAAATCCAAAATATGCTAGTTTAAACAAAAAGTTTATATTTCCCGGTATAAATAACGAACTGTTTTGATTTCTATTTATTTTTAAAAACTGTGTTTTTTTAAATGTATTAGAAAGTAGTTGCGGTAGCTTTTTTAGATAAGCGGACTTTTTCCAGAATTAAAATGACTTCAACGAATTTATTAAAACTAGTTATATTTGTTGTTAGCAATATGTCCGAATTTTACGCGTTTAACTGAAAATGTTCAAAATAAAAATGTGCAGAAGGGTAAAGTATCACTCTATATAGCGGATTGTTATTATTAGTATATTGCAATTGTTTAATATGTGTGCGAAATAACCACGCTGACGAGGCATCGTGCTAATTGCAATGTAGTGGATGCAGTCCGATATACAGAGAGATTATAACTAGCTATAGACGAGAGTGGTAGTAAGGGCAAGCGCGGACCTTGTTGGTCCGGCCATTGGGCTGTACTGTATGTAGTTATAGTAATAGTCAATAGAAGGTGTTCTGAGTACGGCGTCTTTCCTTACGCATCAACCTGGACAGCAGAGTAAGATGAAACACCCTAATAGATACGTTATTCAACCCCAAATCATAAGTTGTTACATGGCGACCCTTGCCTTAAAAGCTCCTATTGTAGGGAACTGTAAGGAATTCACAAATTAACCTGCAAAACTACACTGGCATAACAGCGGATACCAATGGAAATTGACGATATAATGATAAAAGTTAAATGATGGGCAAATTACTAATAAACTAAGCCAAAGTGATGTCAAATTGGATGAGGGTAATGATGACCATAAAGGCCAGAACGATGTTTTTTTAGGGTTTTATTTTAGGTTAAAGAGAGAAGAACATTTAAATATGGAAATGTAAATTCGGAAATTGATGGACATTTTGGTGTAAAGGACTTAAGTTGGGGTATATGATAAATATGTAACATACCAAATTTAAGGAACTGGAATTGCTAGTCGAGTATAGGCTTAAGATACTAGAATAATTATTCTTAGACAATAGGTCATTTCATTAATTAAATAAAATATATTGTTAATAAGTTATTACATTACATACACACAATTATAGATTAGAATTGTAGATAAGTGTATACTATTGCATAAACAGATAAATATTGGCGATTATTTCATAGAAGACCAAATTTATTTAAAAATATTAAGCATTACGCAAGAAATTTAATTTTGGACCTAGAAACGAGTGCTAATTTGAAATTATTCTATTTATCTCTTATTTCTCTAATAATAAAGATTCAAATCTAGGCCATATTAATAAAATATAATGAATAAAAAAACAGACTCATAGTGGACATCAGATGTTGATTAACTAAAGTTCGTAGCGTCATGCGAGGACGCCTTGTGTGAAGAGTTTGCTATTTTATTAATTTTAATATATAATAGTTAATATATTTAATAATAATATTTTATTTAAAGCTCTAGAGAATGATATTTTTAAGTATCAATCATATCAATTACAATTAATAAGTAAACTATATTTAAAGTTGAATAAGAAGGTAAATTCATACTAACCTACTTATTTTGTTATTTGTTATCAAAACATGGGAGATTATTACGTGTTTTTATTACAATTTACCCTAAGCCATAGTCTTTACTTCATTAACTATGGAAATGGTCAGTTCAAGTCACATGACTCGTATTACGTGCTAAAATTGACATTTATTTATGAAAATTGCACAAAAAGGCTTATTTGCTAAAATATCAAAAAGTTTATTAAAGAAAGTTGTTTGTTTATTAGGCTTAAAGACGCATACCGAATTTAGGCCGGAAATTTCCATATTTATTTTATAACTTTTCCTGTTTTGCAAAAATTCTATTATTCAATATAAAACGTTGAGGATCAATTTCACTGAACTATTTAATGTACAAAAAAAAACATAAAAGTCGGCGAAGATACACAAAAAGCAAAACGGTAATACGCTTCTCAGTTTTAAATTAGAATAAATTGTAGTAATACATTAAGGTCTTGTGAGAATAAAAAACAAATGATAAATTGAGATCCCCACTGCATATTAAGAATTATCATATAATGGGGATGAATAATTAGGTTTTGATGCGAAAAAAAAAGGAAAAATAATCTATTGACTATTAAAGATATTTTAAATCAGCTAAACATTTTTTTTTCACTTATGCAGTTATTACATTATTGTTTCATTCAAAGCATATTAAGTAAAAATATAGATAGGGAACATTCGTTGTATTTTAAGGATATGTTCAGCTTCAGTGGCATATGTTAAACTAGATTGAACTAGAGTAAGCAAAAAAAACGAAACCAAACCTATAGTGCAAATATCGGAAAAAGGAAATTGATAATAAAAAACCTTGAATTTCGCTAATATGTAAAAATTAAAAATAAATTAGCGAAGTAGCGGTTGTTGGAACTATAATATGAAACCTAAGAATGACTTGAAATGCGTGGTTGGGAAAATGGGAAGATTGAACGAGGGTCCCTTGTTTCCTTAACTCTTGCTTAAAAATTTTCAAAAGAGTACCTTCACAAATTTTTTTAAATTACACAGAAATTCTCTGAAATGATGACTCATTATAATAAAAGAAAAATTTTCCTAAACTGCCAGAATTACAATTTCGTCAACATAATTAATATAAAACGTAACAACGCTCAGTTTCCTAAACTAAAATTGTATTGTAATTTAGATAATTAAATTGTATATAAAAACATCACTTGTAGAATAAAGCATTTTTGTTTTATAGATCATCAAGTATAGACCTCGTCCTATAAGGTATTTTCCATATTCGCATATTAATAGCTACTGTGTTGGTTCGTTTCAAGCAATTTTTGATTAATCTACTCTTTAAGAAGAAAATTTTGCTTAAGTCTAAAAGAATTGCTTATTACTCATTCTAACGGTTAATTTATGGTACAATAAAACGTTTTCTAAAATATCAGATGAAATATATTAATGCTAATATTACGTAACTTTATAAAAATCAAGGTAATGTGTAGGCAAATGTACGAAAGTCAGTATTAATTAATCTGCATAGAAAGTAGTAGGATAAAAGAAATAAGGGCACTTCTTATTCATTAATGAAAAATTTGGGTGTTAGCACCATTATCTAAGCTATAAGGGCTGATGGAAAGAAGCGTTGCCTAATAAGTGAGAAATAATAATGAAAATAGTGCTTATTGCACGAGTCGTATAGGGTACCCGTAATATGTAACGTGAGTTCACAAATAATATATTTCTACATGCATGCAAAATACGAAATATAAAGAGTTGAAGAATGGACAGTTAATAAAAAAACTCGATCAACATTGGCGCGACACGAAATGTTAAGAGTTCGTTGAAAGAAGTAAGAAGGCTATAGAGGTTGTAGTACAAGGAGTTAGCAAAAAAGAAAGTAAAGTATAAGGTAAGAAGTGAAGATATTAAAAATCGTTGGAGAAAGAAATTAAAATGCGTTAAATAAAATATTTTTTTAAAGCTGCGTATGACGCAATAAAAATGAACATCTAATGGTATCAATCCAATATAACAAAAAAAGTAATTTAATAATTTGAATCTAATAATACATCATAGTTGAGTCTGAACAAAGTAATTAATATTTCAAACTCCTCAGTTACAATTAGTGAAAATACACATCAATACATGTCAACTTGTCGAGTTTAATCAATCCATATGAAACTAATAATATTGTTCCGGATCGGCCAGTACACAAACACGTAGTTTCTGAATGCACTCCATTTATTCAAAACACAGCTTTCAGGTAGCAAAGGTAAACACTGGATATACCTAACAATCGTAACTAAGGTAATTTTAAACTTGTCTCTGTCAGCTTGTTTACACTTCGAAATATAAATTACAACTGAATCAAAATGTGGCGGCGCGCTTATAAAGCCTTTAGAAAAAGATGGAATGTACTAGAAAATTCTAGAATAATCTAAATAGTACAGGGTGGAAAGAATTAAGCCTAACAGAACATTCGAGAACGATTTTTGACACTATCATAAATACATGGATAAAAATTAACGTAAGTCTACTTCATTAAAATAACATTTTTTTGCCCGTACAAGTACTTATGAAAGTGCTCCAATGTTTTAACAATAGTCAGTAATTCTTTCCTTGCGACATAATAATCGCGTTCAGGTTTAGAAAGAACATTGCTAAAGTAGGCTATTACTTTTTCTTCGCCATTTTGTATTTGTGACAAAATACCACCAATAGCAGGTATCGGTGTCTACAAGAAAGATCTCAGATCGCTCAGGATATGACAACACTGGAGGATTACATAAGGCTTCTTTCAAGTTGTTAAATCCTTCTCCCAAGTCTCGGGTCTATATATAGCTGTGATTGCTTGCAGTAAGTCGATGTAACAGTCTAGCGATATTAGCAAAACCTTTGCTACCTTGAATCGTCTGTAGTGTGTACAAAGTCCCAGAAAACTCTTTAGTTCATGTCTATCCTTCGGTATTGGCCAATTTTGAATGATTTCAGTCTTCTCTGGATCGGTTTTTAGTCCATGTTCGGTAATTACATGGCCTTGATATTTCACTTCTTGGAAAAATTGGCACCTCTTGGGACTGAGTTTTAAGCCAGCCATTCGTAGTTTCTGTAAAACAGCTTCAATATTCTTCAAATGACCTTCAAATGTTTTTCCAAGAATAATGATGTCATCTAAATATACTAGGCATTTTTTCCATGTCATTCCATGTAATGTCAGTTCCATTAAACGTTCAAAGGTCGCTGGGGCCTGCATAATCCAAAAGGCATAACTTTAAATTGCCACAGTCCAGTCCCAGTAGAAAACGCTGTCTTTTTTTTATCAGCTGGATTAAGCTTAACTTGCCAATAACCACTTTTCAGGTCCAGGGTCGAGAACCATTTTGATCCTGTTAAAGTGTCCAAGGTATCGTCAATTCCTGGTAAGGGAAAGCTGTCTTTCTTTGTGACGTCATTGAGCCTGCGGAAGTCGACGCAGAATCTGGTGGAGCTATCTTTCTTTTTAACTATGACTACTGGTGACGACCATGGACTATGAGATGGTTCTATGATGCCTTGTTTTTCCATATTCTTAAGCATCTCATCCACTTCAAGCTGCTTTGCCAAAGGTATTCGTCTTGGAGGCTATTTTATAGGCGATCACCCGTACTGGTGACGACCATGGACTATGAGATGGTTCTATGATGCCTTGTTTTTCAATATCCTTAAGTATTAATTCGATGTTGAACTACTGGTTTTCCCTAAGTCGCTGTCAGACAGAGAGAAAACATTTTGATTTCTTCTCAGAAGTTCTTCCAACTTGGTCATCTGAACCTTATTCAGTAAATGTGGCGATTTCATCAGGTCTTTGAGTACCTTAGGTAAAATAGTTGCTGGTTCTAAAGATGGTAAATTTGTACAGTGAAATACTGTATTAGTAGGTTGACATATTCCGATATTGTCACTTTTTTTTACTTGCTGGGGATGACCTTTTAGATTCATCATTTTGACAAATATCATGTTTCCTCTGCATTGAGTTAAGGTTCTTGCTGGTAAAATTCCCTTTGCATGTAGTGGACAGTGTTGAACTGGTTCGACTAAAATTACTTCTTCCTCGAAATCATCAAGCGTAGTACTAGCTTTTACTACACATTCCGAACAGGCAGGTAAGGTAGTATAGTTGGCGCATTACCTTTCTGGAATGACGTCACGCTGGTTTTAAATAACGTATTTCTTATATTATTTATATTTCAGCGATGATTCCTAACCTAAACGTATGCAGTGATGTAGATAGGAGGGGTGCGTTCAGCACTGGCTAAAGCGAATTTAAAATTGGCATTTTCTGTACAGAAAGCGCTGCAACTTGTCGAAAATGGCTGGCAAAAAATTAACACTCTCATTGCCATAAAAAAATCCTCATTTTGCACACTTAATACAAAAATAACTATTATAACTTCAAAAACTAAAATTATTTTGCAAATAAGACTTTACTAATATAAATTCTTTCATCTTAGTCTTATTCTTTGTTTGCAATGTAATAAATTGACGCCAGTTACCCATTTTCATCAAAATTATTTTAATTCTCAATTACAGACAATACTGAAAAAATATTAAGAAAAGGGGAATAACGAACGATGAATCCTTTACCTCCAGAATGTTTCAAAAACAAAAAGAGGTAAAAACAAAAATCACAGATTACTTAAAGAACAAAATAAGAGATATGATCTATTGCGTGTATGCTAAAAATGAATATGTTACAATGCAGACTTTGCTTTAAAAACTAAAAGAGAGAAATTAATGTATAACTAACTAACTTTAAAAATAAAAACTACTCCCCTTCACTGTCTTCAGAATCAGAACTAAATTCTTCATCGTCACTGCTGTCTTCGTCGGTACTAATTACAAGTGGCGCAATGTCTGAAGCATCACATATCTGTATTGTCTTCCAAGCTTCTTGGATTACCCTTTCTGTGTGGCTGACATAATTTTTCCAATGCTCTGAAGATACTTCATTTATCGCTTTTTCCCACATGGCCAAAACTTCCGATGGTGTCCCCTTCAGACTAGCAATGTATTGGTCGTATTTCCTCTTACACTCAGACCATACCATTTCAATAGCATTAAATTGACAATGGTATGGAGGAAGTCTTAGTATTTTGTGGCCCAAAGGTTTCACATATTCGTCAAGGTAGAATGTTTTTTCAATGTTACAATTTTTTTCTACAATGCTCCATATTTCATCCTTCATGGCCCTCTCTGGGAAGTCAATGTTCTTTTCTTTTAACCATCCAATCAATCTCTGCTTTGTCCATGATTTTCTTGGAATATCCTCTAAAAGGCCGGAATGATAGCTTGCGTTGTCCATCACTATCAAACTTTTTGGAGGAAGATTTGGTACCAGCTGATTTTTAAACCAATTTTCAAAATTTTGCTTGTTCATATTGTCATGATAATCTCCGCTTTTTAGTCCACTTTTAAATATTAAACTGGCCCCCTTAATAAATCCTTCCTTTGATCCAGCGTGAACTACAATATATCGATGACCTTCACTAGCTTTTTTAGAACTTGTAGACATAGTGTTATCCTGCCAGCTGTTTCTAAACGAACCTTTACTAAAAATCCAAGTCTCATCAATAAATACGGTGGTATAAGCATCTTGTCCTAGATTTTGATTTTTGACATATTCCCTCAAGAAATTGATTCTCTTGTGGACGATGTGGGGCAAATCCATCAGGTATTTTCTATTATTTGATTTCTTCCACTTAAAACCAATACTTTGTACGTATTTTCTTAGCGAGGTGATGGAAAAATTAAAATATTCATTTATCTCTTAGTTTTTTAAGCAAAGTCTGCATTGTAACATATTCATTTTTCGCATACATGCAGTAGATCGTATCTCTTATTTTGTTCTTTAAGTAATCTGTAATTTTGGTTTTTACCTCTTTTTGCTTCGCTCGTTATTCCTCTTTTCTTAATATTTATGATTGTTGTATGGCTAAGTTTTGTTGCATTTGAAGGTCGTTCAATTATATTATCAGTTTGCGGAAGGATTCCATTTTTAGCTTGCTCTTTTTCCAATTGATAACAAAGATATTCAAAACAATTAGCTGTGATTGCTGATTATATCTTCGCGGCATCTTGCAAAAGTTTAAAAAGAATCACAACAAATCAATGTCAATTTTGACGAATATATTCTGAAAGACACATAACCAAAACCGGCATTGACTGTTGTAAAGAAACGACAATGAGTTTTTTCAAAATGTTTTTCTCACTGTCAGTTAACATAAATCAAACAAAAATAACCAAAAATGACGTCATTCCAGAAAGGTAATGCGCCAACTATATCTTCTAGCAAAACCAATTCTCGGATAGTGGAATGAATTATTTCTTCGTGGCAGGTTCATAACCTATTTCTTCATTTTTTTGTACGGAGGACTCCTTGAGGCATATCAAGGACAAACTTATTTGGGTTCATAACATCAAGACCAAGTATGATATCCATTATATCTGCAACAAAAACAACGTGTATGAAGGTAGCGTTCCCCAGGGTTACTTCAGCCTCATGAATGCCTTTCCCGGGTATAATTTCACCGTTGGCGGTTTCCAAGACATATTTTTTTATGGATTTTCTGTCCTGCAAGGAGTTATAATGTCTGGTCTCTCGATGGTGTGTGTTGAGCCGGTATCCAATACCATTCCGCAGTTCCGACCGCATATCTTCCCGGTACTACCAAGCTAGCGCCATTATTCTGCAGTGGGGAAACTTTAATTTTTATTGATGTCAATGGGGCTTGGTAGCACCTAGCCAGCTTTCGCCCCTTAAAACTGGCTAATGGAAGTTTTCCTGAATATCTTCAGGAATCCCATTGCTGGTACAGCGACTTTGCACATGTCCCTTTTTACCACATTCCCAACAACGGATGCGTTTTCTTTGTCGGAAAGTTAGATTTATTTTTGTCTTTCTGATGTTTAAGAAGAATCTCTTGCAGTTCTTTTAAAATGTTTGAAGCACTTTCATTTGTAGTCCGGTATTCTGGATTGTACTGTAGTTTTCCTTGACCTCTGGATGGTTTGTTTAGCCGTTTCAAACTGAAGGGAATATGCAAAAGCTTCTGAAATCTTCTTTATTATAGCCAGTCTTAAAGCTTGGTTGGTATCAGGATCATGAAGGCCTTCGATAGAACTGCTTTCCTTGATTCCTGCTTGATTTCCAATTATTTCCAGTTGCGACAGCTTCAAACTGTTTCAGGTAAGTAACCCACGGCACTTTGTTTTTCAAATTCTGCATATGGGAACTTGCTGCATTTGTTTATGAACCTTCTGAACTTGCTTTTTCAGTTTCTTCTCCATTTGTCCCATTTCCTCTTTTACATCTTCCTTGGTTAGTGTCAGTTCAAGCAACGTTTTTCTAGTGATTTCTTCTTGATTCTTTTTAATTTCTTACATTTTTTGTTTTACGTCTTCTTGGTGCCTTCTCCTATCTTCTAGTTCATTTTTTACGTCCTCTTGGTTCTTTCTCATGTTATCTGTAAGTTCTTGCTTTAGTTCTTCTGGGTTCCTCTTCATATCCTTCTTGATTTCTTGCTTCATGTCTTCTTGATTTTTCTTCATGTCTTCTTGGCCCCTCTTCATGTCTCTTTAAGTTCATTCTTCATTTTTGTTGGATTTTCTTTTTGTCTTCTTGGTTATTCTGTATGTCATGCATTGCAACAATCAAGTTCATCAAAGAATCCAAATTTGCTGCCATGATTAATGCTATTAGTAGAAACTATTTTCTTACTTCTATATCTTACTTCTTCTGGATCCTAATCCCGCTTTTGACACCAAATGTTCCGGATTGGCCGGTACACAAACACGTGGTTTCTGAATGCACTCCTTTTATTTATTATTGGTTATACCTAACAATCGTAACTAAGGTAACTTTAAACTTGTCACTGTCAGCTTGTTATATATAGCCTCTAGAAAAGGATGGCATGATCTAGAATAATCTACAGGATGAAAAGAATTAAGCCTAACAGAACATTCGAGAACGATTTTTGACACTATCATAGTCGTTACATGGATAAAAATTAAGGTAAGTCTACTTCATTAAAGTAACAAATAATAAATAAATTCATCAAAAATTTAACAACTCTATAACTAGGGCTAAATTCGCAACAATATCTAATCAATTTTGCCGTAATTAAAATATATTATACCCAGCGTACATCCGACTATATCTATAAAGACCGAAAAATTGTTAGGACTGGGTTGATGTGTATAAGGTTGTTTATTTAATTTGATATTATTTTATTTAATTTTTTGTTTTCATAACTTATTGACAAAACTATGCAATAAGCGTTTATAGCATATATTCCTATTTAAAAATAAAAACAATAATTTAATTAAGCAAGTACGTAACCCTACCCGCAGAGCGATGTCTTTGACAAGTGACCATAATGGAAGCCATTAGCTAGGATGCTAATTGCATGAGTTCAATCGACAGTTAGTATTACTTTTATAACAGGCTAGTATTAAGATTTAAGATTTTTTTTCTCTAAAGTATAAGTAATATTTCAATTCATTTTTGTTTAAGAATGATTCAACAGGGAGTTAAATCATTCTTCCAAAAAAAGGGGGGACGGTGTAGTATGGTAAAGTAACAATCATGCAGTTGAATATCTATGTGCGAAATAAGTACGCTGACGAGGCATCGTGCTAATAGCAATGTACTGGATGCAGTCCGATATACAGAGAGATTATTACTAGCTATAGACGAGAGTGGTAGTAAGGGCAAGGGCGGACCTTGTTGGTCCGGCTCTTGGGCTGTACTGTATGTAGTTCTAGTAATAAGTCAATAGAAGGTGTTCTTAGTACAGCGTCTTTCTTTACGCATCAACCTGGACAGAGGAGTAAGATGAACCACCCTAATAGACACGTTATTCAACCCCAAATCATAAGTTATTACAAATGATTGAGCAGTAATTCATAAATTATCGAAATACACTATAAAACAACTCGCCTAACGTATTATGAATGCTTTTGTGTTAAGTATGAAATTTTCATTTCATTAGTTATTAATATTTGTTAGTAATATGCAAAATCCACAATTAGATGATATATTATTAAAAAGGCGGATGTGTCGCCCAGTAATCGCATTATCCAAATAAACTAAAAAGAACAAAAACGGTTTTTGTTTTTTTATTGTTCCTGAATTTGGTCTGATGATATCTTAACAGCCATATCAACGATCTCACGATCTCGAATAAATTATATCAACATCTTGAGAGCACTGATAACTATCAGCGTTGCCAGATTATGCTAATTATTGGTTTTGTACTATAATAATAGTGCCTGTACTGTATGCTTATTTTGAAACAGGATGCTAGCACCACAGGTTTAAACAATGGCGATTGGTAGATAACATATTTTAATGGAAAAAACTTCCCAAACATTGTCCGCTAAATTGTTCCTCTCCTGATTTCCCTCTAAGGGAATTTACCAACCTCTGTGCCATGGGAAATAATGCGTCTCATCTGCGTTACAATGCTCAAAAATAGACATCGCCAAAGCCAATTTTAAAAGTTTGCTCACACCAACGCAGGACTGTGGGAGCGGTTGTGGGGAGAGAGTAAAATAATAAAAAAACGTCAGCTTCCTCCTCATCCGACAAAGATGAGTAATATACACGATCTGAACAAAAACTTTACATAAACATGCAGCTATACACTTGTAAATACATAACAACTTTTCTTTCCGCTCTGCGGTCCTGTGTTTGAATAGACCTTAAATGATATATGGATTGTTATTCAGGGTGTCATTTTTACAACAAATTACATTAGGTCTTTTTATTTGCTTTCTAAGAAGTCTTGAGTAAGAAAGGAATTAAATGAACGATCCCTTCGACAAATTAATCCTAAAACCCGTCCACGTATTAATAAAATATTCTTGTTCTTGTTACTCTTTGCTAATCACAAGTTGTTTAATCTCTGTGTAACAGTCAACAGTGTAGTTCGAGGCGTTGAACGCGTCGCTCGGATTGTCTAGTCATCGCCCGCTTCTCGTGACGGGATCGCTAGTAATCATTCTTTAAATGCCACAAATATAGTGTGCATATCAGCGGCGGCTCGCCAGGGCACGCGGGTGCCGCTTCACCTACATTTTCCAATCAGTTTACTTAAGAATAAAAATATTAAGCATTTTATAATCTACATTTTTATAATATAAGTATGTTTTATATAAATTCATATTATTTTCTTAATGGTATAATCATTATTTTCTATCGAAACTAGTGCGTTATATACTCAAAAAATAATAATGATTTAAAAATGTAGGGCGCTGAACACCTTTTCATAAGAGCGGCCCGTTGAGGAATCACAATATATAATATATATTATCTTTGGCAAGCTATGTGCTTCTGAAGCTAAGAAGTATTTGACTTCACATTTCTTATGAAAGGATTTTATTAATCTTTGTATACAATGTTTTACAATTTTTAGTTAAAACTACAAGTGTGTTGTTTTTTCTTGCATCTAAGTAAATCCAAAGTACATTGAAGCGATTTGAGATTTATTCTACCATCAAAGTGATATGTAATTTTTACTTGTTCAACAATAAATAACTTAAAGAGCGCTAATGACGTCCAGTGCAAGAAAAGGATATCGATAGTAAAGCTGATCTAAAGTAAGATCTGTTCTAATCTTGAGTGAATTTGTCAAATCACATTTCATCTATCAATTTTAACATACAATATATCTTTAGTTTTTTGGTAATGCTGAGCTTTATTGATAATATAAATAATTAAGTAGTTTTACAAAAAAGGCAAATTAGCCATAAAGAATCTGCACGTATGTTTTCACTATTATAGGTCATGTCGTATCTAAGATTAAATAATCATTTACGCCCCAGTAGCCATTTTTATAAATGTAAGTATAACATTAAACAATGTATTGGTAGTATCTGGCATATAGCTCTATATCTGTTATAAGCAATATGACCAAATCCTACCAGTTTAACTGAAAATGATTTTTTTTATATAATATTAAGTTACAACTAAAATATAAATTATTGGGCAGTAATTCATAAGTTATCAAAATACACTATTAAACAGCTCACCCAACCTATTATAAATGCTTTTGTGTTGAGTTTGTAATTATCATTTCTTTAGTTATTAGTATTTGTAAGGAATACGCAAAATCTACAATTAGATTATATGTTATGAATGCTTCGCCGGGTTATGGCATCATCCAAATAAACAAACAATAAACTAAAAAGAAGAACGGCTTTGACATGTTTTATTTCAAATGAATAATGTTATAGGGAGAAATGAACAATGATAATATTATGTTCATTTTTCCGAAAATTTAAGACGTGCAAAAATTCTCCGCAAATTCTCTTTGGAAAAAATTACTAATTCATATAATGAGAATTTAACTGTTTACCACCAAACCGTTAATAATTTACTCACAAAATAACTCGGTGAATAACTTTCTAGTACGATATTGCCACGTGTATTGGATACTTCACCTAATTAAGACATTCAGGGCTCTAAATTGGGACTGATCAACCGAGTATATATACAGGTGATATTAAAATAAAAGATTGTTTACTCATATACAAGGCCCGGCACAAGTTTCGGTACGGGGAAATCTCCAGAACCGGTTATTCGATTGACTCTAAAATTGGTGAAAATACGAAAGTAGCATTTGCGATTTTGGCATATTGAATTTTCCAGCAAACAAAAGACTTATCTTTTTATGGACGGCTCTAGGATATACATATACCAAATTTGATACCTTTGTTTTTAAAGACAACCAAGAAAACTGACAAAAATCCTGCCGTAATATCCGTTAGAGTGAGAGCCATGCTTACTGCACCTATTATTTTCGACCAATGAAGAGCGTTTATTCTGACAGGTTGCCATAACTACAACAACCCTCCAGGGTAACCTGGAGGTGGTTATACTGGAAATTTTTTTGCCATAAGCAAGTGCTAAATTAACAGACAGTTAACGTCTCTGATATGAGATGTTTTATTTGACTAAAGTTCAAGGAAATTTTATTTTTTTGGTAGAGCATAAAAAATGTTAATTTTTCGATGTCATGAAAATGAAGTTTAATAATAATTTAATAACACAAATTTAGTCAATATCACTAATTCAACATTTTTTTAATCCTATATAGAGTGTTTCATTTTACTGAAGTTGTTACATACATTTTTTAAGGCTGTCCACTTTTCTCGGAAATATACTTTCCACATTTTCGTCTTTAAAAAGTTGTGGTATTTGTAAAAAATAAAAAATGTACATTGTCGCATTCTTTGCTAAATAAAAGCATTCAACAGCAAAAAAACTAAATAACTTAGCACAGTGTTTTTAGATATTTAAGAAAGATGAAATGCTGATTTATTTTTATTTTTTGATGTTGCATATTCAGAATGGCAGGTATTTATTTATTTATTTACAAATTGAATTTGTTTCAGACTTCATCTCTAAAATATGAAAATCCACGAAAAATTAGAAGATTATGAACGTTTTGTAGAAGAGAAATTGAAACCAGATCTGCGAGATATTGAATCAATTTTAATCCGCAAATCTATCGATTGTCGGGAATGGAGTGAGCTAAAAACTGTTGTGGAAGCAGTTAATGAATTTAAAGAAAATGATCGAGATATGAACATACAATTGAAGTTGGGAAATGATGTATCTTCATTTGCTAAAATATATGATTACGAAAGTACTTATGTAGACATTGGCTTAGGTTTCATTTTGGAAATGAATCGGGAAGAAGCTAATAAGTACGCAGATATTCGTATAAACCTTCTACAAAAAGAAATTAGTCACCTTAGAAAATTAGCTGTGAATGTTAAGGTTCATATTAAAATGGTTTTACTTGCCATCGGTGAACTTCAGGCAACGTTGGTTAATTCATCTAATAGTAAAAATAAAACATAGAATCTTTACAATTTGTTTTACTGTTAGTTTAATATCCAGAAAATTATTTCTAAGATTGCGGTCGCTTATTTTTATTCTTAATAAAATATTGGCGAATTTAAAGAAACCTTTTGAAAATAAAAAAGTATCGTTTTAGAGGCGATAATTTTCGGCTGGAAGCGTTTCTGTTTGGTCTCAAATTAACTTGTATTTAAAAAAACGCGCCATAACCATGGCAACTATGTTATTTTCTTTAAGTCGGCAACGCCGCAACAAGTTGTTCCATCTTCTTAATCAGACCGCCGCGGCCGTGCCGAGCAGATCGTTGTTTACAAAATTTAGTAATACAGTCCAGTTTTCAAGTTGAAAATAGTCTTTTTGTTCATAGTCAGTAAGAGAAAACGCCGAATGATTGTGATCATTCAACATATGGTCCATCGACCGAATAACGTGTGAAAATTTGTGATAATCGGTTAGAAATACTGCAAGGCCGGCGGCACTTGTGCTTTGGTAAGTCTCCATCCTTCTCTCCCGCTTAGTATTGTGTATTGTATTCCATTTAACAGCTGTTTCTGTCTGAGTAGTAATGTGCTTAGAACCCCTGTGTAGATTTCGTCGATAATCGATATTTAGTGTTTTGTAGATTTATTGAACAGGATGTGTTAGGTGATCCTGAGGGATTACTGTTAGTCTTGCGGGAAAGATTTAGTAGATTTAAAACTTTAGATCGAAGTTAAACATTTTGATTGAATTTGAATACGACTAAAATGCATTTTCGACATCTGTAGTTAGGCAACTGAACATACACGTAAGTAGAGGGGATTGGGGGGTTAGTCTCGCTCCCCCCACCACTTTTTTCATTGGTCTCCCACTTCCCGCGCCTGTCCCTGCCACGCCTACTTGACTCTGCTTGATTCTGATTGGTATTCCCCACTCTCACGTGTGCATCCGGAGGGAGATGTTTTATTTAAGTGTTAGCAGCCAACAGAGCAATTCATTCTTACTGTAGTATCAGTATTTTTAAAAGTAACGAAATTAAAAAATATATATTAATTAAAATGAGTTGTCGCCACGTTGTTTTGCAAGAATCAAGTGACCTACATTTTGAGCAATTGGAAAAAATGTCTTCAATGTACGAAGATGAAATACTCTATTTCACGGTGGGAGGAAAAAACATTTTCGACGTTAAACAAGCATGGTTAGCCGATCTAGATAAAAACAATTTTGAAGAGTTTCAAGACGATAGTGAAGATGAGGGGATACATAATTTCTTTGATGCCGGTTGTGGTGAAAAAGGTCTAGTAAATATTAAAAAAATAAGTGCTAGTGATGCTGTTGAACCAAATTATCTACGCCGCGAAGTTTGTGTTTTTCAAGATTATGTCGTCATAATGTCTTCGTTGGTGGTGCTTATAGTTTGTGCTTACGATGCTATTATTTGCACGCATTAGAAGCACCCCTTGGCAAACACAGTTTTGTGTCTACACATTACAAAAGAGCAATGGAATGTTGTGAAAAAGACTTGCGCTGTACATTGTGCAATGACAATCTTTTTCATTTCAGTGCCCCTGAAACTTGTGTAGTGTGTAATAAAACTGAAGAGAAAAAAATTGAAAACCATTTAGTGGACAAAAGTAATTTTGAATAAAGTTAAGCAAAAAAAAAGATACAATACATTTTGAAAAGGATAGAATGATGGGATTATGGTGGAGGACTTGTAAATATATGCAGTAACAAAAAATTACCTAGGAGTTTTTTTCTACGCACTATAAAAAAGCAGTAGAATATGCAGTGAAGTATAAAAAAAAATTAGAAACCATTTAGTGGACAAAAGTTATTTTAAAAATAAAATTGCAGAATAACCTTTACAATTAATAGTAGGAGATTAATCACGGTCGAGTGCTATTCAGAACTATTCGTGGACATTCAAGATTATAATTGTCTATTTTGACTTGGTCTCAAAGGAGCTTGCTATCTACGATGGTCTACGCTGGTCTAATTTTCTTTTTAAGTCACCATTTAAAAGAACCATGTTATCTACCAAGGATCAAGAAATAGTTGATTGGTCTGAAGAATATCATGGGTTGGAATGGGACGTTAGATATATAGAATTAAATGAAATAGAAGAAATACTCAAGAATATTGTAAAGACATACAGTAATCCGAAGATCTATGTCAAAGGCATTACAAAGACAAACTTTTTAAGAAAAATTTTCACCCCAGAGCTGATCGTAAGCATTCCAGTCAACGAGGAACCCAAACTACGCAAATTTAAGAAAATTCCAGAATATTATTTTCATAAAAATTTAAGTCCTTGGCATTGTGCCTTGGCTAATGTAAAAATATTATATGATTATAAAAATATTATATGATTATAAAAATTGTTATAAAACTTGTTAAATGAAAAAAAATAGAAGTAGATTTATCACAAGACAATTTAATTATTAATAAAATATAAGAAAATATAATTAATTTTTGTTTAAACACATAATAAAAAATATTATCATACATAATTTTTTTTTAGCCCCACACACTTCCATATTTGATATGCTCCTTAGTACGTTTTATTACCAATTAAATGCGGACGCAAAAAAAGAAACAAAATAAAATTTAAGAATATTTATTATACATCGAATTAATATTACTAAAAAATATATTTAAAATTACCTTTTGCACTTTGTATTGTATTATAATGGTCATTTACATTTAACACTATAAATTATAATAGTCTTCTGCTCCTAAAACTAAAAATTATATTTATAATTGAACGGTCTTTTGCACAACCTTTTGGATTGTTTTCCCTTGGCACTTATTGGGATTGACGCTAACGGCACAATATCAATTTGAATAGGTCCATTGCTTACCTTTATACCAAATAAAAGTTCTAAATCGTGCAGAAGTCTTAGCACGACCTCATCCACAGTTTCTGACCATTCTGATGGAGCTGATGCTGGGGGTGATGTTTCTGTTGGTGTAAGCTCTGGTGACATCAACTGCTGTCGATGTGGAGTCATGGATACTTCGGCTGAAGTTGTTTCTATTAGTAAACACCACTTTTTGGGGGACATTGGTATTTCGGCAGATGTTCCTGGTTCCTCCTGTGAACACCACATTTTGGGTGATATTGGTACTTCTACTGAAGTTGTTGGTTTCTCCGGTATACACCACATTTTTTCGGATATTTGTACTTCAACTGAAGTTGTTAGTTCGTTTGGCACACACGACATTTTGATACAAAACAATCTAGACTGAATCAAATGACAAAGACTGAATATTGCAGTAGAATCACGAGAATATAAAGCACAAAAGAGACAGTCCCAACACGTCTAAGTACCACCCTGTCACTTACCAACCAAGAACCACTAACAATAAAAAAAAAAAAAAAAGTCGAGTTGCAAAATTTAAAAAAAAAAAAAAAAAATCGAGTTGCGAAATTAAAAAAAAAATTAAAAAAAATAAAAAAATAAAAAACCGAGTTGGAAAAAAAAAATTATAGTTGCCGAGTTCACGTCGGGAGGTATTTGACACCAGTTGACCTTGGTACCACGCTGTACCAGCCACCAACCTTGCCAGTGGGCGTGACTTAACAAGAAGTGGTTTTAAGCGGCTTTCGAGTTTACATGTACCATCAGTTGATTTCTTGTACGCCAGTTCCTATCGTGCTTCTAAGTGTCTGCGGTGAATTCTCTTGTGTAATTGTGTTTTCGTGCCTTTTAGACTGCAAATCCCTAGTTATCCTTCTCCTAAATTTTATGTTTTGAGTGTTGAAAATTTATCCTACATTGTGTGATCTAGTTTACAGCTTTCTTTCGTTTTGTGATTTTTGCAGGTTTGATTTTTATTTTTTACCACTATGAATTCTCTAACTGACTTTGATTTTGAATTTGATTTTACCTTATTTGATTTGGAAGAGGCTTGCCCAGTCCATGATTTAATGGATTGTCATTTGTGTCAATTAAAACCGGACGCGTTAGAAAAATATTTTAATGAGAACATGGATAATACTCAATCAGAAATTGGTGATATCGATGACGCTACAATTATAAACAATTTAGTTACAATTTTTAATAATCAAAATAATGCAGTTCACCCTGAACTGATTTCAACAATAAATTTTGAAGAAATAGCGAGCTTTGGGGAATTTAATTCAGATATTAATCCAGTCAATGAATCATTAGACAGTCTTAGAGAGGCCTCCTCAAAATATTTCACTGTTAATGAGGAGGAAATTAATTTAGAAAATCAAAAGTTTGAAATGTTGGTCAATGATGTTTATTCGAGCCAGAGAGTTGAGGGGAAACAGGGTGAAAATGAATTTCAGGGAGTTGAGGGTGAAAATAAATTTCAGGTAGAGCAAAAAGTCTACTCACCAATTTCTGTTTCGTCGTCAGAAGATTCAACAGAGACCGTTATTGAGGTTAAAATAATCAGGGAGGAATACCAACCAGCTCCTAAATTACATTTCCACCAAAAATCGATAGCGGTGTGCGACCAAACCTGTAACGAAATTGTAGGTGATGTTGAGGTGTACAATGTTGTTCAAAATTGCAACCATAGTCCACCGAAACCTCACTTAATTCGTGTGAAATTGTCGAATATAAAGAAGTTCAGAACAAACGAAAACGTTCTGCTTCTGAATCTTCTGACGACGAAACAAATGTAATGAAAAAAATCAAAACCGATGATATCGAAAAATCAGGGGCCGTTGTTACAACCCAACTCAGCAATTCATTAAAAACTCCCTACAGAAGTGAATTAAACAAATTTTTAGATTCAAAACCAAAGCAAAATTTATCAAAAACAGATCAAAGACGTGGTTGTGCGACGTTCAAATCAATGGTAAACAACTATTTCAATTTGAATGAATGTAAAAATTTGAGTAATTTTACTTGCTCAACTGTTAAAAAAATAATTCATAGACAGGGTGAGCTTCTTTTAAATTTAGGTAATATTTTTATGAAAAATCCTTGCTTTGGTGGTAAATCTTAGTGGTAAATAAATGTTTTAAAAATAAAAAAAAAACACGTAAGCGCAAACTTTTAAATTTAAATTCACAATTCCTTATTTAAAGAGAAACTAAACCTATAAATATCCAGTTCAAAATGACCCATCTCTGCACACTTTGTCTAAAAAAATTTACACAGAGACGAAATGCCATAAGACACATTAAAGAATCATGTTTAAAAAGAGACACAAATCATAATCCGGATGAGTATTTAATCGATAGTAAGTATATTTACATTATTTACTAAGAATTAGGATAAATTAAAATATAAGAAAAACAATAAAATTTGTTTTGTGCTATTTCAATGATCTTTTTTGCTTGACTCACTAAGCGTCCAGGGGCAGGGCAGGTGGTCAGTCCTCTCCCCCATCTTGCTACGCTGCTCATTATGTTATATTGCATATAAATTATTATAGTGAATTAAAAAAAATTATTTTTTGTTTCAGTTGATGCAAAATTCTTCAGGAATAATGCAACTCGCTATTGCGAAGACTGTAAAGCTGATATTAATTTTAATGCTTGGAACTCTCATCTAAGAACAAATGTCCACAAAAGCAAGAGTACTATTAAATATGGAAGTGGAATAGACCTTATTAGAAGTGCTTTAAAGAGTCGAATTGCTGCATACAAGGTTTACTTACCCAAAATGCATGTCAACCTTAAAAAGTTTCAGCAAGAAATTTCCGAGAAAGTCGTAACATTATTTCGCCAGCAACAGCAATTATATAGATGCGTTAAGATAAATGCAGAATTATTTGGTATCTACTACTCGCCAGTTTTGAAGTCTACATCCGTTAAATCATTCAACACAGCCTTCCATAACGTGACTGAGACGACTGATTTAAATAATCTATATGACGAACTATCCAAAATTCTAACAACCAAAGCAGATGAACTACCCGAACGAGATTCTGGTAAGTTAATAATTACTTGCAAAAATGTTAAATTTCAAACGCTATTGCTTCAATTTATCTTAATTTACAAGTCTCTTTTAATAAATACTAATTATCTCTTCTTTAAATTGCAGGTTGGATTTTACAACAAATTCTCCATTTAGAAGTAAACATCAACAAGTACAATCCTTTATGTGGCTACTCTTATATTCCAATTCCAGAGTTCCGAGGTAGTTTGGTAAACGTTTTGAATGATGATGATTTCTAAGTTGCATATGCCGTTGTATCAGCAATATGTAAACCTTCAGGTGACCCTAGGAAAACTTCCTCGTACCCGGACTTCAGAACTGTCTTTGATTTTACAGGTATTAATTTTCCAGTTAAATTAGAGCAGATAAGTACTTTTGAAAACAAAAATAATTTATCCATAAATGTCTATGGGGTTGAGAAATTTTTTACAAATGGAGTATATGTAAATGAGATTGTAGGACCATTACACTATAATAGACATAAAAAGAATTTACATATCAATCTACTTTTAAATACTTCTGATGATGGTAATAGTCATTATTGTTGGATAAAAGATTTATCTAAATTACTTTTTAAACAACTGTCAAAAAAGAAATGTAGACAAAATTTGTGTGAAGGATGTTTACAATATTTTGGTACCTACGCAAAATTACAAAGACACTTAGAATATGATTGCACATCTGTTCGTATTGAATATCCTTCAGATGAACTTATTTTAGATAAATTTGGAAATCAAATTCCAGAAAACATATTAAAGTTTCAAAATATTCAAAAGCAGTATAAAGCACCTTTTGTAATTTATGCTGATTTCGAGTGCTATTTAAAAAACGTTGAAAACGAAAAGCTTGATCCTACAACTTCCTATACAGTTAAAACTGCTGAACATGTGCCATATTCGTTCGCTTATTACATTAAATCATCATTTGATTATAATCTCACATCTTTAAAACTTTATCGTGGAACTGATTGTGCTGAAAAGTTTATTGAATATATTGAACTTGATGTGAAAAATCTTTATAACAATTATTTTAGAAATCAAAAGCCTATGAATAAGTTAACTAGTTTGCAACAAAAAGAATTTGAAAATGCATTTGTGTGTTATATATGTGAAAAACCTTTTTCAGACGGAAATTTTAAAAAATGTAAGGACCACTGTCATTTTAGCGGTAACTATAGGGGCGCTGCTCATTCTATTTGTAATTTACATTTCATACCTCCAACTTACATTCCAATAATTTTTCATAATCTAAAAATCTAACGATTCTCATCTATTTATTAAGTCATTATGTAACAATAAAGAATCAATTAGCGTTATTGCTCAAAACAAAGAAAAATATATTTCTTTTAGTAAAAAAATTATGGTAAACACGTATGAGTCTAAAAATAAAAAGATAGTTTACTTAAATTTACGATTTATAGACTCATTTCAGTTTTTACCAGAATCTCTTGAATCACTATCTAATATTTTAGATAATTCTCAATGTCTTGGAATTAAGAAACATTTTTCAGACGCAGAGCAATTTAAATATGTTAGGCAAAAAGGAGTTTTTCCTTATTCATATATTGACTCTTACGAAAAGATAGGATGATAAATCTTTGCCCGATATTGATAAATTTTATAATGACTTAATTGATGAAAATATTAGTAATGAAGATTACATTAGAGCTAAAGAGGTATGGAATGTATTCAATTGCTCCACGATAGGTGAATATTCAATCTGACGTTCTCCTTTTAGCCGATGTTTTTGAAAATTATAGAAATACTTGTTATAAAACTTATAAATTAGATCCCGTGAACTATGTAACAAGCCCTTCAATGTGTTGGGATGCTATGATGAAATTTACAAATGTAGAATTGGAATTATTGACTGATCCAGATATGCTTCATTTCTTCAAAAAAGGGGTTCGCGGGGGAGTTAGTACTTGTTCAGCTCGAAAATCGGAGGCAAATAATCCTTTTCTTGATAATTTCAATCCTAAGTATCCAACAAAATATATTGCCTATTTAGATGCAACAAATTTGTATGGTTTTGCAATGAAACAGTATTTGCCAGAAAAAAACTTTGTTTGGCTATCTGAGGACGAAATTAATGAACTTAATATTTTAAATATTTCAGATATATCATCTACGGGTTATGTATTTGAAGTTGACTTAGAATATCCTCAGAATTTACATGAAAGCCATAACGACTTTCCGCTCTGTCCCGAACAATTTAAGCCACCAATTTCCAAGTTTTCTAAACTAATTCCCAATTTAAACAATAAGTACAATTATGTTCTTCATTATCGTGCTTTGAAGCAAAGCTTAAAATTTGGACTTAAACTTCTCAAAATACACAGGGGAATTAAATTAACACAATCGCTATGGTTAGCTAAATATATTGATTTAAATACTAATTTACGAAATGCTTCAAAAAATAAATTTGAAAAAAATTCGTACAAATTGGCAAATAACAGTATTTTTGGTAAAACTATGGAGAATGTCGATAACCGAGTAGATATTAAGCTAGTAACTCAATGGGAGAGAGAGCGAAACAAATTAAGTGCTGAGAAATTAATTGCAAAACCTCAATTTAAAGATTTAAAAATTTTTTCAGAAAATCTAGTAGCTATTCAACTTCAAAAGATATGTATCGAATATAATAAGCCCATTTATGTTGGAATGAGTATATTGGATATTGCAAAAACTGTAATGTATGATTTTTATTACGGATATTTAAAATTAAAAATGGAGATAATGTAAGTTTATTGTACACTGATACTGATTCTTTAATACTAGAAATTGAAACGGAAAATTTTTATGAAGATATAAAGCAAAATCTGGATCAATTTGACACCTCTAACTATCCTGAACCAAATATTCATAATATGCCGATATCCACATCAGTGGTTGGTAAATTTAAGGATGAATATAAAGGTGTACCTTTAGAAAGTTTTTTTGGTACCGGTGCTAAGGCATACTGTGTAAAAACCAAAGATAGTTTAGATAAAAAGGCAAAAGGTATTCGTAAATCGGCCGTACAAAAACAATTAAACTTATCAGATTATAAAGATGTTGTGGAAAAAGGTCAAAAAGTATACTGCACAATGTATGTTTTTAAGTCACATCTACACAATATTTATACGAATTTGATTAACAAACTAGCCTTGACAAGTCATGACGATAAAAGATATCGTCTTTCAAATACCACAAAAACTTTAGCATGGGGTCACAAAGATATTGTCAATATAGAATCAATGATTAAAAATTTATCTATTTTACAATCTGAACAAGAACCCAAATCTAAAAGACTATGTTTAGAAGAGACTCGCAATAAAAGTGGTTTTGATACACAATTGTTATCCGGTTTTGAAATTGGAAAAGGAAGTTAAAGTTGTCAAGTTTTATAAAATTTGTTTCATTGATGATCTGTTTCACTAATTTGTGTGAATATATAAAATGTTGTAACAAACAGTATTATTTAGTTGTTTTAGAACAATGACTACTACTTCATTAGTCGTGTTAGTCTCCCTTGTTGGCAGAATACTATATGTTAATCATATTCCTAACACAATTAGAGCCGACGTGTGCATCAATAAGAATAAAATTGAAACTGATTGTTATAAGCAAATGAGAATGATTTACATAGATGGAAACTTACATTTGTTTACTTATAATATTTCAGAAAATGATTTAAGTGTTAATAATTATATGAAAATTAAATATTTCTTTGATAAAAAGCCTGTCATTTATTCAGAATGGATAGAATTTGTTCATAAAAAACATAATTGTAATTATGTATATTTTTATATAATATTATTGTTTCTGACTTTAATATCAATTATTTCATCTTACGTTGCTTTTGTAATGTATTTGAAAACCTGAATTAAAAGTTTTAGTATTTGATTTTTTTGTAGTTTAATTTTTTATCTCCTCCAACGTTAAGTAATCTCCCTCCTCCATTTAAGTGGAGGGGACAGTAGACTAAAAATGTGCTGCAAATCATTATTTAGATAGTTTCTATATTCTACGGTCTAATAATGTTCAACCCTCAGAGAGTAACGTCCAATGTGTTTAAAACATCTATACATTCTATCGAAAAACAAACCATAGTAAATTGTAAACAGTACCCTTTAAATAAATCCAAATCAAAGTTTGTGAATATTGGTTTGTGTTTAGAAAGTGATTTTACGCCATGTGTTGAATTTGGTGGAAACATGAACCAATCTATTGTTCTAAGTAAAGATGATTGGAAAGACCTACTAAAATATCAGGGTGTTATAACGAATTACTTTTTCTCATCAAACGCCTTTCAAGAAACTATATTTTTGAAAAATATGTCCATTCTTTTTGAGAAATTTGGTGAAATGCCAATAGTGAGGATTACAAAACATGATGATTACGTCTGTTTTGGAAATGAAACTGTGTGCAGATTATGGGAATAAATACCTTTAATCGAATACAGATTAAATATTTTACAAAAACAGCAATTTAACAGTTACTTCGACATTTTTAAGAATAGTCTGTTTTCCGAAATCAATTGTCTTCAAAAAGTATATGATACTCTGTCGCCAAGTGAAAACACCAATAGTGAGAATGTTTGTACAATGCTGGAATTATTACTAATGCATCCAATCCAGCTCGAACAAAAATTAAGAGAAAGAAAATATTATGAAGAAATCAGTAAGTTTTGATGAAACTAAAAATCAACTTCATACGATGCATGCATGGACGTTTGCATATAGAAAATCGTATGTCGCCTCAAGAGTTTGTAGACCAACAACATTTTAAAAGACGAATTGAATTATGTGAAATTATTTTAAAACCTGTTTTAAATAATATGTTAAATATGATTATAAAATAAAACAATAGTAATATAAAAAAAATGTGTTTTATTGATGAATATTTTACAAAATATCCTTTTTTAATATCCATGAGTTATGTGTTTTGTATAATCCCAACCATTTAACTAACACCTTATTTCCTTTTCTTCTTATTACTATTTCCATTAAGTATATGTCTGAATGTCTGACTTTGTGTAATTCTTTTCCGTAATAGCCTCCTTGAATTTCTGATTTGTTTTCATCTTCAAGTAAATAGGTTGTAGGATTTGTAAGTTGTAACTTTTTTATTCTAAAAATTTCATTTGACCAGTTGGGTGTGTACCCTTTAGAAAAAAATTCTCTGTGTTTGCTTATACGAACAAAGTCACCAACTTTAAATTTTTTTAAATCGGGATCAACTGTTTTCATATGAGTAAATGATGATTTCAATATATTTTTTTCATTTCCCTTATTAACAGCATTATGTTTTTTACCAATTGTAGAGTGTACTGAATTATTGTACACACTAACAATTTCAGGCAATATATCTAACCATTTATAATTTCCTTGAAGACTAAACTTTTTCCACATTTTATTCTTTAATATTCGGTTCACTCGCTCAACGATACTTGCTTTCAAATTAGAAAAAGTACTATAGTGATTGATTTTAAACTGTTTCATTAGCTTCTGAAAATCTTTGGAATAAAATTCTGTTCCTTTATCTGTTTGTATATTTTTTGGAACGCCTTGCAGGTGTTTAGGGGCTTCTTTTAAGTCTTTGAGAATTTTTTTCATTGCTGCAGCCACCTCTTTACCAGTTTTTGTTTTAATAGGTAGTGCCCAAACAAATTTAGAAAAAGTGTTGATTACCACTAATATATATCTATATCCTCTATTAAATTTTGAGTAAGGTTGCATTTCAACTAAATCTGCTTGAAACAAATCATTAAGCCCTTTTACGATTACTCGTCTTCGTTTAAAATTTCTTCTAGCGGGTCTATGCAATTCATTAACGACATCCTCCTTAATTTTATTCATTTTCAGTCTTACACTTTAAAACCAATCCTGCGTATAACACTCCAGGTGATGCAGAATATTTAAGAGATCTTACAACAGAAATATTATCACCATTACCGAGTTTATGACCTAATAGTTCAATCGAACTAAATATATTGTTATTTATGATAAAATCTATGTCTTTACTACAGTGAACTTTTATCACGTCTGCTTCTGGAAATGGAAACGCTAAAGTAGTTTCATCGCCGCTAATAGTAAAACAACGTCTTGTTTCACCATTCGGTAGATTAATTGATTTTGTCGAATGTCCAAGAACCATGGGAAGGATGCAAAAGTAATATAAGTCTTCATTGGCATTTAGGATATGAGTTCCAAATTTATTTACCGGCATACTCAATATATAATATGCAACTGTTGCTTTTTACTTCAAAAACTTTTATTTATAGAAGTACTTTGACTTCTCGTAGTTCTTCAATAATTGAGATTATTTCATTATTATGTCCAGTATGCCCGGCAACCCGAGAAGCCATTAAAAGTCTAAGTTTATCAACAAGGTCGTTGATGTTGTCCCAATATACATAGTCCGTATCTGTTTTGTTAAGTTTCAATATCCCCATTCCCAGTTTCTGCCTTGTTTGCCTATATGGAGCCTTAGGTCTACTAAATGCTTCTATGAGATTTTTTGCAATTTTTTTTTTTAATATTTCTTGTTTTCGTTACCCCTTTGGTTTGTAAGTACGGTCCTTTAATAGTTACATATTTGACTGAACTGTTACCTTGAACCTGCTCATTACGGTCGTGATTTCTGCGATATGCATTAGTTCTTGCTAGAATGTCCATATAATGATCTAAGTCTTCTTTCTTGTAACCAATAGGTTCTTTTTTAAAAAGTAGTTCGTATAAACCTGGAGTGCCTTTGTAGGTTACACCCTCAACTTTTATATTTTTATTAATAATTTCAACTGGCTTCATTGTTGTCCCTAAAAGAAATTTGTTTGTTTCCAAATCATGAACAATACCATAATTGTGATCAAATATATGTCTTGTATCCCTAACTCCTTCATCGATATATTTTCTTGGCAATTCATCAAAATCTTCCAGCCAATCTTTATATCCTGGAGTGTCAACATATTGTTGAATTGTTTGTCTAGTTTGCTCTAAAATATCAGAGATATTTAAATTCTCTACAGTACTATCACCCGATGGGGGTGTAGTTTCAGCTACTGTGCTTGTTTCTTGAATGGTAGGGAAATTACTAGTAGATGCAATACTCCTATCAAAAAATTATGGTAACTCAGTGGGTAAAACGGGAGTTTTCCCGGTTTTTCTCTTAGCTGTCCTTGTTGGAGTAGAAGTACTATAAATTTCCTTAAAAGTATGAGGTTCTTCTTTTATGTCAGTTGGTTCCGTTTTTGCAATATTTGAAATTAATTGCTGTAGTGGTTGTGTTATCGGTTGATACGTTTTTTCTAATTGGCTTTGAGTCATTGAGGCTTCTGACTTTAATGCTTGATATTTTTGTTTTACTGCTCTTCTTGATATAACTAACTCTCTTGCTAGTCGTTTATCCATGTTTATAAGTGTATGAATGAATCGAACCTGCTTCTATATCTGCCAGAATTTAAGCGATAGTCCTTATCTATTACAACGAAACCGTAGTCTTCTTTCCAACAGTGTTCACAGAGAGCTTTAAATTTCTCAAATGTCATATCCATCATGCAATGGTCATTATATATGTGTTTTAAACTAGTTAGGTCCTGTTTAAATAAAATTAAGAAATTTGCATTTTCACGTATAAGCCTCTTGAGAATTGATGAATAACCTTGAAAAATGAAAAAACAATCCGTATTTTTATGTCTCCCAAATGTAAAATAGTCCCTTATAACAGTTTGATTCCGACATGGAATGTCATCAAATATAATAACTGAATTTGGTTTAATATCGTGAGGGGATATAATATTTTCATCATTGTCATATTCAAAATAACCAATCTCTTTAATAGGTTTTAGCAAATTTCTTAAATACTCATACTTGGGTTGATGTAACGATTTTGAGTATAAATAAATATTTTCGAATCTTATTCCGTTTGGATGTTCAAGTAATGTGAGAATGGAGTTCGTTTTGCCAACCCCTGAGGCTCCTACAACAAGACATCTCTTTGATTCACCACCAAAGAGATCGCCATGTTTTCTAAATGGTTTGTTTAAGATTTTTTCATCATGGTTTTTAATAGGTAAAGAAACAGCTTGCTTTTCAATCCACATCTTCAGCAATAACTGACATAACATTCTAAATAATATGTATTTATAAAAAAAAAACAGCCAAGTCAATTTGCTGCCCGTTTTACTATTTATAGAAGACGAGCAGCTCTATCGACTCAGTTTACAAAAACTATAAAATGATCATACACAACCCTTACTCGATTACATCCAATAAGAAGAGCAAGAAGAAAGGTACGGGTTTAGTAAATAAACTTATTAATAGTCTACCTGTTGAACTACACATTCCTGGTTATAACTATTGCGGTCCGGGAACAAAGTTGGAAAAAAGATTAAGTAGGGGGGATAGTGGCATAAATCCTTTAGACGATGCTTGTAAAGATCATGACATAGCGTACTCGCAATCTAACGATTTATCAAACAGACACGAAGCAGATAAGATTTTAGCAGATAAGGCTTGGCAAAGAGTAAAGGCTAAGGATTCATCGCTGGGTGAAAAAACTGCAGCTTTGATGGTTACAGGGATTATGAAAGAAAAAAAAAAGTTTGGTATGGGTGTTAAGACATCCAAACGAAAACTCAGGATAAAAAAACGCGTTATAAAAACTCCAAAAAAAATTGGTGGATTTGTACCTCTTTTGCTTCCAATTTTGGGTGCCCTCGGTGCATTGGGAGGTGGTGCAGCCGGAATTGCTAAAGCTGTTAATGATGTAAAAGCATCAAGACAATTGCTTGAAGAAACTCAGCGTCATAACAAAGTCATGGAAAACGTTGCAGCCGGAAAAGGTCTATTTGTAAAGCCATATAGAAGAGGAAAAGGATTGTTCATTAAGCTCTATAAAGGGGGCTCCGTAAAAAAAACATTAAAAAAAAAGCTCAAATAAAGTTTCCGCAAAGAGCTTTAACAAATATTGATATAATAAAATATGCAAACATTTTAGAGATACCTAACTTTAGAGGTGTTTTTATGCGTGATAATCTCCCGCGAAAAATTAGACAAAAAGAAACTGGTATTGTTAATTTGGATAGTGAAAAAATGATGGTTGTCATTGGGTAGCTTACATAAAAAAGCAAAAAGATGTCGTGTATTTTGATAGTTATGGTAATCTCAAACCACCTCTTGAGTTGATCCAATATTTTAATACAAGTAAGGGTGTAAATATATATTACACCTATGAGGTCAAACAAAAATTTAATAACTATTATTGTGGACAGCTAGCTCTTAGTTTTCTATATAAGCACATGAAATAAATTATTACGGCATTTCTTAAAAATTAACAGAATGTCTACAACATTTACGCTTACAGGGAATTCTTCTATTTTTTCATCTGATTTTAATCCTCCCATCTATTTGGATGACGACAAGCAATATTTATTAGGTTTAGCTGATTTTGAGTCATTTATGAGTATCCCTAATATAGAGGATGGAAACAATAAAATTTACGTAGATGGTAAAGTGATTGTTATTCCGGATGGAACTTATGACATAAAAGACTTAAGTACATTGATAAATAACAAACTGCATGAAATTTTTACTATAGAACCCTCTTCGTTTAGATTAACGACAAATCTCAATACCCTAAAATGCAGTATTAAATGCAGTAAAGAAATTGATTTCACAAAAGATGATTCAATAGGAAACCTTTTAAGTTTTAATAAACGGAAAATTAAGCCTCATGAATGGAGTGAATCTGACAATGTTGTAAATATTTCCAAGGTTAATGCTATTTGTATTGATTGTAACATTTATGTAGGTTCATTTAACAATGGCAAACCAGTTCACATAATTCACCAATTTTTTCCAACGGTACCACCAGGGTATAAAATAGTGGAATCACCATTACCTATATTATACTTTCCAATTAGCGTTCAAACAATCAACAACATTACTGTAAAAATAATGGATCAAGACGGTCACCTTATAAATTTCAGAAACGAAACCATTACCGTAAGATTACATTTAAAAACTAACAACAATGGTTATTAGATATAATAGATCATTTGTATCTAAATTTGAACCTATTACCGTAAGTAAATCTTATAAAAAAGAAAAACTTAACCACAAAGTTAGTAGTTCCAAAAACATCAAACGGTTAACAACAAAAAAACATCAGTTTCTGAAATCGTTGGGTTTTAAAGTTTTAAATAATGGATATTTTAAACGTTAATGAAAGTCTATATGTTGACAACTCTGTAATTGGCTCCGAATTACATACCTATCAACCATTCATTTCTTCAAAATTTGATTATAATGATGAAATACGTATTTCAATCCAAGAATTAGACACATACACATTACCTTCAGAAAGTATTCTATATATAGAAGGAAATCTCGCTAATCAAGAAGGGAACTATACAGAAAAATTAAGATTTGTCAACAATGGTATTGCGTTTTTGTTTCGAGAAATACGTTATGAATTAAATGGAGTAACTGTAGACTCTGTAAGAAATGTTGGTTTAACATCAACACTCAAAGGATATTTATCTTTTAATAACAATGAAAGCGTAAAGCTTCACAATGCTGGGTGGTTTCCCAACAGAAATGAAGCAGACAGAATTTTGGTAGATAATAAAGGTAAATTTAATGTATCGATACCCCTAAAGATGCTACTTGGATTCTTCGAGGATTATAAAAAAATTATTTTAAATATGAAGCAAGAATTAGTACTCATCAGAGCAAGTAATGATTTAGATGCTGTGCTCTTTATAGATGATACGGAACCCAAAACATTAGAACTTCCTACTCCAAAAGTCACGATTGAAAAATTGTATTGGAAAGTGCCACATATCGAGGTAGATATTCCTCAACAACTTGCCTTAACGAAAATATTAGAAACAAACAAGGAAATATTGTTAGGATTTCGAAGCTGGGAATGTGTTGAATATTCCGAATTACCTGAAGCAACGCGTCATACATGACCGGTAAAAACAACTAGTAAACTGGAGACGCCCCGTCATGCTGTTATTGCCTTCCAAGTAGATCGAAAAGGAAAATTAAAAAAGGACATGAGTCAATTTGATAACGTTGACCTAACAAACATAAGAATTTTTTTAAGTTCTGAGAGATATCCATATCACGATTTATATTTAAATTTTAAAGAAAACAAATTTTCTGCTCTATATGAAATGTTTGCCAATTTTAGAAATTCTTACTATGGATTGACAAGTGAACCAATTTTTGCGCCTGAAAAATTTAAGACAACTTCGCCTATTTCACACATTGATTGCTCTCATCATAAGGAATCGCTTCAAAGTGGTTCTGTAGTTATAAGAGTTGAATTTGAAACAAATGAAAATATTCAAAAAAATACCTCTGTTTATTGTCTCATCCTCCACGATAAAATATTTAGCTATAATCCTCTAACAAAAATAGTTAAACAACTTTAATACGCATGCGTCAGTTTTAATATTTATAGCATGACACAAAGAAATTTCTTTCATTATGGATTATATGCATCGGTTAATCATTTTTCATCACAAATTACAAGAGTTAAAGAAACACATAGAAGAATACCAATTAAAATTTGAAATGGTAAAAAAATTTCACTATTTAAAGATATGAAAGTAATTGTAGATATACAAGAATTTAAAGTGGAGAACAATAAGTTAATTGTTAAAGAATTGGCAGCATACGATGGGTTTAAAATCAGCCACCACATATTTAAAGCGCCCTTTCCTATGAATCATTTACCATCAAAACTATACAGCAACGCTATTTGGCTAATGAACAATCATCATTGTATCGATTGGGATGAAGGATTTACTCCTTATCATAGATGTCGAGATGTTATCAGAAATTTAACCGAAAAAGTCGACTTTATCTATGTTAAGGGTGAAGAAAAGGCGGAGTTTGTCAGAAAATATTCTCAAAAACCAGTTATTGAATTTGATGAACAGCCAGCTTTACAGAAATTGGAACCATGCTGCTTTTATCATCAGAAAAATCCATGTTTTTGTGCATTAGCAAATGTTTTTCATTTGTATAACTATTTTTTTATGAAATAAAACGATTCGTTTTAAAATATATTTGTTTTATTGGTTAAATATTCCTTTATACATAATATATGTTCGCTTAACTCTAATTGTTTTAAATCATGTATAAATTTTCTTTCATTTTTACTTTTAAGAAAATCTATACATGCCTTAGCAGCTAGTTCACATAATTCTGCATGTTCCATATAGTGCAAATAAACAGTAATGTTTTGAGCTTCACTGCTTTGTCCGTCAAACGCAAAAAACTCAGAGCAAGCTTTAGACATTATGAATTCTTCATACATTTCTCTAACAACTTCCTCCATGATTACACTAAAAGTTCTTCCTCTTTTAAAATGTCTTTCACTAGAACGGGATCTTCAATATATTTTTTCAATTTAAGAAGATGATAACCAAATCCCAATCCCCTTATGTCATGAATAAGTTGTATTAAATCTAATGTTTCACAATATTTGTCACATGCAGATGCAGCACTCGCATACTCATTCGATAGTTTCTCGTAATAATGACACCATTGTGGTCTGCTTTGCATAGAATCCTGACAATAAGAAAATGATAACAAGTAGAATTCTTTACTTAACTTTTTAACAGCTTTCACTAACTTGCACATGACCACAACACCTTTTTATAGATCGCGGTGGTCCATCTATACAGTCACCCTCTTGGTTACGATGAGTATAACACGGTAAATTTAACTGTACTTTCTTGTCACGTCTATAGCGTTCTGGTAGCTTTTCCCAAATTTGTAACAACTCCACTGACTCTACAAATCTTCTTAAGTAATTAAGAGGAATATATTTTAGATCACCCACCGGAATGTCCCACAATGGCGCCGTAAGTGCTAAACAAATAACTTCACCAACACGTTCAATAATATCTTCGGTAGGTACTGTATTCAACGAACCCATCTGACTAAATTTAAGAGATGAAAATGAATTGATCTGTTAGGTTGGCTACTAGCGCTTAAATAAAACATCTCCCTCCGGATGCACACGTAAGAGTGGGGAAGACCAATCAGAATCAAGCAGAGTCAAGTAGGCGTGGCAGGGACAGGCGCGGGAAGTGGGAGACCAATGAAAAAAGTGGTGGGGGGAGCGAGACGAACCCCCCAATCCCCTCTACTCGCGTACGCGGAGACAACCTTCGTCCATAGACGTAGAATAGATAGTAAAACGATTTTCGGTATTTTATTTAGTAACAGATAGTAATTTAGATTAGAAGCCAAATTTTATATTAGTATTTGAAGTGAAATTTCCAGTTTGTACCCAAAATGGGTAGGCATAGTAAAAATCAGTCAGCTAACGAAAATTGTGATCCTCATGTTGAACTAACAAAATTAGTTACCAAACGTGATTGTATGAAAGACGAATTAAATAGATTTTCTATGTTTTTAAATACGGTAAATGTTAACAATTTTAGTGAACTCCAACTACGTATTCGAATCATTGAATCGCTGTTTGAACAATTCAGAGAAGTTCAGTTGGAAATAGACCTCTTAAACCCAAATGAAGACGGGTGTAAAGAACGTGAGAATTTTGAATCGCACTTTTACCCATTGTTAGCTAGGGCTGGAGTTTATGTCTCTGATTTTCAGCTCGCGGCTAGTGGAAATAACAGTCTAAATCAGAGTGTGGGTTATATGGCTCATACAGTTGTAGATAATAACCTACCTTCTGATGTTGAAACTGTTAGTGCAATTTCCTGCAGTAGTCCACCTATATCCAAGCAGGTGATTTTGTCGACAGCAGTAATTTGTATAATGGATAGCAGTGGTAAATTTGTCAAATGTAGAGCACTTTTAGATAGTGGTTCTCAAATGAACTTCATATCTCATGATTTAAGTAAAAAATTAAATTTAGACATTAGTAAAATAAACATACCGGTTTCTGGCGTAAATCAAATGTCAATGAATATTAAGTATAGGTCTCAGGCGGTTCTCAAATCGTGTTACAACAACTTTAACGCTAGTGTTTCATTTTTGATTATAGAAAAGGTCACATCCGATTTACCGGTTAAATCGCTTAATATCTCTCACTTAGATATACCATCGAATTTAAAACTCGCTGATCCGGAATTTTACGTATCATCAAGGGTTGACATACTGTTGGGTGCTGAGTTATTTTTTCATTTGCTTTGTGTTGGCCAAATAAGTTTAGGTAAGGATCAGCCTGTACTGCAAAAGACCGTTTTTGGATGGATCATTTCAGGGTGTATTTTAAACGGCAAGCATGATTTCCATTCAGAATCTAACGTTTCGTGTCATGCAATTGCTCAGGAAGATATTCGAGATCAGTTAGAAAAGTTCTGGGTCGTTGAGGAAATTAGTGACAAAAAACATTACTCAAAGGAGGAACGCGACTGTGAGCAGAATTTTATAGATACAGTAACTAGGGATACTTCTGGAAGGTTTTGTGTAACACTACCGGTTAGGGATAATGTAAATAGTTTAGGTGATTCATTAGAAATTGCAACGAAACGATTTTTAGCTTTAGAAAAGAAATTAGTTAGACATAATATTCTTAGAGAAAAATATACATCTTTTATACAAGAGTACATAAATTTAGGCCATATGGAGAAAATTAGTTCTGAAAATATAGATTGTACAAATAGCATTTTTTACCTGCCACACCACGACGTAATTAACGAAGGAAGTTTGACAACAAAATTACGTGTGGTATTCGACGCTAGCGCCAAAACTTCAACTAATATTTCATTGAATGATGTGTTAAAGGTAGGCCCTTGTATACAAGATGATCTATTTGATATTCTCGTTAGATTTAGGCAAAAAAGCATAGTACTTACGCGGATATCGCCAAGATGATATCGCCAGGTGAACGTAGTACCAGATCAGTGTGACTTGCAAAGAATTCTTTGGCGTGCAGAACCCGATTCAGAATTAGACCATTACCGATTGAAAACAGTAACCTACGGTACGTCCCCTGCATCATTTTTGGCTACTAGGTGTCTTCAACAAATAGCGTTCGACATTAAAGATAGGTTGCCTGATGTAAGTGAAATAATTTTGAAACATTTTTATGTTGACGACCTTATTCTTAGCGTAGACTCAATAGAAGAAGCAGTAAGAATTGGGAGGTGTCTCGTAGATGAGCTGACTCAATATGGGTTTCCGCTGCGAAAGTGGTCTTCAAATCGTCATGAGGTGCTTGATAATCTTTTGGTTGATAGGAGTGAAAGTAGTGAGTATTTAATTACAGATAGCGACTGTAAGAAAACCTTGGGGGTGTTTTGGAGGTCTACCACAGATAATTTGGAATATTGTGTGGAGACCAAAGAATTCATAAACAATAAGGTAACTAAAAGGTTAATCTTGTCAATCACATCGCAGATATTTGATCCTTTGGGACTGGTAGGTCCGGTTACTATAAGGGCAAAGGTTTTATTACAGAAACTTTGGCAACTAAAGTTAGAATGGGACGAAACTATTCCACTGGAACTGCTTTCAGTTTGGAATGAGTTTTATAGTCAGCTAAAGGCTTTGAATGAGATTAGAATCCCTAGGCAATGTGCTATTGTAGGTGCTGTAAGATTTGAAGTCCATGGGTTTAGTGATGCTAGTGAAACCTCGTATGGAGCTTGCTTATATCTGCGAACGACGAATAGATCTGGCGAATTTCTAGTGCGACTCGTTTGTGCCAAGTCTCGAGTAGCTCCCATCAAAAGGATTAGTCTTCCAAGGTTAGAATTATGTGGGGCTGTTTTGCTTTCGAAGTTAACTAAAAAGGTATTAACAGCTTTAGACGTACGTGTTGATCAAGTATTTTTATGGACAGATTTAACTATCGTTCTGTCATGGATTAGGGAAGAGGCCAGTAGCTGGAAGGTTTTCGTGGCGAACAGGGTTGCAGAAATCTTACAATTGACTATCAGTGGAATCACGTGATATCAAGCGAAAACCCTGCTGATATTATTTCAAGGGGTGTGCAACCCAAATTGCTTAGAGATTTAAAACTTTGGTGGGTAGGGCCTAAGTGGCTATGTGAACCTCAAGAAAAATGGCCTAGTAGAGTCGTTAATTTAAATGCTTGTCATGTACCTGAAAGACGATAATTACAGTTGACCTTTAATGTAGTCCAAGATTATACAATATTTGAATTGTATGCATCTCTTTTTAAATTAGTTCGAATGGTGTCATTGTGCTTTAGATTTTACAAAAATTTAAAATCAAAAACTAGTGAAAGAAAGCTAGGTAATAATTCCATAGAAGAATTCCATCATGCATTATTAACTTTAATCAAAATTGCGCAAGGTCAAGTGTTTAACTCAGAAATAGAATGTCTTCAAAATTCTCAAATCGTATCAAAACATAGTCTAATTAGATCTCTCGATCCGTTTTTAGATACTAGTGGTGTACTGAGAGTAGGTGGTAGAATTCAAAATTCTAATGAAAGATATGACGTAAAATTTCCTATTATTCTAACTCAAAAACATACCATTACAAAATTAATAGTGTTGGATCAGCACCATAAACAATTACATGCTGGTCCGCAAGCCATATTAGCGATGTTGCGTCAGCGTTATTGGCTAACTAACAAATGGGAGAACTTTGATTCAAAAAAAGTGTGGTTAGGAGTGTCCATTTAACCTTTTCAATAAGTGTGTTACTTGTTTTCGAGTTAAGCCTCGAACTTTGATTCAAAAAATGGGTATCCTGTCTAAAGAACGGGTAACTGCTCATAGACCTTTTCTTATTTCAGGAGTAGATTTCGCAGGTCCATTTAACCTTAAAGACGGAAGGTTGCGCAATCGAGCGATAGTCAAAGGTTATCTGTGCCTGTTCTTGTGTTTTTCTAAAGCTGTTCATGTTGAATTAGTTGGAGATCTAACTACTCATTCATTTCTTAATTGCTTGAAAAGATTTGTATCCCGTCGAGGTTTATGCGCACGCATTTTTTCAGATAATGCAACTAATTTTGTTGGAGCCAACAATGAGCTTCTAAACATTGGCAATTTCCTAAAAAATTTAAATAAGGACAAAAATTTTAGTAACTTTTGTTTAGAATCGCAAATAGACTGGCAGTATATCCCTCCTCGATCTCCACATCATGGTGGACTTTGGGAATCAGCGATTAAATCTGCGAATCACCTTTTAACTCGAACTATAGGAAATACGGTCCTAACCTTTGAGGACATGTGCACATTGCTGATTCAGGTGGAAGCGGTGTTAAATTCTCGCCCCCTTACACCCATTTCCTGTGACCCGAAAGACTTATCCGTTCTTACCCTCAGTCACTTCCTTATTGGAGACGTTTTGACAGCACTCCCTCAAAGAAATGTTCTTGAGACACCATCTAACCGATTAATCCAGTTTCATGCTATTCAGAAGGTCTATCAGGAGTTTTGGACACGATGGTCAGCCGAGTACCTGTCCCTCTTGCTCCCCAAAGTGGCATGATCCTGTAGAGAGCATCAAAATAGGCAGCATGGTTATCTTGAAAGAAGATAACGTTGCGCCCTTACAGTGGAAGCTTGGGCGTGTGGTCGACTTACATCCAGGCAAAGATCAAGTCACCCGTATCGTCAGCGTGCGAACAAGCAGTGTATATTCAAACGAGCAGTGCAAAAATTGTGTTTGTTACCGATAGAGACTTCTACCCAATTGGACAGAACTGATTAATTTATAATAATGAGTGTTCCATTGAATCTTGTTTAACTAACTGGTTATATATTATGTATTCATGGAATTTGATGTATGTAAAAAATGTTGGAAGTTAATACTTTTAAGGTCGGCGGCTATGTTTGGTCTCAAATTAACTTGTATTTAAAAAACGCGCCATAACCATGGCAACTATGATATTTTCTTTAAGTCGGCAACGCCGCAACAAGTTGTTCCATCTTCTTAATCAGACCGCCGTGCCGAGCAGATCGTTGTTTACAAAATTTAGTAATACAGTCCAGGTTTCAAGTTGAAAATAGTCTTTTTGTTCATAGTCAGTAAGAGAAAACGCCGAATGATTGTGATCATTCAACAGTTTCATTAATTCCATGTCCAAAATTTTCACGGATGATTCGGAGGAACATAAGGAATCAAAATGATAGGATCTACAGCCAAATGTAACGAAAGCGTTGACTCTAATAGACTGGGGCTAGATCATTTTTGGTTTATTTAATAACAATGTTAGTTCTTATTGGAATGTTCATGAGGAATTAAATGAGGAGGTCCCAGTGACAATATCATCTATGTAAGTAGTAGTGAGCAGGGCTTCAAAAGGCATGGGAAATGATAAACCCTCCTCTTCGGTCTTTAACAAGCCACATATGAAAACCTGGAATAGTCTTATTATGAGCGAATCGTAAGAAAAAAGCGTTGCGATTTTTTTTTGCTCATAAGAGACGGCAATTTGCTGATACATTTTTGTGATATATGTGGATACATACCTCTTGATGAATGCGTCAATATAGTTATCATTAAGTGAAAGTTTATTAGAAAGATAATACTATTCCGAGGAGGCGAATTACCTATAATATCACTATACACTTTAGCATATTTTGACTCAGTATACTAGGAAATACCAAACACATGGTAATAGTAAGTAATACATCGATAATACTTAAATAATACCAATAATACATTTGGAAAGGGACGAACATTTTATTTTTTAGTTTGTATTATAGTGTTTTGTTTTAGTTTTGTATGCGTGTGTCAATTTTTTTATATTCACAGGAGCAGGTTATTTGGAGAGGTTGTTACTGCAAACTCTCAGCTCGATGACGTCTGTCCAATTAAAAAGAGCTTTAAGTTTTTTCCAATCAAACCGTTTAGATCTTGTAGCCTCTCAAAAACTGAAATTGTTAATTTTGAACAATGAATTTTTCAAAAACAGATGCAACTTACTATAGAAAAATATGGTACATGACAAATTTTTAGAAAATTAACACGTTAAGCGTCATAGGCGAATTGCTATATTGGCTCAATACGCCATAACTCTTTTTTTGAAATTTACTCTTAGTTCACCTAAATTTTACAAAACAATGATAAAAAAATCAGAGGCGGTCACTAGTAAATGCCTTGGCGCTGAAGGAGAATTAAGCCACAGAGAAACACACACACTTTTGCAAAAAAAGACCAGCAGTAAAGGCCTTCGTCCATGGAGCGACTGGTTTCTGACGAAACTGTTTAAATACCGTAGTAACAAAACAGTTGAATACTCAGTTCTCGTACAGGTTGCGACGCGGAAGTAATTAGAAATATATTAGTATACTACCGATAATTTATTACAACGTTCATGTTTACTTTTTTGACTGTTTTTAATTGTATTGTGATAAATTATGGATAATCTGGATGATGGATATTTTGTACTATTACAATCGTAGATACAGACGCAGAATTGTAACCAGATGATGAAAATGTTTCCACTTCCTGGACAAATTTTGCGTTCAAACTTTGTTCATTCATCTTTTTTATTAAGAACAATCAACGGAAACTAAACCAAAAAAATCATTCGGCGACCGACAGTACCAGTCTCGTGGCGACTAATCACTTACAAGTACGCTATCGGTTCGTAACTAGTACGTCCGTGTACGAGATATGATTTGAATCAACAAGCAGGGACGCGCAACAAACTGGCAAGTTATGAAAGTATTTAATCAGTGAGAAACCAGTTGCTCCTTGGACGAGGGGCCTTAAAGTTCGAAAGTATTGTCGTTTCTGCTATCAAAATAAGTAAAAGAAAAAAAAACTTATTGTGCAAATTTTGATACCATACCCCCAATGTTTACACGCCACCGTTTGTATTTCTCGCCCCCCTAAATTTTTAGCGAGTTTTTTCGATAGGGGCGTCGGTTTTCGAGTAATCTCGTGATCGGTATGAGCTGCAGGAATATTTCATGGATCAATCATATTGTTGTGGAGAATGTTTCACGGAGTCCCAGATAAATATATTTTCTAATACTACATGACATTTTCTGTTAGTTTTGATTATTACTTTTGGTTTATTTATTATGCTCCAAGATACACAATTTATTTTTATCTATATTATCCGGAGGGCAACTAGAATTAAATATTTGAGTTGCCCAAAAGTTCCGTAAGAACCACAGTGGTCAGACATATGTAAGAAACCAGGTGTATTTGCGGACATTTGCCCTAGAGTCCTCAAAATAATATGTGCATGTCGGTTAGTGTTGACCGCCGCGCCGCGCCGTGGCCCTACACAAATTGCCTACTGCAGTCACAAGTGACGGCTATGCCGCTTAACATTTTAAGGAGTGCTCCATTTAAAAAAAATCACTTTGAATATACTTATTGCCTACGTTGTTCAGAGAAACTGATATATGGAATTTAAAATGAAATATTATTCATAATAAGTAAAACAGTTATTAAGAACAGACTTGTATTGTCTCTAATTTAAATTATTCACAACGTTTCGATCAGCGATGTATCTCCGATCGTTGTGAAGTGTAAACTAAGTGCTAAGTGTAAAACTACGAGCTTATATAGCCGAGTCTTGTGCAATGATGCTTGGAAGTTAGGCGTCAAACCGTGAAATATTTTTGCGTGAGAGTAATAAAAGTCCCTAAACGTTTAGAATACCGATACTAGGCTTGCTAAAGACTCCTTTATTATGTTCGATGAATACTACTTCAAATTTCTCTTTCTTCGAATGTCGTGAAGAATTTTAGCTTGTGATTATTGGATTCTAAGGCCGTTGTTCCATGAATGTTCAGCGATACCCGATCTTGATGTTTTCCCTTCCCTGTATGCTTTCGATGTTCTTTCATCTTACGATTCTCCAATATAAGATTGACAACACTCACAAGGTACTTGATAGATACAATTATCTCTGTTATGTTTAGGTCGTTGTCTCGACGAGAGTAAACGCTCGTTTTTGCGCTGCATACTTCAAGGCGAAATATTAATAGTAAAAAACGTAATTTCGGAATTTTGTATTTATCAGTTATTAAAAATAGTTTACATTCGTGTATTTGCAAAAGGAAACAATATTGTACTGCATCAAAATGACTCGTTTTGAGAGACAACAGGAAGAGAAAATAGAGAATATTATCTCAGCTAAAATTCTGGAAAAATTTGATGAACAGTGGATGGAGTCCCTAGCGGAAAAAATATCTGATCGAATGGAAAATAAGATAAAAACCTTGTTTTCCCAACAGGAAGAAAAAATTCAAAATTAAAAAAAAGACTATTGACTCTCTAAAATTGGAAATTGAGGGGCTGCGTGGCGAAAAGGACAATGTTGAGCAACACAGTCGACAAAATTCGCTAAGAATTTTCGGCATTAAAGAAAGAAACAGTGAAAATCTGGAAGACTTGCTGATAGACGAGTTTAAGGTAAAATTAAAAATCGAAATTTCTAAACATGAAATTGACTATTGTCATCGAATCGGTGGAAAGGCAGATGGAAAAACAAGACCTATATTGATTAGATTTTTAACAAACAAAATGAAGACCAAGATTTTCTTTAACAAGAAACTTTTAAAAGGCACTAAAATTGTCATTAGGGAAGATCTCACAAGGGATAGAAACGAAATGGTGAAAATTGCTCTGGACACTTTGGGTTTGGGAAATGTATGGACAAAAAATGGACTGGTACATATTCGAGTAAATAATAATACCAAGGTTGTCACAAACATAAGTAAATTGAACTCAATTTTGGCTGAAAATTAATTGGTTTAATTGTATTCTTCTTTATTCGATTGCATAAAAGCCAACTAAAGAAAAAAGGAAAAAAAAATAAATAAATTTTTTCTTCTTAATAAAATTAAACGGGTCATATTATGTCAAAACTTTGTACACTTCCTTAAATTATTATTCTCTAAATTATGATTTGTGTAAAAATGTATATCTTATTTATAAATGTATAAATTAAATCGTTTAATAATTTCGCAGCGCAAATAAGGCAAAATCTGCATTTTCAACCTTTACTTGCACTTTTTAGTTTCACCAAATTTGTATAGATTTAGTTTCTTATTTTTTTTTGTATAAAGTGTTTTTTTTTCTTTTTTTTTGTTTTATAAACCTCACTGCGAATATGAGTGAAGTTGTAGATTTGTTAGAGAATGTTGAACCATATAATAGTTCAGCTTGTTCATATCAGGAGACACATGATAAAGTTGTAAAGATGTATGTCAGAAAACAGGTACTTTAGAAAATTTTAATGTGTTTTGTTTGAATATAAGAAGTTTTCAAAAAAACTTTGATGAATTGCTGATATTGTTAAATAATGATACTGACTTCTATGACGTAATTATTTTAACTGAAACGTGGCATTTACAATCAACTAACTTCGAAATACCTAATTATAATTTTTATTATAACTTAGCAACATTTAATCAAAATGATGGTGTGGTTATTTATTTGAAAAAAACAATAATTCCTGATATTGAGCATATCCGTATACACGAAATAACATTTTCCAAAATATCTTTCTCTAAATATAATGCAAAGTTTAATTTAATAGTCTGCTACAGGCCACCTTCAGCAGATCCCCACTTATTTATCTCGGATCTTCAAAATCTAATTGGAAATACCGAAAGTTCTGATGTTAATATGTTTCTTGGCGATATAAATCTTGATTTATTGGACAAAAATAATCAATTAGTAAACTCATATATTAACTTGTTGTGCACGTTTGGATATTTTCCAAATATTACTAAACCCACTAGAATCTCTAACTTTTCAAACACATGTATAGACCACTGCTTTACAAAAATAAAGGAAGATTTATGTTACAATGCAGCTATGCCAATTTGGGGTGCAACATATGAATGTAATATATATCCGTTAATTATAATCCAAAAAAAAATCTTAAAAATATTGTATAATAGGCCAAAACTATATCCAACAATTGATTTATTTGAAAATACTCATTTATCAGATATTCAGACACTTTATGTTCGTAGTACTTTGTATTTTATTAAAAAAAATAACTCATTTAGGAATAAAATAAACCATCAATATCAAACCCGAGGAAATATTGAGCAAAAAATTGTGCTACCAAAACCCAACAATACTACATTTATGAAGTCGCTTGATTATTTGGGTATCAAGATGTTTAACATTTTGCCATTGGAAATAAGACATATTCAAGATATTAGAACATTTAAAAAAAGAATAAATCATTTTATTTTGACTAACATTAATTTATTTAGAAGATTATTTGTTTGAAAGAGCGAATTACTGCTATTCTAAAAATATTGAAAATACTCAGTTATTGCTATTCCTATTTATTTTTTATCCTGGGCACAAAATGTTATGCCCATTGTGATTAATATGCCTGTTTCTGGGCACATGTCCTTTCGCTTTTTTTTTTATTGTTGTTGACTGTGTTCGATATTCTCTCCCGTTCTGTTTTTACAGATTCTTTGTCACGTAGGTACCTATCTAATTGTATTTTGGATTTTAGTTACTTTCGATAGGGCGTAGTGAATAGAAAATTCGCTTAATTAAGCAATTAAATGTGAATAGCTTCACATATAAGCTCATTAGGGCTTAGGTGAAATAATCATAAATTGATGAACCATTTTGTTAACAAAAATCTATGAATAAAAATTATTATTATTATTATTATTATTTGCGTTACCGGGCTCGTTTTTAGTTAATAGGCTTCATAAAAGTGTTTCCCAATTTATTATTAACTCTTCTTATAACCATTTTGCTTAAGGTTATTTTAAATATTACTAATCTCCTCTTGTCCATACGTCAGGTTGTGGCTCGGTTATTCAGAGATCTAATATCTTGTTTTATTGCCGTTGAATGGTTAGACTTCTGTTTGAGATACTGTCCTGTGTGAGTGTTCCTGTAAACGGGAGTCTTGTTCAAATTATCAAAACATCAATAAAAGGTAAGCTTTAATTTTCTTTCTTCATGGTAAACTTGATTGAAAAGCGGATATTATTTAAATGTTTTAAAAATGCTTCCAGATGTTTATTACCGTTTCTAGGGCATGGTTTTTTGAACCACTCCATGTAAATATTACCTACCTCTGGAGAAATGGATGATCCTATAGAAATACGGTTATCTTGAGCATAGAATTTATCTTTAACTTGATAGTAAGAATTACGCAGAAAACACTCCAAAAGGTCCATCACCTCACCCAGCGGCAACGAAGTTCTTTCAGAAAGAAACTGATCCTCACCAAGCTTGGTCTTAATAATGGACAACGTCTGTTCCAACGGAACATTTGTTTACAGTCTTTCCACATCAAATCTTACAAATTCGTCTTCCGGCTTTAAGGAGATATCTGTAACAACATTGCAAAATCGATAGAATTTTTGACAAAAGAAGTAGTTTTACCCTGGAGCTTGCGGTTAGTCGTAACGGCATGCTGATTTTATGGATCTTAGGTAGGCCATTCAGGTGTGGAGGCTTGCTATAGCGTGATGTGAGCATTATCCTGATTTCATGGGTTATATGATTAGCTATATGTTCAGTGTTTATAAATTTTCTTCTCTACGGCTGGTGTAGGATCCTTGGGAAGCAGTCGATAATTTCCTTTTTTAGACTATCTTCAATTTTATCGTCATATGTTTAAACGTCTATAACTTCTGCAGCATTGCCCTTGTCAGCTGGTAGGATCTTAACAGAATAGTCATCACGTAGGTTTTTAAGTGCTGATTACTCTTCTATTGTTGGGTGAATGTGTTTTGTTTTATCAAGCTCTGTTCTTACCGTCCATTTAAACTCTTCACCTTCTGGTGCTTCCATATTTGTAGTTTCTACGGAGTGTACAGCAAAATTCAGTCCTTTACTAAGAAGTTGTTGTTTTGAGTGGGAGAGCGTTTTTGAAGAAATATTTACAACTATCCTTTAATGGGGAAAAAATGGAAATAACCAAAGCTATAAAAAGTCCTATTCTCACTTGCAATAACGATGTTTTTAATTTCGAACCAACCCTAATATTTAACAATTTAATGTAATAATAATTATTTTAGGCAACCTTCATTTCATTCACTAATTATAGAGTGAGTGATTTTGGTTGTTTTCTTTGACTAGTCGAGTGGTCTGTAGATCCCAGCTAGAGACATGAATCTTTTTTAATATTTTATCTTCTTTATTCACGTGAAACTTAACCTCATTTCAGTGTCAATCAAATATGTATAAGTAGTTGTTTGTTTTGTTGTACTTTAGTGTGTTTTATTCTATTTGTAAGTTATTGTTTTAGGATTTTTGAGTGTGATTATTTACTAAGGTTCTCTCTATTGTTTGTAGGTCTGATGATACTGAAAAGGGCGAAAAACGTATCATATTAATAATTATAATTTACTGAGACCGAGACATGGAGTCTTTTTCTGTTTGTTATTAAAACTAGGTCTCTTTGAGAAATATGCACAATTTCAATTGTTTCTTTTAATGGTTGTTGGTAGGAGATTCTACTTGATGCTGATTTTTGAGTTTTTTCAAATTTTGGTTGTGTTTCTTCTTTAAATCCTCTCAACTTTTCGCAGGAAATATGAGTTTTGCGGAATATTGGTTCATGGTCTTCCTTTCTCTACATTTTTTAATTTCTTCCTTTTGTGTTGCGTCGCCCATAAGAGTGGTTCTCTTCCATCAGAGGTAGTTGACTTGGGAACTAATCAGACCTTTACTGGCATTTTCTAGTACTTTTTTTGCTCTTCTTCCAGTTATCGTTGACTTCAAACGGAAACTTGCGTTCCGACCAGCGATGTGTAAACTAAGAGCTAATTCTAAAACTACGAGATTATATAGCAGAGTCCTACGCCATGATACGTGGAACTTAGCTGCTAAACCGCGAATATTCGTGCACGAGAGTAAAACTAAGCCCTAGTATTCCAACCGAAGAGTCATCCATTATCAAGAGCAAGCTTGGTGAAGACCAGCTTCTTTCTGAAAGAACTTTGTTATCACTAGATGGTGTTATCGACGAGTTGGAGTGTTGTCTGTGTCATTCTTACTTTCAGGTTAAAGGTAACTTCTGTGGTCAGGATGAGTCTTCCTCTGGGATCATCCGTCTCTTCCGTGGTAGCTAATATTTACATGGAGTGGTTCGAAAACCATGCTATAGAAACGGCAAGAGCAAACCTAAAGTTCGGTTAAGAAATGTTGAGGATACACTATATGGAGCAAGGGTAATAAATAATACATTTAAATAATATCTGCTCTTCAATCAAGTTTACCCTGGGTAAAGAAGAAAATTCCAGCTTACCTTTCCTTGATGTTGTTAATCGCGAAAATAATTTGATTAAGACCCGTTTACAGGAAACTTACACAAGATATTACTCAACCAGAAGTCTAATTATTCTGCGGCAACAGAACAAACTGTTATTAGATCTCTGTATTATAACCCAACCGCAACCTTATGATTGGTAAATTAAAAATGACTAACTCTAAACGACGGAACAGCCAACTCGCTCATAATTATAATATATGTAACAGGAACATCCGAAATGAGCAGACGAATAGTAATAAACTATAATAGCAAAACAGCTTTTAAGTCAGGAAAAACTTTAGGAAGCCTATTAACTAAAACCAAGCCCGATAGCCCTAATTACAGACATAATTGTACCTATCAGGTACCTTGTGAGTGAGTCAACGGTCAATCTAAAATTGGAGGAAGAGACCCCTTGATGTAAGAATTAAAGAACAACGACCGTAGAATCCAATGGTCAGAAGCTACAATCCTTCATAAACAACACTGGAAGAAAAGGAATTTAAAGAAGAGCTATTTATGGACATAACAAAGGAGTCTCTAGAAAGCCTAGTATCCATATTTCAGACGAAAAACTTTACTGTCGCGTACGAACATTTCACGCTTTGACGCCCAATTTTCACGCATCACTGCATATATATTATTATATTATATATATTTTTTGTGTAAAAACTATTTTACCTCAATAATTTTGGAAAATGCCAAGGAATACACAAAATTTCATTTTTCAAGAGCATACAACTTTTTATTAAACAGTATTTTTTCTACAATTTAAGGATCTCTGTAAATCTGGCAATATTTGAGATTTGATTGCTAACTTGGTTACTTCGTAGTGTAATGGAAATATTTTAGAATGCTAGGTAGTAAAAGGTTAAAACGGTCGAGTTATACGTAGAAATACTTATAAATTAATAGAAATATGTGGTAATACCGAAGAATTACTAGTAATACTGAAGTAAGAAATGGCTTCAGTATTTCCTAATTTAGGAAATCACTGTACCCATTTCTGCTAGTACTACTTTTAACTTAGTGGTCCAACTATCTGATTTTAAAACAGAGTGGTTCGACATTAAAACGAGTGGAGATAAAAATCCCATAAAGGTTCAATAACATCATCAAGGTTAAGACAGTCTTAGATAAATTCACCGTATAAATTATGCCTGTTTTTTTTAATTGATGAGTGTACACTACAAGTGAAATAGATGAGTGCCAGTGAACGACTTTTTAGGAAAATAGTTATTTTCTTAAAAAGGGCAAACCATTTTAATTTATCTCGCCTGAACGCAATTTGAAGAACTTCTTTCAATTTTCGAACTGATTTTTAAGAAAATGATGCTGATCTGACAAATATGGCGATAAATATAACGGCACTTATATAATAACGAATAAATAAATATATTTAAGTAACATAAAATATAAATTTTAAAATATTAAAAAACGTTAAATGTAAAAAATGTTATAAAATTCCTGCTTTTTTGGGATTGTTCCGAAAACAGAAACTGGATTTTCCTGTTGGACAGCGATAGGCTTATTTTCGTCATCAAAAGTCCGAGGTTACAGCTTCATTAGTACGTTGGAAGATTTCAATACTAATATCTTTGGAAAATGATTTTTGCTTAATTTCCTCAGGGTGCAAAAACTTCAACACAAAAAGATAATTTTTAGAAACTTCAATAGCTTTTTCTTTTATTATTCTCGGCTATTCTTGCACATTCTCCGGCTGGTGTGGAGAAATAATCTATATATAAACTGGTTAAGGCACCGCTACATGTGGCATTCCAAGTAACAGGTTTTCCGCTGTTCCAAGGAATCTGTTAAGACAAGCCATCGGCATGTTTTCCGTCTCGTCGACAAATTTCGAACTGCCGGAATTTCGGCTGAAATTACCGCTTTTTAAAAAATATTACTAAGACGGCTATGACGAGACCATCTCTTTGCATTTTTGCGGTCTGAAAGGCCGAGTAGCTTATCTAAATACATTGTTTCGTTACCTCATACCTGTATGAGGCTCGTTCGCAGGTTGCCCGGTACTGAGGATATACGGATATGTCAGATAAGTTTGTAAAGGAAGAAGAAATAAATCGTTCAGTCTGGCATGACTATTTAGTTCTTGAAGAGAGAAAAAATAGACTACGATAGACTTACCATCTACCTGTCTAACTGTTTTAATAAAAATTACATAGAACTTAAAAAGCTTGGATGTCCCACGTGGACAAACCAAATAGAATTAATTTATAAGATATGTAGGTACTCTACTTTGTCGAATCATACTTTATTCAGTTCCAAATTGCAGTACGTAACAGTTTTCTAAAAAAATATTTCTTCTGGAGTTGATCTTCAAATAAAACAATTCAATTTTAGTAAATGTAAATAAAAAGAATGGCGAGCGACTGTGTGTCTGCGTTTAGCGCTCATGATCCCGAGCTGAAGCAAATGTTCATAAAAAAACGCCATAACACTCACCCATTTCAAAAAAAATATATATCGGAAAACTGTCACATCGTTCTCCATAAAATTATCATTTATTTAAATCTTATTTTAACACAGTATCTCGCAATCATTAAACAAAAAAACTGCGAATCACACAATACACATCTATTAACATAATCTTATTCCATGCAACTAATATATGATAACTTCATCTATTGTGGAGAACATTTACACTATTTTGTCGGACCTTCAAAATGTTTAAAATTTTAACAAACATTTGATGTTTTCGGCCTCGTGGTAAAAGCTTTCGTCGCTAAAACTACCTATCGATCATGCGGCTAGATGACAAAGTTCGAATTTTTACTTTTTTAGTATATGTAAATAAAAAGTAATACGCTGAAATCACCTCCCAAATTATAGTTAGGATCCAAGGATAAACTGTAGCTCCCATATACCTGTGTAAATAACATTTGGTTTATGAACTGGAAGAATTAAGTGACTACAACATTCAAATCAGGCGATACTCCTGAGTTTTAAAAATATTTATTTAAAAATCAAACATCGTTAAAAAAATATGTAATACATTTCTTTAAAATAAAATTATGTCAAATCATGAACAATATTAGTTCCCTTCAATCGCAACTTCTAATACAGTTTGAACATAAAATGGCCCTTCTTTTAAATAGGCTTCCATTCTCTCCTTTGTTGTAGGGTCAAATATGGTGCTATGTGATAATAATCTAATGATGTCGTATTTAGCTTCCTTACATTCCTTTGTCGTTTTCACGCCTCTGTCAAGCATAAATTCTACTAAACCTGTAAAAAAATTTTTATATAAATATTACTATTGTATAATATATCTTATACAATGATATTAAACAATATGTATACTCAACGACAGCACATGAGATAATATGTATACTCAACGACAGCACATTAGCTAAAATTGGATGAAGAAGAAGGAGGCAATTGATAACAACGCTACAACACTTACCAATTTCAAGAAAGAGTTTTTCTATTGGGAAACTGTGAAGTTGTTCTCCATGAAATTATTCTTTATTTAAATGTATTACGTATTTTAACACAGTATCTAAATAAAGATAAAGATAAAGATAGTTTATTCATGTGAAAATTACAAGTAATTTACATACGTCATATAGAGAGAACATATCCATAATAGCTGATGACTTATTGACTAACAAAGTATTGTAATAAAATAAAATATTGTAATAAAATAAAATACGCTCACATAGGTTACAAACAAAAATCTGAGTCATTAAAATTGCTATTTAAAAAATTCTGTAGACTATAAAATACGTGGCTACATAAAAAAGTTTTTAAAATATTTTTAAAGGTTTTAAAAGACAAATTTCTGATTTGTAATGGGACTTTATTAAAAAGCTTTACAGAAATAAATTCTGGTCTGTTCTGACACTTTCTAAGTCTACAGAAAGTCTCCACAAGATCCTCCCTGCCACGAGTCTGGTAGTTATGCCTGTCACTATGTACAGCAAATGAGTGTTGATGTTTTTTAACATAAAGTACATTTTCCAAAATGAAAACCGCTGGAAATGTCAATATTCCGAGATCCCGAAAAGCGGCCCTGCAATCGTCGCGGAAACCAAGACCTGCCATGATTCTGATGGCCCTTCTCTGCAGACCAAACACTCTGCCAGCGGAGGATGCCCCACCCCACACCATTAAACCATAGGACATTACAGAATTGAACAGAGCATAGTAAGCAGTAAGCAGAGTGCCCTGAGATACGCAACCTGCTAGGTTTCTTAGCAGAAAAACGACACCACCGAGCCTCCCATATCCCATTTAAGTTTTGGATCCAAATTTATACCCAAAAATCTTACCGAGTCTTGATTGATCCTTCCATTAAGGTCCCTAAGAGTGAAAATCATAGACTGGGTCTTGCCTGTGTTCAGCAACAGACGATTAGACACAAACCATGACTCCGCTCGTAACTGTGCTCTACCTGCCTCCGACTCAACATCCTGCAAAGAGCCACCTCGGAGAGTAAGCGTAGTATCATCTGCAAAAAGAGTGTATTTTGCGTGTGGTTCGTGCATAGGTAGATCATTGATATAGATCAGAAACAGAATTGGCCCTAAGACTGAACCCTGTGGTACACCGACATCAATCACCCTTTCCATTGATGACACCCCACTCACCCGTACGATCTGGCGAAGGTCGTGCAGATAAGATTTCAGAAGTGCGATACTGTTTTGGGTGAAATTGTAGCAGGCAAGTTTGCGAAGCAAAATATCGTGGGAAACGCAATCGAAGGCTTTACTGAGGTCATAGAAGCTTGACAGGCCATACTCAGAGTCCTCAAAGGAATCCATGATACTCGAGAGTAGGTCCAAGATACCCAGTATAGTGTTTCTATCCTGTCTGAAACCAAATTGACTATCTGAGAAGATGTTGTCTCAAAATACCTCACAATTCTCAGTGACATACACTTTTCAACAATTTTATATATGATGGGTAGCAGGGATATAGGGCGGTAATTCGAAACATCGTCTCGGTCACCCTTTTTGAAAATGGGTATTACAATTGCTTTTTTAAGAACCGATGGAAAAATATTTTCCTTAAAACATTGATTGATTAGATTAGTTAGAGGATAAATAATTATATTTTTGATAGTTTTAACTAATTTTACAGACAGACCCTAAATACATTACTATTTTTGTTTTTTAGAGAATCTATTATGTCCCTCGTTTCATTATAGTTTACTCCGCTAAACGAGAAGCAAACTTCAGGAATATTAATATTATCTAAATAGGTCATTGGATCAATGTTATTATCCGGTATATTATTCATTATGTTATGGGCAACGTTTGTGAAGAAGTTGTTAAGAGTTTCAACATCTATGGGGATATTAATAGATTTCTTTTGATGCCCTCTATTGCAATTTATGATACTCCACATGCATTTAGTTGGATTTCTAACTGACTGAATCATGGCATCATTTGCTGCACGCTTTTGATCTTTTATTACTTGTTTATAGTGTTTTTTTAAGTTTTTGTATTCCGCTATGTTAGCCGGTGTAGGATGCTGTCGAGACACCTCCCCCAAAAAATGTAACCTATCTCTCAAATTACGCAAGGTGTCATTAAACCACTCCACCCCACCTGAGGCAGTAGATCTGACCCTATATGTTTTTTCTGGGAAAGACTGCAGATATGCCTCCTGCAAGAGTTGCATAAATATCTCAAACTTCTGGTCCACTGATTTTCCACTTGCAGCAATGAAGTCCCATTTATTAGATTCGACTGTGTTGTAAAAGTCAAATAAGCCTTGTTGTGTAATTGGTCGAAATATATGTTTATCAGCCCCAACAGGTTTGCCACTACCACAAACACTGAAATGGAGAACCTGAGCAAGGTGGTCCGAAACATCCAACTCTCTCACCCCAGCCCATACAGAATCTCCCTCAAAATTTACAAAGACATTGTCCAGGCAGGAGTCTCCTCGAGTTGGTTCCTCAATCATTTTTTGAAAACCATGGGTTTTCAGGAGATCACAGAGTTGAATAGCGTCTCTATGATCACTATTAAATAAGACATTAAAGTCGCCTGCCAGAACAACATCTCGGCTGAGATCTATCTTGTGGAGGGTAGACTCGATTGATTCTAAGAAAACGTCAAAATTTCCGGCTGGTGATCTATAGACACAAATTATATAAAAATTAAATGGTTTTACCAGTATACAACATAACTCTATACATTTTTCTACATTTAAGGTTAAAACACTACAAGATTCAACATTAAAACTATTATTTAAGAGGATCATTGTACCACCCCCTCTATACTCAGTGCGAGCTGTATGCCCACCTATCAAATAGCCATTAACATTCGATGAAACAATCTCCTCCTCAGAAAGCCAGTGCTCAGTCACAGCCACAAAACTATACGATTCATCCTCTAGAATTGCATCGATTTCATGAAACTTATTTCTGATAGACTGAACATTTATATGCTTAAGGCTGAACTTTGTATCTACCCTGTTCCTGAAGCTGTCCCTTCTGGTGGTTGACTGCTGGTGATGGAACGGCGTTGAAGATTCCGAAAATGGTTGATCTTTATACCCTCTGGCCATAGTTGAGGGTCCATTATTCTTTCTTGAAGTTCCTTTGGTACACCCAATTTAAAGGAACTTATTCTTTTTGATTTAGTGTTCATGCGTTCACAGACACAGTCTTTTCCTAAGTTATTTTCTTTTAGGAACTGCAATACGTCCTCCGCCTTTGTTGCGGCGTCTAAACCAGATATGAAGATCCAGTGATTCCTTTGTGCAGTTTTAAGGATGTGAGAATATTTGTTTGTTCCCTTTATTGGTTCAGGACTTCCTGTTGTCCTCTGTACATTTTGGGTATGCGTAGATTCTTCTAATCTTCTCTTTTTCCGTGATTTGAGAGTTTTCCATTCTTCAGTGTTATTTTCACTATCAGTGTCTTGCTGCTCAGTAATTAAATTGAGGGTGTTGTCAATTGTGAATTCTGTACTATTCTGACATTTGGAGACAGTATTGATGTTTTTGGTGTCATCATTAGTCTGATCCCTATTTCGAGTCAACGACTCTAAGGTCGGCAATGTCGATGTCTCATTTCTGTTAACAACTACCACCTCAGGAACCAGATTCACCACTTCCGTCCGCAAGTTGCTGTTAATGACCTTGTCTACTTTTTGCTGAACATCATTACCCTGAGGAACTGTTTTTACTATGGCCCTTAACGTTCTTTTCCAAGGTTTTAATTTTTTCAAGCAACAAATAGTTATTTTCCTTTAAAATATTATTCTTGTCAGTGGTTTCAGAGACCAGTTGCTTAAGATAGTGGTTTTCAATTTTCAAAGCTGAACTATTTGAGTGAGAAGAATCTCCTGAATCTGTTTCTTGCTTGTATGCTTTTATGTCACTCTGTAATTTAATTTTTTCAGCCTCTATTTTTTTATTTTTTTCATTAAGATTAATGTTTTTTGTATGTAACTCATCCATTTTTGTTTTTAGTTTCTGAATATCCTCTTGAAGTCTTGCATTTTTTTTCTTCGCAATTTCTTTCTCCATATCGTTTTTTGTGTTTAGCTCAGTGATACTTATATTTAGGTCATCTATTTGCTTTTTGTAGGGTTCTATACTTTTTTTTGTTTTTGTTATATTATCTTTTTCCAAGTCTTCAGTCTTTTGTTTTTCATCAGTTAATTTTGTTTCCAACAATCTAATTTTTATTTTTTGTTCATTCAAGATTTTTTGTAGGTTTTCTTCAACTTCCTTCATTTCAAGTTTTGTTTGCTCTGATTCCTCACTTTTGAGTTTCTGTTGTGCCTTAATTTTATTTTCAAGGGTTCTTATTTTTTCTTCATACTCCACTATTTGGTTTTGAAAATGGCATTCTGCCTCTTCCACATCTGCCTCAAAAGCAGTGGATTTTCTTTTTTGTCGTTCTAATAAATTATTTTTTTCCAGTAATTCATTCTGCAATTCAGCAATGATCTTTCGGAATTCTTTCACTATTTCGTTTTCATCATCACTTATATTTTGTAAGGCATATTCCTCACATTTTTTACTGCAGTAAATTCTATAGCCTTTTATAAAGATTACATTTTTTTTTCTTTCTATGCAACTTCTATGCTGAATTGAATTGCATGATAGACAATAATAGCAAGTGAGTTCTTTGCCATCACTGCAGCACTTAAATGTACCAATCGGGCTTTTTCCCATATTTATCAATGTAAAGTCACTGACATTCTTAACAAAACAGTGAATATACTCAAGGAAATACCTCAGGATGCGCTTTCCTACTCAATTCAGGAAGTCAGCACCCTAAAGACCTCCAAAAGAATAGAAGAAAAATATTAATAAACAATTATTGTAAAATACGGACCTGTTTTATTTGGGTTCAAACATCATCCATGAGTCATTCAGCTCAACATAAAAAAGGGGTAATCCCCAATTTTGAACAACAAAAGGAATAGAATGTTCAATACTGATAAGTTTATTTAATTATTTAGCACTTTACATTTCACCACAAAAAAAGTAAATCACAGATATGAAAACATTTTAAGGTACATGGAATCTCCTTTGCTGATAATGAATAAGGATTTTGTGTTTTTTCTTGCAATAAATGAATTGCTTTAAAATTTAAATCACTATGAGTTTTTCCTGTTTGCACTGTGGTTTTATAAAATTAGTAAAAATAAACAGTTTTATGTAGTAAATCACATTTTTCTGAATAAAATGATACTAAACAATAGAAATTACTTATTGTTTATTCTTCAAAATTTAATGAAAATAAGCGGACGTATATGAGACGAAACGATCGCGATGAGTATGCGATGAAACATATAAAAATAAAATAAAAAACTGCGAAACACACAATAAACATATATTAACAATCTTATTTAAAACGTTTAAAATTTCAACAAAAATTTAAAAATTAAAGGCGTTTGCGCAGACTAGAAAGTATTTCACAAAACATCCCACACAATTCTTATGGGATTCTAGTCGATTTTTCTAAAATTTTGATATGTGGTAGTTCTCGGCCTTGTGGACAAAAAATTTCGTGGCTAAAACTACCGATCGGTCTTGCGACTAGATGTCAGAGTTCGAATTGTTGCTTTGTGTTTTTAAATACTTAACATGCGTTAATTGCTTTAACTTCTGGATTTATTTTATGAGCATACCACAAAGGCATAAGTGCTACGTACCATGGTTGCTTTAAGTGAAGACAGGGAAATTTTATTGATACGGGATACAAAGTTTTGCAGATTAGGAGAAGAGGGAAAGGCTAACATATTCTTGTAGAAACGCTTCGGCAAGACACTCGGTTTATCGGGTGAAATATTGGATGACTGTTCTCGACGTTATGTAATAAGATAAGAGTTTTTCTTTGTGTTGAATCAGGTAGATTAGTCAGTCTTGGGAGACAGAAATTATTGTTACGGGTAGTACGAAATATACGTTGTTTGAAAGAATATTGTATTGATTTTTCGATTTGAGTTTACAGTTCAGGTGTGGGGTGGTTCACGTCTCTCGTGTATTGCATTTTCTTTTGTTTTAACTGTGTGTGATTAAGTTAAATTAAAGTTATTGTTGATTATGGGTGGCAACTCGCGCAAAAGGTCTCGTAGTAGTAGTTCTAGTTCGCAAGACAGTGATGTTGAGCGTTATCGCAATCGAAAATCTTCCAAACGCGATGATTCTGGGAAACGTCCGGGATCACGCGATTCGGATAAAAGTGGCTCTAGGAAACGTCCGGAATTACGAGCTAGTGACAAAAGTGATTCTAGGAAACGTCCAGAATCGCGCGTGGTATACCTTCGACGTGAAGAACAAAGCCGTTCGTTTGTGCATTCTCGATCTGTTTCCCCAAGAACTCCTGAATCAGAGTCCACGGAAGATAGGTTCAAAAGGCTAGAAAACATGATTAAGGATTTAGGTCGTCAGGCACAGTCTACGGAAAACAAAGAAACTCCAAGGTTAAGTTTTCGCAGCGACTGCATTCCAGAATTTTCACCGGAAAATAATAATCTTACAGCTGAGCAATGGTTGACAAAAATTGACCAATTAAGACAATTAAACAAGTGGGATGAGATAACAACAATTTACCACATGCAATCCAGACTCGTAGGCATGGCGAAAAACTGGTACCACAGTTTGACCAACTATAATTTGACCTGGGAGGAATGGAAAAGCCAAGTAAGAAGAGGCTTTCCCGATCACATCGATTACGCAACGCTTCTACAGACAATGTTAAACAGACGGAAATCTCCAACAGAATCGATGACTACGTATTACTTTGAAAAAATGGAATTACTAAGAACATGAGACATACAGGGGAAGAGATCAGTATCCTGTCTTCTACACGGTATTGACGACTCCGTAGTACAAAATGGCGCTCGGGCAGGGAGATACGAAACACCGGAGGCCTTGTATGAAGAATACCTGTCTGTTTTGCGGGCAAACGTGCCTTCAACTTCTGCATCAAGTCAGCCTAAAAAAGTGCGTGATACTGATTTACGTAATGTCATCAGAAGCAAACATAAAAACAACGTGTTTTTACCAAAATGTTTTAATTGTGGACAACGTGGCCATATTGCAGCAAAGTGTTTTAAACCACGTCTCGAGTGCAAACGTTGCAAACTTCTAGGGCACGACGAACACAACTGCCATAAAAACAAGCAGAACAAACCGACGGGTAAGTCAGAAACCATTTTAAACTTAGATTTACGTAAAAATGCCAAATTAAATACTAACACTTGCTATTTTATTGACTGTTACATAAATGATTGTGCCTTTCGAGGATATGTTGACTCGGGTAGCAATGCCGTTACCATACGTGAGTCTGACGTTAGAAATTTAAATCTAGATTTTCACCCAGTACAAATTCGCCTAAGTGGGTTTGCCGGCGGCTCAATTGTCGTAAGACATAAAGTTTTTATTAATTTTAAAGTTGATTTAGCTGTCGCACCAGTCGAAGCACTTTGTGTACCTGATGCGGCACAAGAAGTGTCTATAATAGTAGGGCAACCGTTTACAAATAGCTCTAATGTCGTTATGGTGGTACGTGGGGGACAAGTTAGGTTATTTAATAAAGATGAAACCTCACTTAGTGAAACTGACACACTGCCGTCGCGTAAAGTTACTTTGTGGGCCAAGGAAGCATCTGTTATTCCTCCAAATCACATTGGACACATTCCACTGTATGCTTCTGAGGATTGTGATGATGTATATATTGATTTACGCTATCGTACTTGGCCAAATAAATTTCATTTAATTCCACGATGCATAACAAATTTAAAAAGCGGTGGTTTAGTACCTGTTTTTAATGCTTCTGATAACGCTGTTGTGTATGAAAAAGGCAGTGTCGTCGCACGGGCAATTACGTGCACAGCAGAAAAACAAGAACAATATTTAGAATGTTTATCGGTTAAACAAAGCGAATTAACACAATTTACAATGTCTGATATAGAAGATCGCGTAGACAAATGTCTTGAAAATAAAAATAAATTAAAATTACTTGAATTATTAAATAAGTATCGAGATTGTTTTGCAATTAAATTAAGCGAAGTGGGCAAAACTGATGTCGCGGAAATTTCTATAAATTTAACTCACGACACTCCCGTCACATATAGGCCGTATCGACTAGCTTATTCTGAAAGAGAAAAGGTTAGGGAAATAGTAAAAGATTTATTGGAAAATAACATTATTTGGGAGTCAAACTCGCCCTACGCTAGTCCTATATTATTGGTTAAAAAGAAAAACGGAGAAACGCACATGTGCGTGGACTACCGGGCCATAAACCGTAAGACTGTTAAAGACGTATGGCCCCTACCACGTATTGACGATCTTTTAGACAGGCTGAAGGGGGGTCAATATTTTACAAGTTTAGATCTTGCGTCTGGTTATCATCAGGTACCAGTAGCTAAAGATTCCGTCTCCAAAACAGCTTTTATTACGCCAGATGGTCATTATGAGTACCTCGTAATGCCATTTGGATTGGTGAACGCACCAGCAGTATTTCAAAGGGCCAATAATCAAATCTTGGGGTCTTTACGTTACACGACTGCCCTTGCATATCTAGATGACATTTTAATACCATCAAACGATGTAATGGGCGGACTAGAGAGTTTAGAAAACGTTCTGGAGTTACTACGTTCCGCACGACTGACCTTAAGATTTGATAAATGTAGTTATTTACAAAACGAAAAATAAGCTATCTTGGTCACGAAATTTGCCAAGAGGGGATCAAACCGGGTCCAGAAAAGATTCAGTCTGTTGCTGATTTCCCGACTCCAACAGATGTTCACACAGTGAGACAATTTTTGGGGTTGGCGAGTTATTTTCGCAAATATATACAGGGTTTTGCATTAATTGCCAAACCAATTACAAATTTGACAAAGAAAAACACGGTTTTCACTTGGAACGATGAACAACAGCACGCTTTTCAAGATTTAAAGACAAAATTGACATCCCGTCCAACATTAGCTATATACGATAGGGAAGCTCCGACTGAAGTCCACACGGATGCCAGCAAATGGGGTCTTGGTGGAATACTATTTCAAAAACAGTCCAATGGCGCGTTAAAACCTGTTCAATATTTTAGCAGGGCGACTACCAAAGAAGAACAAGTGTATCATTCGTACGAGTTAGAAACTTTGGCAGTCGTTAGTTCTCTGAAGAAATTTAGGGTTTACCTTGTAGGAATACATTTTAAAATAGTAACAGACTGCAATGCTTTACGCACGACTTTAACCAAACGAGACCTGATTCCCCGCATAGGAAGGTGGTGGTTAACAACGCTGGAATCTGATTTCGATATTGAATATCGGCCTGGGACAAAGATGTCTCATGTTGATGCGCTTAGCAGAAATCCAATTGAGTCGAACGTCGACTTGGATATATTGCACGTTAATGTATCCGACGAGGATTGGATTTTGGCGGCGCAGCTACAAGACGAAAGGTGTAAGCACTTACTCGAAGTTTTGCAGCGAACGCCCACCAGCAAAGAGGAAACTCAAATACACAAAGAATATTGCCTCAAAGAAAACCGATTATACCGGAAGACTCAAAATGGCCGACGATGGGTAGTCCCAAAGGCATCCCGCAGAACCATTCTCATGTATTACCACGATGGACTAGGACACTTTGCAGTTGATAAGACCATCGAAGCCGTAAGCAAAACATATTGGTTCCCTTCTATGAGGAAATATGTTAAAAACTACATATCGTCCTGCCTGGGATGTATGTATAATAAAAAAACATCGGGTATGACGCCAGGAAGCCTGCATAGCATTGAAAAGAAAGCGATACCCATGGACACGGTACATCTAGATCATTTGGGGCCATTTGTTAAAAGTAAAAAGAAGAATAGCTATTTAATCGTAGCAGTGGATGCTTTCACTAAATTTGTGTTCTTAAAAGCAGTACCTAACACGAAAACTGAACCAGTGACTAAGTTTTTGAACGAAATAATAGAAACCTTTGGAGTCCCACGGAGGTTTATATGCGACAGAGGGACTGCCTTCACAAGCAAAGCATTCACCGAATATTGCTTAAAATTTGGAATTAAACGGGTTCTATGTGCAATGGCCACACCGCGTGCCAACGGGCAAGTTGAGCGAATTAACAGAGTTGTTCTCTCTTCATTATCTGCTAGTGTTGATGATGAGCGGTCTTGGGATGATAAAATAAGCATGATTCGATTTGGAATCAACACAACTATTAGTACCGTTACGGGAAAAACACCGTATGAAGTATTTTTCGGATATCGACCACGTGGAGTAAACGACTCATTTTTGACGACAGAGGTTCAACATGAAGAACCTTCAAACCTTACTGAGGTCCGAGCTAACGTAGCTGAAAAGATAGCCAAGAAGCAGGCTGAACAAAAAGGATCGTACGATAAACGACATGCTAAACCTAAACGTTACGAAGTTGGCCAACAGGTAGTTGTCGAACGAAACAAAGGTTCGAACGATGGGCAAAGTGGAAAGCTCGAGCCACGATATCACGGCCCATTTACGATCACGGCAGTTCTCGATAACGATCGATATGTCGTGGAAGACTTGGAGGGGGCGAAACGTTCGCGAAACCCGTATAAAGGGGTGTGCCCCTCTGAAAAGATTAAAATTTTTAAAACAGTTGTGAGTTCTGACGATTCTAAGGATGAATCGGAAGATTCACCTGTTTAGGTTATTTTAATAAACTAATTTTTATTTTTATGTTTCAGAAGCGGGTAAGTCTGTCTTCCCGAGGACGTGAAGATGTCAGGTTAGGCCGACTGTAGAAACGCTTCGGCAAGACACTCTGTTTATCGGGTGAAATATTGGATGACTGTTCTCGACGTTATGTAATGAGATAAGAGTTTTTCTTTGTGTTGAATCAGGTAGATTAGTCAGTCTTGGGAGGCAGAAATTATTGTTACGGGTAGTACGAAATATACGTTGTTTGAAAGAACATTGTATTGATTTTTCGATTTGAGTTTACATTCTATAATCGGTACACTCTGGGAATAAAGGAGCGAACAAAGTGGGAGGTCCTTGCAATTGGACGGTGAAGGGATACATGCTGGTCCCTAGCAGGAATGACTAAGGAGGGTATAATGGATGATAATTCATTAAAACAGAATCCACGGAAATATCTCTAAAATAGAGACAGACCGCCCACATTCTGACGATGCTTTAGTGACGCAAGCTTCTTTGTAATGTTTGGATCATCAATCATGTGAATAGCTCTTCTTTCGACAGAGTCAAGGGTATTAAGGATTGAAGGAGAGCCTGCTCCCCATATGTGTGAGCAATACTCGAGGCTGGATCTGATTTGCCAAGTGTAAAGAGTACACAAGTTGGCAGATGTATTTTCGACCTCGGAAAAAGAAATCCAATTTCTTCGCGTGTTGTCTTAGTGGCGTTAAACTAGACAAGGTTCTTTGCTTCCCATTGTATGATTTTAATGAGGTCCTCGGTTAGGGATAAAGTCATTACTCTACGCCTCAATTCAGTCTTGGAGACAGGTTTGGGAAATTATATATTGCAGTGGAATTTGCTATAATCAGCATAGCTGTGAATAGGATTGCTGGTAGAAGAAACAGATCATTGATTTGCAGGAGGAATAGGGTAGGTGCCAACACTAAACCCTATGGTACGCCCTATGGTACGCCTCCGCTGATTTGCAGAAAGCTTGATGAAGGGGCGTCTACTAATACCTAAATACTTCTGTTGGAAAGAAAACTGCTAATCTAACTACAAAGTTTTTGAAGAGGACCATAGACAGGAAGTTTGTTAAGAAGTGCATTATGCCAGACTTGATTAAATGCTTTGGATATGTCAAGGGCAATAATTTGGGCTTCTCCGTGTTATTATTCCAGTTGTGTCTTATGAAGGTAAGAAGATCTTTGGTGGCAGAAACCGTATTGCCTGTCGTCGATAAGTTTTCACCTTTCAGGGCAATTTAAAAGAAAGATCATATATTTTTGCATATTTTTTACCCATAATTGGGAAGGTGGATATGGGGTCTGTATTTAGAGGGAAGAGTTTTGGATCCCTTTTTAGAACAGGCAGTAAACGATCAGGTTTCGAGCCCTTAGGAAAAATGCCCTTGACATAGGACACTTGGAATAACCTGGTAAGGATAGGGGTTAATTCAGAAGAGCAAATTTTTAGGACTATGGCCGGAATACCATAAAGGCTAGAGGACTTTTTGGTATTGAGTGTTTTCAGAATGCGTCGTAGTTTTTAGTTATATAAATGTAAAAAAAAATTCAAGTTACTAGAAGCATGAAACTTTTAGAAGAAGACAATATATGTAATGTTATGTGTTACAGGAAATATTTCAATATGTTTGTACTTACTTTAGGACGTATTAGTTTAGAAAAATATCTTTCAGGAAAACCAATATGCCCTAATGACTTTAGGAGATGTCAACCTTATGATTATTTTGAAAAGAGGGCTTTAAAGTCAAATAGTTTAGTTTGCTTTAAACTACTTTTTTACAAACAAAAATATAAGAACTACAAACCTAATATATAACAATATAGTTTTATTTCTTGAAATAACGAATTAAACATCTGAAATAGATCTTTTTGCTAAATTATTCTCACGAGAATGGCTTTTGTGATATTTTGCATTAGCATTCTCTGAAGAGATTAGCGTTTGATAATATATAGCCGCTGAATCAAAGAAACGGTTTTATCTTGGGTTCATCATCTACTTGATTACAATTTTTTTACATACGTCAAATTCGGTATAAAGTGTTTAAGGCAACCATCTTTAGTACCTAGTTTATACAAAATCGTGATCGGTTACTTTTAAGATTACAGTCAAAACTTTTTCTAGTAACGCTAGTACTATTTTATTGGTCTATAGAAAGTATTAACTCAAGTTTTCCTGAGTTTCCAAGTAGGTTGCATACTTTGCATCCTTTAGGTCATGTCTAGCAAATTTTACTGGGTCATATTTTATTATACCTGTTAAGTATACTTCCTCATAGACATTCACATCAAAGCATTCATTATTATAGTGAAACTAAACAGGTTATATATTGTTTTCTCCCAATTTTGCAATTAACACATAAAAATGAATAAAATTATCTTAGATGAAGAAAGTTATGTTATTCGGTTCTGGTGATCACTGACATTTAATGGCATGAGCGTATTTAGGGTGGGGCTCCAGGAGCCAACATCCTAAATACGCCACTGTCAATGGCAGTCAATGACGTGACACCTGTTAATTAAGCACTCCTTTTTATCGGGTGGATTTAAAACCTTGTCTTATCTCCCGTTAATTTTTTGATGATTTTGTTTAAAAGAAAAATAACTCTATACATAATTATATTTAGAGGTAAAGTTTAAACAAAAAGGCAACTGTAAGAAAATTTAAAACAATTGTTTACGTTGATAATCCAAAAATATATGAAAAAAAACCTACTGATTCACGAATTAATTAGTAAAATTCACCTGCAGTATTTTTTATAACTTCTTGTCCCCAGGGTTGTCCCGCAAGTGCATTTAAAATTCCAAACCCTGCTAAACGCAGGTCAGAAAACGGGTTCTTCGCATATTTTAGTATTATGTCCATTGAATTTGGGCCTAACAATCGGTACCACTTTTTTGTGATTTCCATAATGTCGTACCTATCCTCTCTTAAAAGGTGTTCAATGCAATTAAGCCCTCTTATTCGCGTTTCCGTAGGGAGAGATCCTAATAGTCTAGAAATCGTCCTAATAGTACCTTCTATTTTGCTACCTGCAATAATGTATTAATTATTAGATCTAGTATATTTCTGAAGAGTAAAATCACAAAAACATCTTTATAACAGTCAAAAAAAGTAACCATAGGCGGAAGTAAGAAGTTTTTAGTTCCAATAGGGAATGTGTGTGCATAAAATGAATCGCCAGTCAACTTAAATATTGAAATGGTAAATGTTCTGATATGAAAAATATACATTGGCGTAGATACATTACTTTTTACTTTCCTCATAAAACGGAAGTACCTACTGTAATCGTGAAAAAAAACACCCTCCGAGATTGATTCAGATTTTTACATTTCAGGGTCCTTAGACGCCGAAAAACATGTTTTCTCAATTCCATCGGTCTGTCTGTCTGCGGCATAGCTTAAAAACTACACTAACAGGGCGAAACACAACGGCGCGCGGCGGCCTAGTCTAATGTTAAAACAATTATTACTAAAAGACTACTTTACTAACTAATACAATTTAAAAATTCAAACTGAGAAAACTGTTAAATGGATTGATTTGAAAATTTGTGCATTAATTAATAGTGGTATAGAGAAAGAACTCTAAAATCGTGATACGAATCCAAGATGGCGGAACAAAATGGTGACCAAATAAAATGTTTGTAATCGTGAAAAAAATCATTCTCCCAGGTTTTACATATCTATGTTTTTTTCTCAATTCCGTCGGTCTCTCTGTCAGTTCGCGGCATAGCTTGAAACAACTTACCCGATTGGATTCAAATTTTAGTCCAAAATTAAGTGGCATATGGCCATAGCCCTGGTAATATTTTGGCATAAATTCAATATGGATATCATCTTTAAAAAAAAAACTAAACTTGGTCAATTTTTTAGTGGCATTGGAAAAACCCATGATAGGGCTATTTATTACCTACATTGGAAATTCTTTTATGGTTTTCTTTTGAAATTACTCCATGGGGTGAGGCTATTTGAGAACATGGCTTAAAATTGCATAAATCGCAATTTGTCCATTGGAGGGGCTATTAGGGAAACTAAACACATTTTTAATATAAGAAAGAAGTTTAAATATATATAAAGAAACTTGCCCTGCAACATTGTACATTACATTACAAGTGTAAACAAAAAACATAAAATAACTTTAAAACATCATTAAATAATTCAAAAAACATAAAAATAACTTTTTCTTAAAGGTAACAAACGTAGGTAACTATGCTAAATATTTACTTTATGTTTAATTTTGAAAGATTTTCCGAAACAATTGCTTTGTCTCCGAACCTTCAATTTTAGGGGAACTAAGTGTCATGAAAATCGTTTTGGTTGTTATCTCGTCCTCGTCTAACTTGATAGAGATAACAATCTTTCCGTTTTTGCGGATTTTTTAAAAAATTCTGTTTTGAGAACCCGTTCGCCGTTTAGCGTGTTAATACATTTTACCTGTCCTACATAGCACTGGCTTACAATTGTGTCTGTATATCGATCAACCATCCCAATCATTGAACTTAAGGTTGCTATGGTGATCTGCTAGGAAGATCATTATCGTCACCTTCTTCTGGTTGGACGTCTTCATTACTATTATATAATAGGATAGTTTCAAGTGTATAAGAGGAAGATTATCATCGTCATTTTTTTCTGGTTGGCCTTCTTCATCATGTAATGATTCCCATGGACTAATCTCAGGATTACTAAGGGACTCGTTTTTACTGGTAGACGGGTACAAATCCGATGTGGAAGCTTCTTAAGACGCGGTGCTTTACGCTGCTCGGCAATACCCATGCGCATTTCTTTCAGAACGTCCAAAACTGAGTCTGAATTATTAGAAGCTGTACCTGTGGTGGAAGATGCAGCTAATCGTTCCTTTGATTGTGAAGGATTTAAAGGGTGCAATCCAGTTTTGGCAAAACCAGATATTAAATTTTGCCTTCCTTTACCATTCTCTTCAATCTTGTATTGAGGCTGTGTAATCAATCTAGGGAAGACAGCTTTTAAGAGTGTCGTCATTTTCCACCCTTGACCTTTCTTCCACGTCGTCAGAATCTCGCGCCAATATTTCTTAAGTGGAATGAATAAAATGCGACGTCTAATCCTATATCAATTTCTTCGCATGTTTTAAGAACATCTTCGGAAACGTGAGAAGACGAGTTGTTCTTGATGAGGAGGAAAATAAAAATTAAATGTGGGTGAGTTACTTGATTGACGGAAATGGCAGAACATAATTTTCGGGATCTAAGAACCTTAAAACGCAAAAAACTGGCAAAATCTCGGAGGGCAATTTTTTCACGATTATAATACTTCCCTCTTACCAAAGAAGTAAACATGTTATCAAAATAAAATGAAAATAATACAATTGTCTATGCTATTGAATTAAAATGACAAGTGAGAGATGTCAAAAGAAAAACGGCTCTGATGAAACGCGCCAAATTTGATTTATTTTTTGTATAGGTATATTTTTTTCACCATATACGACTCTAGAAATGTGAACTAACCCCTATAGCTAGACGATATTTATTAATTTGGGAACAGAAATAATATATGTAAATGTTTCTAAGCTAAGCAATATACTCATCAAGTCAGTTGCGTAAGTAATTATTTCAGCTTTAAGTATCAATCCCGAAAAGAAGGTCCTTACTTTATACAAATTTTTATCATCTTAGGTTGCACTGCATCAAGTCTATTTCTATTGTATCTCGACACCGGGGAAATATGTCTTTACTAAAATTAAGCTACTACTACTTGCTTTTCTCAGTAAATATATATTTACATTTACTCTAATGCGTGGGCAAAAGAGTATAGTCAATTTTTGGCCAAAATATAAGTTAATAAGTTAAATCACGATTGTTCAAGTTATTATTTAAACCACATCTATATTAGAAAAACGAAATAACGCATAACGAAAATATTTGATTCTATAAATTTTTTGTCTTTTCTTGAAACTCTTAAAGATTACTTTATTTTCGTAATTTAATGTACAAGGTGTCCAACACTTCAAAAGTATCTTTATTTTTAAAAATACGCAAAAAAGTACTAGAAGTTGTTTAGATTTAATTTTTATATCTAAACAGGAAATTATAGCTCACTATTCTAAAACTCATTGATTTTATAAACGCCCTCTACAATAAAATATGAAAATGGCGACTTTTCCTATTTCAAAGAAATCTATTGAATAAATCTCTGATTTCCTAAATTTAGAGTACAAGTCGTTCATAAAATATATTATTTTTAAGAAAAAGTAAAATTTTGTAGTGAACCAAGATTTTATATTAAAAAATAAAAACAAATATTTTAATAACCCTACTTCATAACCAGAATTCCATAAAACAGTATGAACAACGACTCAATAGGTGTCAGTTACACTTAGACATTTCAAATTGTTTCTCTTAAAAAAAAAAACAGTATTAATAATGAGTTAAATTAATCAAGTATTTTAAAATAGTACTCACCAGTTGATTCCAAGGCAAGTTTGCCTTGAGATGTTTGTGCAATATATCCAATAGTATCCAATGAAATGCCAACGATTATTAAGTCGCTACTCTCTATGTTAGAAAATAAACGATCAAACAACATAGGGTACTGAGCTAACAATTCTCGTGGTTTCCTGTTTCCAATGTGCCCAAAAAATTTTAAAATACCTTAAAAAAATTATAAAATTGACATAAATTATGAAATGCTCTTCTTTAAAATAACCTTGTTTTTTTTTTAATTAAAATCATGTACAATATATTATGTTCAAAGTGTGTCAATATGCCGTCTATTCTTAATTTAGACTCCGTGTTACAATAATAAAATTCAAGTTACATGATATAGATCTTCAGAGGATTTTTAGATGTTTAATCACATGAAGTCTACTTAACTGTAAATAATATGGATCCCACATTCAATCCTTGCAGAAAAAAAGATTAGATTAAGGGAGAATTGCTCTCTGTTGCTATTTTATCAAGTTAATAAAATTGTGCGTTTAGAGAACGAAGATCAACTCAACTAATCATTTTGACAATTTGTACTTATGTTTCTCCGTAAATATGTATAGATAGGACTTTTTACGTAATATTAGTTACCGCGATTTTTTAGCAAAATTTTAACATAGGTTTAGATCTCGAGAACTTTGAAGCTGACGCATGACGTTATGAAATTTCTTCCTATAAATAGAATTTAAAAAGATAAAAATTTTATTAAAAAAAAAATAATACCAACTTTTTGTAAACTTGACACCTTAACAATAAAAAAATGAAATAAAGATTTATTAAAAATGTACATTTTAATAATGCGGCAACAACAACTCTCAGACAAACTCAATACTCAATTTAACAGATTAATACAAATTGACAAATATACACACGCCCATATTATGTCAGTTTTGCAACTGGTACTTTCGAATATTTTAAAAGGCGGTTCAAAAATATATTAGAAAGGAAAAATAGTTCTGCCCAAGATTTAATGGTCGCAACTGAATCTACTTAGTAGTTGCGCATTAGACGACTTCATGAAGTTACATTTTAACGAGCAAACAAAACAATATTTTTTACTTTTCAGTTTTTTTAAAGCCAGTTATATTTCTTTTTAATTATAACTGTCACTCTTTAACATTTTCTCACCTCAAAAACATACTTACGTTACATCACATCAGTTTAGTATGAAAATAAAATAATGTGTAAAAAAGAACAAAAAAAAAAATAAAATGTGAAAGATTTCGTACAGATTATTTATTTTCGGAATTGTTCCTAAAAATGACGCTGCACTACCCCTTTGAATAGCCAAACTATTTTTTATCAAGAAAGACATTGATTTATTAGTTACAGAAACAAAATTATAATTAAGTTTTTTCCATTTTTTTTTGGGGTCCGCCCCCATGATGACCAAAAGTTTCAATACACAATGGTAGTATGAAATTATACGAATTAGTTATTTCAGAATACTTTTGTTTTTTATTCTCGCAAGTCTGGCTGCTTCTCCTAATTTTTTTATGTTGTAGTATATGTGTAACTATATAGTAATGGGTACCCCTTACAGAGTAGAATCATTTCTAAGAGACAATCGAGGTGAAATTAAGATTGGTTAAAGAGAAAGTCCTAAGAAGCCTTGGGATGTTATTTGGTGAAAATCTCTAGTTTACAAATCAGGCTAATAAAGTATGTCAAACCACTTACTTGAAATACAAACACTTATACAAATTTTAACAAAAGCACTAATAATATCTCAATGCAATTTTGCAGCTTGTGTATATGAACCTTGCTTTAGACAGCATGACAAAACAGGCTACAGGTAATTCAGAATAATCGCGTATGATGTTAAAAACGTGCCTAGAATAAGTCACGTTACAATATATATGTATATATATATATATATATATATATATATATATATATATATATATATATATATATATATATATATATATATATATATATATATATATATATATATATATATATATATATATATATATATATATATATATATATATATGAGTGGGACATTAATCTATTCCCCAAGAGCAAAGTAAAACAGGGACACATTTGGGAAGCACCAGATGAGTTGGATATAATTTTGCCTTGCAATAAGGATTTTGAATCGACTTTTAAAGAAGCGAGCAGAACAATCGGAAATCTTGAATGTAGAAATAGACTCAGGCAACAAAATAATAAACAAGAAGTGGCGGAAATGTCCAAGAACACAAAACAGAACGAGTGCTGAGGAGACAAGGGATAATAATAATGACTAAGACTAGGACCCTTCAAATAAATTGCAACAAAAGGCGCCAATCACATGACATAGCACTAGCTACAGCAAAAAGCCTGGAAGCAGGCATAGTTCTGGCGAGTGAACCAAACATTAGCGCTATTCGAGGCAGAAAAGACTGGATATTCAGCAGTGACTTTAAAACTGCAAAATAGTGGATGCCAATATCGCAATAACGAAGCAAGGACACGGGCCCGGTTTCACATATGTCAAAACTAACAGCTTTTCCATATACAGCTGCTATTGTTCTGGAAATTATGAAATCCAAGATCTTGAACGAACATTACATACCATAGAAGTAGTGGAAGTATGTATGTTCTGGAGCTCCCCCTTCTATTTGACCCTGAGGGGGCCCCGCCCATTTGACCTTGGGCTCATTTGACTTTGAAGTTTCCAGCAACCTTCCCCCTTCCGTCTCTACCAATTCGCCTGTCAGATTAAATTGCAACGAATAATTTTGTAGTTGTCAACGAAGGAGATAAACCTACTTTTCAGAGCCAACACTACAGGTTCATATTGGATTTGACGATTACCACCGAGAATCTTAGAAGCAGCAGAGCCAAATGGGAGGTGTTTGATGAAGAATCCCTAAGTGATCACAACTACATTTTATTTGATGCAGCTCACAAGGAACCACTATCCAAACCAAAATTAATAACTAAATGTTGGCAACTTAGCAAATTAGATCGAGCAAAACTTAAACACAATCTTGAAGAACTAGAACCTCAGCACCTTACTTCAGCAAGTGGTTTCTCAGGGAAACTAGCTGAAATATGTAATAACCTAATGCCAAAGAATCTATCACACACCCAAAGAAAGTCTCTGCTTATTGGTGGAACACCGAAATAGCCGTAGTAGTAGATTTGTAGATTTTACTGTAGGTGAACTACAAGCAGCATGCAAAAGAACTTATTGCTGCAGGCCCGAGTGTATACCGCCGGAGATAATTAGGCAGTTGCAATAATTAAACCGGAATGTATGCTATAAGTCTACAATAATCTTGCAGGACAATTGGTCTTCCCAGTCGAGTGGAAAATAGCTAAACTTGTGCTACTCAGAAAAAGAAATAAATCTCTAGATAATCCCTCTTCATATAGACGTATATACCTTTTGGACGTAGAGGTCAAACTTTACGAGTACCCACTCCTTGGGCGACTGAACGCTGAACTAAGCCGATTCGTTGAACTACAAAGTTTGGATTCAGAAAGGGAAGGGAGGCCGCAAATGGTCCGCCACAAAGGCGTAGGCTGTGTGCATTGATTACGTTAGACGTCCAAAATGCATTTAATAGTGCTTCGTGGCAACTGATCCTGGAGCGTTTTCTTAATTCTGGCAAAGTCGTTCGACACTGTGCCTCATAATAAACTTATTGATAAATTAGAACGTACAGGGATTAGACGCGTGTTAAATGTCTTTGTCAGTTACCTCAGTGAGAGAGAACAATATAAATATAAAAATCAATTACAAGTTAAGTGAAAAAGCAAAAGTGGGTGTTCTTCACGTTACTGTTTTGGGTTTGCTTATATTCTTGGTTTTTATTAACGATCTTTGTTCCATAAATACTCCAGGAGAAATTGTTTCCTATGCAGATAACACTGCTATTATATGCGGAACTTCTTGGCAGGAAGTCAAAGGTTTGGTGGATGATGGTATAACAACAATAAAACAATGGCTAGATTACAATTCACTATCTCTGAATATCTCAGTAACAAAATATATTGCATTTTTCTTATCAAGTAGTCATCTACCAAGTTTTACAGATATTCCATTGAGTAACAGTCATATGTGTCCAATATGTTTCGGAGATTAGTATAGAACCATCTAGGGTATTTCTGACTCCGATAGTAGTTTTAGCAACAAAACGGCTGTTACCGGCAAAAAATGGTTTCATAAAACTGTTGGACTGTCAGTTTCAGATCGTTAAAATTAGTGAGGGGAGACTAGTTTATTTGTTTGAGAAATCTGTTCAGCTCGTATAGTTAGCACCACGAAACTGATATACTGTGATGTTACTGGTGTTTTGTGGAAAATTAACACTCGATAGCCGGGTGATGATGGTCTAGCTTACTGAGCTCATACTTGCTTGGAAGTACTGAAACCAGAATAGAATCGTCAGCAAAAATTAGATCAAGTGTTCGACCAAGGCAATTCGTTACAGACTTGATGTGTTGCAGCTCAAGGAAAAACATGATATCAACAATTATCTCTGCGGCCGGAGATTGCACCTCCTTAGGCACAAGAACATCATCCTTGGTAACCCATTCGATTGATGGGAGAGTAAAGTCACCGTTTATGATAAACTTGTGTATCTCATATTTACTTCTTCGAGATTCGCAAGTACAGAATGACTGCTAAGAGTCAGGGGAAGAACTTGGAGGAAAGTAAACACAGCCAATTATCAATCGGCTATCGTCCGCGTTCATATGGCACCAAAAGTCATCATACGTGTTGGCAATAGATGTAGTAACAAGCGAAGCTTGAATATTATTGGTGGTAGCGACTAACGCCTCGTACTTTCTATCTCGTCTGAATATTGCAGGCTGAACATCTCAGCATCAATAAAGTCACCATTCAACCAGGTTTCCGTAAGCGCGATGATGTAGTTACATACATAGATATTTCTCAGCAGTTGGTCACACTTTGTTCGAAGTCCCCTTTCGTTTTGATAATAAGTGTCTAAACCGTTTTTCACAAGTTGCTTGGTTGCGACGATTGAACAAAATTTGAGTTTTGATTGAAAGCTTCCAATAGCTGATCTCTCAGACTACGAGAAGTTGAATAAGTTTCGCTGGTGGTTAGTACTGAGTAGTGCATTTCCTCTATTTTTGCGTTGATATACAACCAAGTTGACTTTTTCAACGTAGCTCAGCACTCCATTCCTGCAGTTCTGTTGATTTATTTGTTATTATAACTCTGTCAGTGTGTAAAGGTGGGCCTACTAAAATCAGGTTAGTTCTTGCGCAAACGTCGACTAAATTCTCAACTGCGTGTCTCTCAAGGCATCCTCTAATAGCGTTTTGAGAACCCCACATAAATATTACGAAATCATGTTTTGAGAAGCCTTGTGACAGAGCACAACACTGTTCCGATGCGGATTTGAAATTCTGGTTTTCTGACCACTGACAATTAATATCCACTTTAAATTGTGAGTGCTTTTTTAGTAGACGTGAGAAACCTCCAACGTTTTCGTCTCCGATTATAAGGAGTTGGAGCCTCTTTTCTGTGGTAGTCAGGTTTTTGTGCTGGGGACCAGCAGGAACCTTTGCATTAGAAATTTTGCATTGTAGGGCAACACTGCAATTTCTCTAGTAACACAATTTTCTCGTTTGTAGATTTCTCCAACTCCTGGCGAATTTTTTTCAGTTTTTCCGAGTATATATCGTTGTCTCTTTCCATGGTCCCCAGGGCATCCTTCATTTCGTTGTTTGAAGAACTAAGAAGAACTATTTTACTCTTGAGCTTATCAGTCAGGATTTTATTCTTTTGAACTTCCTCTTGAAACTGTTTATTCTTATCCTTTTACAAATAATGTCCTTGTTTAATTCAACTATACAATCCCGTTACGTCTTCTCCCTTTCGATCAATTCTTTGTTTATCTCAGTGGCCTCTCCCTCGATATCGATAGTTCTTCTATTCAATCTCCTTATGTGCGCATCCTTATCTTTGCTATCCTTGGTTAGCTTTTTAACTTCACCCTCCAGTTTCTCAATTTCGTCCCTGTACTTCTCCTCCACTCTGTTAATCTGTTCCTCGATTTTCCTGGATTCCGCCTTATATTTTTCTATAAACTTTCAGCAAGACTTTTTAATACAGGTAAGTTCTTTATACGGCTCTTGCAGTCGGAACAAAATCATCCTTTGTGACAAGATTACGGCGTGGACCTCCATTATAGTCAAGGTATCACACTCTTTGCAAAAGACCACGTTACATGCATCACAAGGTGCACCAAAAACCTCGTCATCCTTAGGCAGCCCTTTTGACACTGTGAGCAAGTTAATAACGACATAATTCAACAAAACCGCAAACAAAATAAAAAAGTTTCTATATGAAATAAAAAATTAACACGTCGATATAGTCGGTTCTGTAACGCAGTTGTTCAATTGGTCGACATTAACATCTAAATAAAACAATTTGGCGGCAATAATCACACATAAAATTTTCTGACTTACGACGAAAATAGATGAAATTAGGCGTTAATTCTTATCACACACATTAGCAATGCCACTAATAAATACACTAAAACAGTTTTTACTAATTACAATACTTAAAAAATGCAAACGTTTAACACCTAAAGACAGACATAAAAAAAATCGATACAATAGCGACCACGTTTGTTATTTTTATAATTTATAATTTCTTTATATCATTTTATGTTTAATTCATTATAATTAATTTAAATAACCACTTACCATACGTCATTGCGAAGGGATAGGGGCCCAAAATTTAATCTTGAAAAAAAAAAATAGAGGACCTGTACATGCCCCTATTTTTCCGACATTAGTGTACGATAATGTCGGAGAAATGGAAGGAGTGCGGGAATACTTTATGCCGAGCGGTATCCTAATCATGAGCAACCCTGCTTTATCTATTTTTTACAAACAGGAACAAAAATTTAGAGATGGGGAGCCTAACAATAACGACGAATTTATTGTAAGTGAAGAGGAATGTTCTGGCATATATTGCGTTTGACCCAACTGTATCAACTCGCCAGTTGGAGCCAGTCACCAATGTTAAATGGAAATCGGCTAGAAAACTCTTACAAACTGGATCAAAAATTTAGACGTGAAGAGCTTAACAATAACGACGAATTTATTGTAAGTTAAGAGACCGAAATAAATGTTCTGGCGTATGTTGAGTTTGACCCAACTGTATCAGCTCGCCAGCCAGTTGGAGCAAGTGACCAGAGTTAAGCAGGAATCGGTTAGAAAAATATAAAAAAAACTGGAGACGTCATACAAATATCAAATTCCCCACCTCCTTATGAAAATAATTATGCTGTCGTTTGACTTATTCTAACTAGTTTATTATTAGTTAATTATCAGGACGACGATTCACTTTTTAGTAACCTTGGTTTATTTAATCGAAACAATACGGGTTTATCAAAAAAGATTTGGAGTAAATGTATGGCTTGGTGTAATTAATACACGAATAATACGACCCATATTTTTTATGCCTAGTCGCATAGTGGTCCAATACTTAAATGACAGATTTGGGGAAAACTGGAACAAACGGGCCTATTAGGTGGACAGCACGATCATTTGACTTAACAATTTTAGACTTTTTTATCTGGGCACATTTAAAGGAAAAGGTGTATGCTACTCTACCCACAATTTTACCTAACTTAGAAGACAGATCAAATCAGAAGAGCTATTCAATGAATACCAGTTGAATTTTTGCAAAACGGACATAGGAAGATAGTGAGTAGTTTTAAACTGTTGCAATGGAAATGGTGAACGCGTTGAATATTACTAGTGATCAAATGATATGGACTAGCAGTTATTTACGGAATATTAAAACTACTCATACAAAAACTAAATACAAATAAACTTAACTTTAACTATTACATTTATTTTCTAATTTTCTTTTTTTTATTGTTAAATAATAAGAGTACAGGGTGTCCGGATTTGGTTGCAAAAGCAGGGTCTCGCTTATTTTTAAAGATAGAACCTTGCGGTTTTCACGAACCTTGACTAATTTTTTGTGAAACTCATGAAGCCGTAAACAAAATTTTCATAGCCTTCTTCGTTTATATGATACAGGGCGAAATAGAAAATTTTGCATTTTGGGACCCCCCTCGTATCTCGGTTATCCTTTAACTTAACGCAAAGGGAAAAATTGCTGCTTATGTAGTTTTTTACGCTGGATCCAGTGGCGTAGTCATATTTTTCATTTGAGTTGTTATTTTTTAGATAAGACCCAAAGTTGTGTTTTTTTAAATTGGACACCCTGTATATTTGTCCAGAAATTGATTTGTCCTTTTAAAAGCTTCTTAAAAATATATAATAGTATGGGTCTATTTTAATAAACAACAACAAAAATCCTAATTTTTATAATTATCATCCCAAATTTTGCAGTAGGCCATGCAAAACGATGCCGTTTTCTTTTGTTTTCTTGGAAGAAAATGACATTTCCCAATTTTGTACGCGTATATAAAATATAGCGCTAGTTTTTTGTATTTATTTATTGTGTAAAAATATATTTGTATTATTATGCAAGAAAACCAAACTTTCGAACATTATGAAAAGTACGATATGTTAGCTTGTTTTATACTAAGTAATGAAAATGTTGAAGCGGCTTCTGAGATGCATTTTAACAGGTAAATAGTTAATTTTTAGGTATGTTGAAATACTATTGCTTAATTTTTATTTAGATATCCAGAAAGGAGGCAACCTAATATATCCACTTTTTATCGGATAAAAAAGAATTTACTTAATCACGGATCATTTATCAAACCTCGTACGAAAACATATAATAAAGAAAATCGGGAGGCTGAGGAAATTACGGTTTTGGCTAATGCAGAAGCTTACCCTACAAACTCTTGTAGGGCCAGTGAAGAGCATAGGGATTCCAAAAACTAGAGTTCAAGCAATTCTAAAAAAGCACAAATACCACCCATACAAATTTAGGCTCGTGCAGCACTTACAGCCAGGGGATGCAGAGCGTCGGGTAGCCTTCTGCAATTGGTTTCGAGAAAGATGCGATATGGTTAGAGATTTTGAAAGGAAGGTTATATGGTCAGACGAAGCACATTTCAGTAATTCTGGTATACTCAATAGGCACAATAGTAGATTCTGGTCCCAGAAAAATCAACACCAAATATTTCCCAGAAGACAGCAGGGCAGGTTTGGTCTAAAAGTGTCCTGCTTCATATTAGGAACACATATAAAATTTTATATATTTGAGGGAAATCTAACAGCCAATCGCTATATAGAAATTTTAGAGGCAGCTATACCTGAATTACTTGACGATGTTCCTCTAGCGCAAATTAACGAAATTTATTTTCAACAGGACGGTGCTCCTGCACACAATTCTGGAATGACGAGATTATTTCTGGACAATAATTTTACCAATTAGTGGATCGGAACAAATGGACCTATAAGATGACCCCCTAGGTCCCCAGATTTGTCGATTTTAGATTTCTTTCTATGGGGATATCTGGAAAATAGAATTTACAAAGACCACTATGATAATGTCCAAGATTTAGGAAATGCAATAAGAGAAAATTTTTGCTATTTACAAAATCATCCCGTTATTTTGCTTAATTCCCTAAAACGAATACGAAAATTGTTCGAAGCATGCATAGAACAAAATGGAAATCAGTTTGAACAGTTCTTTTGATTTCCTTGGTTACTGTAGTTCTTATAAGACAGTTGATTTTTGCTGAAAGGCTTATTACGTAATAATTTATTACTGTTTTGTTCTTGTGTTACATACATCTAGGTAGGTGGCACTTTTTTGGTGCGAAATTATCAATACATATTTTGATAAATAGATCTAATTACATATTTATTTTGATTTATTGTTAGGATGTAGATATTGTTAACGACTTTAAATAAAAGGCAGCATTGTTTTGCATGGCCTACTGCAAAATTTGGGATGATAATTATAAAAATTAGGATTTTTGTTGTTGTTTATTAAAATAGACCCATACTATTATATATTTTTGAGAAGCTTTTAAAAGGACAAATCAATTTCTGGACAAATATACAGAGTGTCCCATTTAAAAAAACACAACTTTGGGTCATATCTAAAAAATAAAACTCAAATGAAAAATATGACTACGCCACTGGATCCAGCGTAAAAAACTGCATAAGCAGCAATTTTTCCCTTTGCGTTAAGTTAAAGGATAACCGAGATACGAGGGGGGTCCCAAAATGCAAAATTTTCTAATTCGCCCTGTATCTCATAAACAAAGAAGGCTATGAAAATTTTGTTTACGGCTTCATGAGTTTCACAAAAAATTAGCTCAGGTTCGTGAAAACCGCAAGGTTCTATCTTTAAAAATAAGCGAGATACCCTGCTTTTGCAACCAAATCCGGACACCCTGCACACTTGATTTTTAAGAAAACTGTCAATTGTGTCACGATCTTGAATAAAAATGTTATGTTGTGATTAGTCATTAGACAGAGAATTTGACGTAGAATAAGATAATGCAAAAATACTCAGGGTTGCATTTAATGCATTATGACTTTAAATATTTAAAACAACAGGGATATAAAAATATGTTGCTAAAATTACGAAAATACTTGGACATTGGTTGCTTATTATGCTGACAAGGAAAGGCGTACTTTTATCCATTAAATATTCGTTTAGTTTTTTTAGCAAAATAAATTAATTTTTCAAAAAACCATCGATAGCTTCGCCAATCTGAATGCCAACGTCACCTTGTGATATTCGTTGAAAAGGGAATTTGACGTGAAATAAGGTGACGTAATAGTAATTTACAAGGCCGATAGGTGACTTATTACAGTACCAATTGTTTTACAGACGAGGCGACATACAAGCCGAGTCCAGAATATAAACGAGTACTGTAATAACAGGTAACGGACGTGTATCGTATAATATTTTATATCATACTGTATTTTTGTTTGTAAATTGAGAAATATTTTTGAACTTATATGTAGTTCTAAATTTTTTTGTTATGGAACTGTCCCTGTAACTTATTTTAATATGGCCGATTTTTGACAACAAAAATGGGTACGCGAACAAGCCTGGCTTTTCCAGGTGGTTCGTGTCCAAGTTGGATAGAGGCAATAACTGAATGCCAACGTCACCTTGTGATATTCGTTGAAAAGGGAATTTGACGTGAAATAAGGTGACGTAATAGTAATTTACAATGCCGATAGGTGACTTATTACAGTACCAATCGTTTTACAGACGAGGCGACATACGAGCCGAGTCCAGAATATAAACGAGTACTGTAATAACAGGTAACGGACGTGTATCGTATAATATTTTATATCATACTGTCTTTTTGTTTGCAAATTGAGAAATATTTTTGAACTTATATCTAGTTCTAAATTTTTTTGTTATGGAACTGTCACTGTAACTTATTTTAATATGGCCGATTTTTGACAACAAAAATGGGTACACGAACAAGCCTGGCTTTTCCAGGTGGTTCGTGTTCAAGTTGGACAGAGGCAATAACCTTAAAATAAATAAATTTACCAATTTTAGTAATATGGCATAGTCATGACTCTGTCATAAATAGTTTATTCTATCACATTTAGTGAAATTCGGTGTAATACGTGTAAATTTTCCATTGTCGTTTATCTAATAATATAATATGGAATAATATTGTGGAAAACTTTAATACAAATAAAATAAAAATTACCAATTTCAGAAATATGGCATATTCGGTCTAATACAAGTGGTAAAAGACTTTTCATTGTCATTGATCTAATAATACTATGGAATACTTTAAGGCAAATAAAATAAAATTTGCCAATTTTAGTAATATGGCACAGTCACGCCTATGCTATAAATCGCTTATTCTATTTTAGTGAAATTTGGTCTAATACAAAATGCAGTGGTAAAATACTCGATTTACCTGGCCATTCTAGTTACGTTCAGTATAGAGTTCATTCCTACGAGATGAACTCATAGCAATGAACTCCTAGCAGGCCTTGACCAAACGATATTTCCATTGAATCAGTCAATTTAAAGAAAGTTTTTGAATTATTTCAATAATTTGTATTAGTATAAAAACGAGCCATCGTAAGTTAACATATTTATCCTATTTATTACGGAATTTTGAAAAATATACTGAACCAAACAGGTCTCAGGTTATTTTCTAATATGAAAATAGTTTCTGCGCCATATTAGTTCAACGTCATTTTACCTGTCAAAATGACATTCGACTTGAGAAAATTACGAGAAACGTTGCTAGGCAACGCTTTCGTATTGTATTAAGTCATCTACCGACCGCAATGAAATAGAGATAAATGCAGGGTTCCATTTAAAATAAGAAAGTTGAAACTACTTCCGGTTAAACCGGAAGTGGCAAAAAAATTAAACGACAAAATATGTACTCTATTACCTTATTAAGTATATCTGAATTTCAAATGCGTATCTTGAACACTAACTAAAATGACTCGATGATGGAGGAACTGCATTAAAAAAATTTTGATAGAGTTGTACGAAAAATATCTTTGGATCTGACTGTTTCTATGACTCAAGCCCCCAAACGAGTGTGTGCTCTGTGTATATCTGTACCCCTGACAACCTCAGTATACAAATAAATTGGCTGCTTACTATAGCCTACCAAACTATGTAAACTTTTCCCTAATATTATCGAAATTCCTAAGATTAAAAGCATGTGGTATGCAAGAGTTTGCGATTGTTAAAAATTGCTGACAATAGTTAGTATTAAAATGAGACAGCATAGTAGTTAAAATATCGCACAGTTTTATTTCAACAGTTGTACTGAGAATTGCTTTATTAAGATACAAAAGATTTAATTTTCAGTATAACTTTTTAACTAAACTAGCTATATGAGATTCACATCTTACATTAGCGTCAAACACCAGATCCAAATTCTTTACACAATCGACAAACTGCAATTCTGTATCATTCAAAAATATTTTAAATCAGTATTTGCCAACATCTCCTCTCTTCTAGGTCCAAAAAGAAAATCCTGAGTTTTTGCTTCATATAAGATTAAATTATGTACGCAAGCCATATGAAACATTGAATTTAAGTCGGCATTAATTTTGACAGACTGAATGACGTCTGAATCGTTGAGTGACATTCAATTGAGTATCATCGGCATATTGATGTGAGCATCAGAATTTAATAGAAATCTCAATGTCAAAAGTATTTATAGAAAAAAGCAGCTGTCCTACAATGCTGCCATATGGCACACATCTTGCATTAAAGTTTGAAAAGAAAAAGTATATAAAATATACTATTGTAACTCAGTACCTCTCCAGAGTAGTAAGAATTTATGTAGTAGAGTTCGATGTTCACAAATTTTTAATTAGTAGATAGTATAGACAGGTTTATATTCTGGTTATAATAAAGTAGTTGTACCCAAGTTTATCTTTAACATTTTTTTTTAATTATTGCGGTAGGCTGTTAATAATTAGAGGATAATGTGTATAAAATGGCATTTTTGTATTGAATCTTACAAGAAAACAGTGGGTGATGCAAAACTTCTGCATCAATGTATAATTATTAAATATTAATATTAATCTTTCCATCGTAAACGGAAGTATTGTATTCACGAAAAAATCAGATTTTTTCAGGTCTTTACGTTTCAGGGTTTCTAGATGCCGAAAAACATATTTTCTCAATTTCGTCGACCTGTGTGTCGGTTCTCGGCATAGCTAAAATACTACTAAAACTATCCGATTGACTTCAAATTTTGGTCAAATGTTCTCTTAACGGAACTATTAGAAAAGTAGTCGTTTCTTCCAGGATCCAACAATTAGTTGTTGCTGCAGCCTCAAATTGGCGCACTTACATAGTCCAAGAACTTAACCCATCAAATGTTAGAGGTTTGATTTTATTGCGAGAAACTAATATTTTACCAGCAAAAGTTTGTTTTTTCAGTTTACTAACTCCTTTTTCACGCGCAGAAGTTTATATAACAATGTTTTGTACTTGGAGTCTCCTTAATATCTTTTACAAATAATGCATTATATTTTATCATGTAAATGTAAGATATCCTCAAATCTTATAGAGCGCCCTGCAGAGTTTTTATTTATTATTTATTTGTTTATTTATTTCTTTATTAACATTTGGGATACAAACAGAACCACTGTTCCACTACAGTATCCGCTGAATACTAAAATCCTAGTAAACAAATATTAGCTTATAACTAAAATTAAATTAATTAATTTTAACAAAAGAAAAAAAATATTGTTTTGATAGTAGAGAAAAAAAACTATTTTTAATTCTTAAACACATCACAGATATCACCAAAGTCCAATGTTTCAAGTTTCTACATAACCACTAAAAAACACCTTAATTCTTTTCCTAAATAATGATAAGGACATATTGTATAAATCTATAGATTGTAAATTGTATTCATTAAAGTTTCGCATAATGCGACACATCGGAGAATTATTACCCAGGTTTGTTCTTTTATATGGGACTATAAAAGGATTTTGATCTCGAAACTGCCTAATCGGTGCATTAAAATTTATTTTTAAGAACAATTGTGGAACATCCAAAAGTATCCTAAATTGTTGTTGAATTTCTGAGTAATTATGATTAACTATGGGGATGTTAAATTTAAATGATAAGAATTTTAAGAACTTTTTTTGTACTCGTTCAGTTCGTTCAATATGAACATTATATCCTGGAGACCTCACGGGCGCGGAAAACTGTAATTTACTATAAATAAATGCATAATATAATGTTAAGAGTGCCTTAGGCTAACATCTTTACAATTGCGTTTTATAAATCCCAGCATCTTAAGTGCAGAGTGAATCATTTGATCAATATGCGGATTAAAAGACCACTTGCTGTCCATTATAACCCCCAAATCCCTCACTTCATTAACAACCCTAATAATTTTATTATTTAAAGTATAATTAAAATCAAATATATTTTTATTTTTCAGAAATATGGCATTTCTCGACATTTAAGGTTAAACTATTGTTATCACAGAATGTACAAAACCGCAATAAATTTTCCTAAAATAATTCACAGTCCTCAACCGATTTAAAAACTTTAAAAAGTTTAATATCATCTTCGTAAACCAAAAATCTACAGTGCAAAAAGCAGGACTTAACACGATTAATAAAGATGTTGAAAAATAAAGGACCGAGATGGCTTCCCTGTGGCACTCCTAAGGATAACAAAAATGAGTCAGATTTATGACCCAAGACCGATATTCTAGAATATCTTTCAGTGATATAGGATGAGACCCAGCAACAGACAAACTCCGATGAAATTATTTCATAAAGTATTGTCGTTAAAATGTTTTGATCAAGGCTGTCAAATACTTTACTAAGACCTGTATACATCACATCAACCTGTCGCTGTGAGTCCAAGGCATCTGTTATAAATTCAGAAAAGCATAGTAAGTTTGACTCTACTACTACTGACCTTTTTGGAAAGGAACCATGTTGTTCCTCAATAATTTTTCCTTTAACTTGGCAAAAAATTAGCTCATAAACAAATTTTTCTAGGACTTTTGCAAGAATATTTAATTTACTAATGGGCCTATAGTTTTTGATATCTGAGTTCATTCCACCTTTAAAGATTGGAATGATATATGATTCTTCCCTTCTGGGCATGGGCCCTTATTTACATCTAAGGAACGTAAAAGCTCTAAGATGTTATGAATTGCTGTGATTTGAATCTTTTACTGATGCTATATTATTAGATTGATGTTTTTTATAAATACTAGAGAAATGTTCTTTAAAGGCTGAACAAATATTTTGTTTTATTGTTGTAGGTCATAGTGACAGGAATTGATGAATCAGCCCTTTTTTTCTGTAAAACAAATGTCCAGAGATGCTTACTATTTTGCGATATATTATGTTCAGTATAATTTATAAAACTCTTATAATCATTTTTAATTAGCTGTTTGGATCTAGATCTTAACTCTCGGTATAAATTATAAGAATCCTGATCATTAAATTTTTTCCACCTTTTATGTACTCTATTCTTTTTTTTTATTAGTTTAATAGTAGTTTGTTTGAAATATATTGGAAACCGACCACTTTTCTAAATTTGCTTAGGGACATGTTTTTCTATGGCACCATACACACAATTAGAGAACACACAGAGAACTATCAAGGTTTTGTTTAGACAACAAATTATTCCAATTAGTATTACTTAGTTCATTATTTATAACCGCGTATGGTGCTTTATAAAAATTATATTTCGGCTCACAACAGTTATTTAAAGGCCTTGTATAATTAATTGAAATAAAAAATTCTAATGCAGGATGAGAAGGATCCTCTGGAGTTATTAGTGGGTTATTACTTTCACTTAAACTAGTTATACATGTTCTATTACACAAAATTAGATCTAAAATTCTACTTAGATTATTTCCTATATTATTAAACTGCATAAACTCACAAAAATTTAGTAGATCTATGACATCCGACGAGGCTTTATCAACATTCGTTGGTTGTAAGAAAGGTTCACAAGGTATATCTACCCATTGTACTACAGGCATATTAAAATCACCCATGATAAGCACTTTATGGTTTTGTAATTTAGTCCACTTAGCATTTAACGACGAAAAACAACATCAGGCGTATTCGTCCTGACCAGGTAAATAAACACAACAAATGAATACTTGTCTAGAGTTATTATCCATCACTGAAATCCAAATGTCCTCCGCATCACAAGATAGCTCCGGGTGATATTTTACAGGGACAGTATTTTTTACAGCCATTAAGGATCCGCCACCATCCTTTTTTGTGGAACTTGATGATTGTCTATCGCGGCGGAAAACATTATATCTTGATGTAAATAAATCACTATTCAGGATCGTCTGGTTGAGCCAAGTTTCAGTGATTCCAATTATATCATAATCGCTGGCAATCACACTTTGATAGAACTCATTAGTTTCTCTAAATAATAATTTATTTATGTGAGATAGGTGTTCGTTTATGTAAATGGTATTGGAAATACCATCAATGGATACCCCCGATTTTTCAGCTCTTTTTTTTTAGTTTGTAGGCGGATAAAATCTTATCGCGATCACCTCGTGAAAGGAGTCTTACGATAATTGGTTTATTTTTCGTATTATTTTCTCTGGTAGGTAGCAGCTATTGCTCAATTTCGTTTATTTTGCAGCTATTGCTCAATTTCGTTTATTTTGACAGATAAATTCGTCAAATCCCTGCGCAATTCCCGATTTTCAGTTTCCAGTTGATCAGTTTTTTTTACGTATGTATTTAAAACATTTAATTTTAATTCAAAATCTGTTACTTTATCACTACAAAATTGTACTGACTCAACCAACGAGTCCTGTGTGGAACGCAGCATCTTTAGTTCGTTTTTTAAAGAGATTAATACACTTTGAAGATCGCCCTCGCTGCCAATATTCGAAACCAGTTCAGAACCCTTACAGGGCGACACTTTTTGCACTTCCAAACGATTCCCTGATCCAACATTTCACTTCTCTCGGCCGGCAGCGCGCGTAGTAGGCCCGCGCATCGACGATGGAAGCAAGACTGGCATGAATCGCACTGAATTCCTCCGGTTTTTTTTGTTATTATTATTTAGTTTACATTCAGTGCAATTCGATGTCACTTTAAAGGTAAATTGGAATAAAATACCTGCAACTTTTATCTTAATCCAATCAGACTTTTCCTCTCTACTGTTTGGTACCACTTTTATACTATTTACTATCACTATTTGCTTACTAAAACAATGATTTTATTGAGTCTTATAAAATGCATAAGATATTTTATTGGATTAAAGAGAATATGACCTAAACAACTTTTTATTTGTACGGTCATCTGTCTTCACTTTTATATGATATATCCGCAGGTCCTAAGAAAAATTTTCTAATTATTTTTAATAAGATTTTAGGAGTCTTTTTCAAGCGCTTGATTTTTAAAATTTACCCGACTATCTTACACATGGTAAAACATGGTAAAACAAACATCAGACATATCACGAATTGTCAAAAGAAAAGCTTCTATTGTTTTGACGATCCGAGTGTAATTTCTAGATCATTATCTCGTTTTTTTCTGCATTTTCACCAAACAGATTAGCCTCGAGCTTGTAGCTCTTCAGTCAGCATAAAGTTGGCCAGCTGAACTAAAGAAAAGTTCACTAGCTACAGGTGGAAGGTGTTGATAAAAATTTTTTAGAAGAATGTTTTAAGTACACATAAGAACTAGATTCTCAGTAATTAAATATATCTGCATCTCTCAAATCTCGAAATAAGTACCTATTTCATTAAGAGAAGCCATAGGAATGTTTTTTTTTTCTGTTTGGAAGACAGGGTTTTAAAAAGTCTGGATGGAAACCAAGTAAAGTTCAGTTCCCAACAAATAAATGCTTTTGTTTAGTGGACCATGTGTTAATAAACAAAAATATTGTTTAGTTGATATATCATATATTAAACCCGCCTCATTAAACTACATAGTTTTATTAATAAATGTTTTGTCTTGAAAATAAAACCTTAGGATTTCAATCTAATTAATTTTCTAAAATAAGATCTGGCGATTTTTTAAAACGCCTAATTGGAATTAGGCATTTCCCAGAAATGCTCAATTCCGTTTTTTTTTATAAGACTAAAATATCACCTGAATTTTATAAAATGCCTAAAATATCCAGTCATATTATAAAAGTACATAATTTTATAATGAATTTTTAATTCGTCCTGTCGTCGAAAAACTTAGGTGTTTTATAAAAAAGATATAATACTATATTAAACCAAAGAAGATCAGAAAAGTGCGCAACTAATAATTAAAATTAAAAAGTTTTATATTATATAAAAAAAGTTTTTTTGCATTTGCAGCAACTAGATTACCTCGAGCTTGTAGATCTTTTGTCAGCATAAAGTAAGTCAGCTGGAGTAAACAATGGTTCACTATCTACAGGTGGTAGGTCGACAAAATTTTGGTCGAACATCGAAATAATAGCCGAAGCCGATTAATCAGTCGGGATCTAATTTTGCTTTAAAGAGAATAGCCATTAATTTAATGCTTACCTGGTTCACACAATTGGGTAATTATTTCATCTTCACTTATCAGCGAAAAAATCTTATTTAAAACTCCATGTTCATCTAGAAACCTGTATCCATGTTCACATAGAGCTAGTTGCGTTAAAATTTCTATTGCATTCATCTTAAGTAATATATCATTATTTTCAAGTTCATCTAATATGCTTGTTATGAGTCCAACAGATTTAAATTTATTAAAGTTGTATTCCGATTGTTTCGATATTGAGATAATCACCTAAAAATTATTTTGATCTAAATCATTTAAACATATTTTTAATGAAACATGCTTTGCTTCTAGTGGCAAGCAGAAAGGGTTAGGATATATTTTAAATCGATAAAACGATATTTCGTTTAATTGTCCTATTAATCAAATTCCCAATTAATTCAATCTGTAGAGTCCTTTCCATAATCCATTTAATTCGGAATGCACACTTCCGATCATTTTTAATTTTAAAATTCATCTATAAAGATAAAAAATTGCGATTTTATCGAAATTAGTTAAAATGACATGGTACTGGATATTGTTTAAATGTACTCAATTATTATAATCAGATAATAAGTGTTCAAATATGGTACTAGTCCTGAAGCTGCAAGAAATGGTGCGCATGTGGACTCTTTGTTAAGGATGGGCGATATTAGATTATATTGAAATGTCGATAGTTATCGGCTTGGCCATGTGTCATTTTTTTCTGAAATATGCATATTGACTGTACTATTTTTTGTCATAACTTTTTTCACATGGAGAAACTTCTAGTCTATAAAGACTTTGTTACTATTTTATTTTATTGCCCGTAACTTATAACTTACTGTAGGTTCTCTGTAAGAAAGTCGATCTAGAATTGTAAGGGAATATTTTTAAATTTTATTTTGTACTCCTCTATGTTCGTACATTAAAAAAATAAAAGAAAAGCCTAAAGGTCGAATTAGTGCCACCATTTCAACATACGTGGATTTCTACCATTGAGTGCCTTTCTGACTTTATGTGAGTGAGAATACCTAAGATAACAAAACATATTCGACAACATTCATCAAACTTCAAACTCGCAACCACACGCACACTGCGCCTCTGTACAGCAAACACCCTAGCCGCATGTGGAGAATGTCCCCAACACAGAATAGCATAACATAGACGGGCATTAGTGTGCCATAATACACGCACATAAGGACGTTATCTGATACAATACCTTTAAGATTACGTAACTTGTAGAGATTTCTACTTAACTTCCTTGCGACCTGATTCGCATGTTCTTCCCATGTTAATTTGGTATCGAGATAAATACCTAGAAACTCAATGGGGTCTGTGCCCGCGGGATTTGCCCTCAATGAGAAATGCAATGTTTGTGTTTTTATTGCGTTCATACCCAGTTTATTGGAAATAAACAATCTGTCCATCGCTGTGTGTCGCACCACTATTTACTCCTGGTGTTCGAAATTTTCATGGGTATTTATTGTTGTAGTATATCAGCAAACAACAATATTTCTCCAGCCTTCGGAATACTTGCTCCAGTGTCATTGATATACAGTAAAAATAGTACTGACCCCAACACAGGGCCCTGTGGAACCCCATGGCTGATAGACTGTCTATTTCAGAACTCACCATTATACGACACATATTGAAAATGGTTAGACAAATATGACTCAATAAGGTTCAAGCCATTGATGTCAAACTTATATACATATATAAACAATATAGAGAAAGTTTCTAAATTAGCAAGACATGAGATACACAATCGAAAACTTTGGTCAAGTCAAAAAAAGAAAATTTATTGCCCTCGAAACATTCTTGAACAATGTCTATAAGTTAGCCAATCGCTGAAGTAGTAGACATGTTGTTTCTAAAACCAAACTGTTTGGGATTCAATAAATGATGGCTTAGTTTTAATAAATGTAAAACTTTCAAAAATATTTTAGTGCATTATTACTACGCCTGTTAAACCAAACAATTCGTCTCCAATTAATCATTAACCACCATATTTGTTTGACAAATAAAGCAAAATTGCCCAATCGTGAGAAGTACTTCTATTCACTTATTATACAAATTATAGAGCTAGTTAATAAAAACAAATTTGATCTAAATACATATTGGCATAATTCTGAAATCATTTTTGTTATTTTAAATAAATAAGTACCTAAACGTCTAAAAATTGTTCTAAATATTTTTTGTTCTAAATTTTAATTACATAATAAATCTTTTTTTAAGACAGTAGAAGTATTAATATTTGGTGAAGTATTATTTGGTTTTTAAATGGTTCCAACTCGAAATGTGAAGAAAATGAAAAAATGGCAGTTGGAAAGTAAAAAAATTATCTTCGACTTTGTTATTTTAAATTTCTCTTTAAAACAACCGATAAAATTGACAAAAACCCTTACAGAATACACTGCCTCTTATGACAGAGTTTTTGTCAATTTTCTCGCTTACCTTCAAAGATAATGCTATCAAATCTAGTTAATTTATGATTATCAGGAAAATGACCAATTAATGAAATTATTACATACCGAGTGTTATATTAAGTCCATGCTATTTTTTTTTTACTTTCCCATGGTAAGTTGTTTTTTGTTACCAAATCCAGATAGTTCAGACAATGAGATATAATTTCTGTACTCAACATCCTTTAAAATAAAGCTTGTAGACCCTCTTGAGCATATAAAAATTAAGTTCATTATTAATGAGTAATTTAGAGAACAAAACCAATATCTAAATTTCAAATCATCATAAAAAATAAAAAAGATGTCATTTTCTAAAAACACTGGTGTATTAGAAACAATCCTTAGCTCAATTTTTGCAATACAACAAGCAAACCGAAGAATTTTGTTGATGCAATAATATCCTTTGATAGAAATGGAAAGAGCGAAAGAGGTATGTAAGTATATCTATAGCTGATGGTTCGGTTTATAAAACTCGAGACGAGACGAGAATCTCGTCTCGAATGTCGACGTGATTATGTCGAGAAGAGACGCGAGTGCAAATTTTGTTTCGCTGATAACTGTAAAACCTCAAAAACAAAAATATCCTAAGCTGTAAAATTTGTTTTTACCCATGAACCCTAAATTTTGCAAAAATCAAATAATGCTATTTTAGATTCGCTTTTATAGACCCTTGTCAGCACCATCAAATTAAATTTGTATACAGAATATGCTATATAAAACTATGGGTAAACTGTTTTAATAACCGGAGTATCCCATTATAAATACTTACGATAATCGGGAATTTATTCCCATTTCTTAGTCATTTTTATTGTATAGCGCGCAGCTTATAGAGAAAGCGTTGTAATAATCTGCCAGACAATATTCGCCAGATTGGAAAGTACAAAGAGTTAGACACAGGTCTAAAAACCCTTCATTTGAAATGCATTTTATAGTAAAGAAGAATACTTAGCTCATAATGTTATTAAAATTAAACTGATTTTTTTAACATTTATTTATTTACATACTTTTTACCCGTGTGAGTCATTTTGATACTTCAAACACATTTTGCTTTCTTTTCTCCTATTTTGAAATTATTTGTTATGTTCGTTTATAGTATTCACTTATATGTAGGCATGTGTTTATTTTAGTTTTTTATCTTTGCCGTCTTTTCTGTACATACCTTTCTCCCTGTTTCTACAAAGACTGTTTCATGTTTTTATATCACTTTAAATAGTATTGTATTGTATATTCTTTAACCAACCGCTTTGTCAACAAGATAAATTTTTTAATTCGAAAATTTTGAATTTCCCTCTTTTTATTTTCGGAAATAGTCAAGATAAAATTTTCAATTTGACACAATTTAAAAATAGACTAAATGTTTCTTTTTGTTTCAAATTCCGTGATTCAACATTTTAGGGGCAGCTGGGGGTGGTTTTTAATAGAAAAATTAAATGAAAAGTGGGGTCGAGTGGAACATCTTTTGAAAATTCTTGTCAATCCTAATGTGTTCAAAATATAGGTACATTGAAATTAACAGTTTTAAAATGGCGGCCATTCATACGTCATGTTACTATGAAAAATGGAGGATAAATAATCTTGAAAACTTATAAAACTCAAGTATTTAATTTTTCAAGTGACCCTTAATTGAAATTTTCTTATGTGCGTGCATGCATGTGCAGTAATTTACTATTTATATGATGTTCTAATATTAAGTAAATTTAAAATTATCTCCTTTATGAAATACCCTGTAATTAAAAAAGTACAAGCCCCATGGTCATAAAAAACATTTTATTAAGGGATTACATCAGGATTATAAACTTGAGATTTAAGTTTTTAAGAATTTTTACAACAGTGACGGCTCGTCAAGGGCGGCAGGGTCGGCCGGGCCGTACCAGAACATATACAGGGAAAATACTCTTTTTAAAAAAGTAAATAATTTTCAAAAATAATTTTGCAAACATCCTAAAAACGCACAAAACCAAAATGTAGTTTATTATTTCCTGGGCACATAGCAAAATAGGTAGGTATCCCTATTATAATTGTTTGACTAACATACAAATAACGCCATTAACAGCGGGCCACCGTCCACAGATATTTTAATATATTTATATTATAGACGGTGGCTCGGCCAGCCGATTCTATCATCTCACAAGCATACTTCATCTACTAGTTCACGCGGTACGTAATATTGTCTCAAACATCCCATGCTATTACCTCAGCTATAACGTTCTTCATAGCTTATATCACCCAACACCGGCCCGTCTCCATGTGGCAGTATCCTCGGAATTTCTCCCAATTGAATACTACCATTTTACAGGTATTAATTGTAATTATTATAAAATGAGGCTACTTACTTTTAAATTAATTTTAGCTAGTTCTTTATTTTAGTCATGACTAGTGATGGTTAATATATTATATTAGCAATTTTTACTGTAAGTTCCATGTTTAAATGTGGTGACGAAATATCTGCAAGTGAATATTTTAAAATATGATTTGCAGTTTGTTTTAGAAGTCGGCCGGCCGCATCGTGGTTCTTGCTGGACAATATGCTTTTTTGGTTGTGCATGTAGCTTTCACTTTGTTTGGCATCTATTTTATTTTCATCTTGAGGCAAGATAAATATCAAAAAATTAAATTAACTAGAGCGCTTTACTAACATTTTTTCTTATTTATTAAATGTATACTCTAGCTTAGATCTGCGATCTGCTAACTACCTAATTATCATTGAAGAAATAAACGAAAAAAAAAAATAAAAGACTAGTATCTGACCATATTTGGACGCGGCACTAATTAAAACCACCGTGGCCTCAAGTGCGATTTTAGCAAACCTTTCTAGGGGGGGGGGGTTAATTAAAAAAAAAGTTTGGTAATATATTTTAATATAAATGGTATGAGAATAACATAAATGTCTATATTTTTCATCACACTTTTTGTGGCATAAGTGAAAAAAAAGGCCTCTAATAAATAGTTATAAAATAACGTCCAATTTTTTTCCTGCAGCAAATTTATTAATTAGATTGTTTATATTTACATCAATACTCTATCTATGGATATGCAAGAGACCCAATTCAACAGGTCGCTCTTGTGCTATGGTGTTTCGTTGCCAAGTTTTTATTCGTAATTTTCACGTAAAAATATGTAAATTACACATGATGTTTGATCGGTCTGGGCGTAAAACCGCCCTTAATTGGCCTTGACCCTCGGCCGACCCTAAATTTTAGAGTACGAACCGTCACTGATTTTGAATTGGGTAATTTTAATATCCTCCCATTTTGGAAATGAATAAGGTTTAAAAGATATACTATGGACCCCTATTCAACTCTTTTTCTTCAAAATAACACCGAGTGAAGTTTTCAATCACGAAATATATATTTTTATGTAGTATAGATAACTCATTTTAATAGGGCGCCTTGAATCGGGCACAGGGTAAAAACAAAAAAAAAATAAATATAATAAAATGTACGTTGTAAGTATAATTTTAGATACATTGTTAGCTAAACTTTATTATTATCTTCCAATTTTGCATTTTTATATTTAGCAGCACTGGAGGAAAAACAAGTAGGTAAAATGAAATAATATTTTTTTTGTACTAACAAATATGTTTTAAGCCTCAAATTTAAATTTTTCAAGTGCACCCAATTGTTACTGAGCCTTTTAAGAAAAAACTATACTTAATTTTAGGTGTTGCTATATAATGGGATTTAGGGTATTTTGTAAATTTAATACAAAAATCTAACTATCAATTATATGGTGGTAACCATATAATCAACTTTGTTTTTTAAATAGGCAAAAAATTCCATTTTATGCTTAATTAACTTTAATTTAAATTATAAATTCAATGACAACACTCTTGACATATCATCAAGTATTATGTTGGATTCAACTGGTAAAATTTTGGTACGAATCCAAGATGGCGGAACAAAATGGCGGTATAATAAAGTATTTAAAAATTAAGCCTGAAAAAACTACTTAATAGATTGATTTCAAATTGTGTGCCAAACTAATTGTGGTTTAGAGATCAATTAATGAAACTGCGTTACTTATTCAAGATGGCGACCAAATCAGATTTTTGTAATAGAGAAAAAATCACCCTCTCAGATTTTACAAATCCTCACGTTTTAGCGCCCCTAGATGCCAAAAAACATGTTTCATTAATTCCGACGGTTTGTCTGTCTGTCAGTTCACGACATAGCGTCAATACTACTTACCCGACTGACTTCAAATTTTGACCAAAAATGAAGGGTCATATGGGGATGACCTGGTAATATTTTGGTAAAAATCCAATATGGTGAAACACTGTTAACAAAAATTGTTAGAATGGTGTATTATTTGGGGTTAAGTTACAAAAAAAACAAGCCTTTATTTAAATTGTCGATGTTTTGAAACTTTATTGTTGCATCCTCAGGATACATATATAGATCGTATATCCTGCATGAAACCCATATTATCAGTTTTTACCTATTCCGTTGGTCCGCATATATTTTTTCTAAATGGTTTTCGTTAACGATCCTCTTGTTGTTATGTTGAAGTAGTGAATTATTTCGGGTTAGGATCCAGTAAAAAAACAAGACTTTTTAAATTGTCGACGTTTTGCAACTATATTGTTGCATCTTCAGAACATATGTATGCGCATTATATCCTGCATGTAAACCCATATTATCAGTCTTTACCTACTCCGTTGGTTCGCAGATATTTCCTAGATAGTTTCTAAATGGCTTTCGTTAATGATCTTCTTGTTGTTATGTTAGAGTAGTGTATTATATGGGGTTTGGAAATATCTGCGGACCAACGGAGTAGGTGAAGACTGATAATATGGGTTTCATGCAGGATATAAAATCTATGTGTCCTGAGGATGCAACAATAAAGTCGACAATTTAAAAAAAGGCGTACATAATACACTACTCTAACATAACAACAACGACACATACAGATTCTACATCCCGCATGAAACCTATATTATCAGTCTTTATCTACTACGTTGGTCCACAGTTATTTCCCAGATATTAAGTTTCTTAAGAGTTTTCGTTAAATATCCTCGTTTTATGTTCAGGGTTCTTAGCAATTTTGAATTATCAAATTCCCTGACTTTTCTAGGTTTTCCCTGACAATTTCACAGAAATTCCAGGTTATATTTTGAGACTTTATATTTCTTATAAAAAAACCAACAAAACTAATGAAACTAAATTTAAATGTAATTGTATAAGAAATATAAAATATTAAAGAAAATGCTATAATAATAGAGCAATCAGGGTTACTTTAACTGGAAGAGGTATACATTTCAAAAAGGATATTCTGTTCTATTTAAAATTAAGTAAAAAATGCAGTTATAAAAAGCATTTGCAAAGAAAAAATTAATATATACTTGTGGCAAGTCATTATTAAAAATTATTTTTAAAAGGATTATAGAAAAAGTAGAAAATAAGTATATTAAATTTTTCGTCTCAGTTCCGATATTTCCAGTTCCATGGATGCTGCTTCCTTTTCTAGTTTTTACTTTTTATTTTCTAAATAATAAAGTTCACTTTTGGATCTTTCTTTTTCGGGATCAATTTCTTTTTCTTTCTCTTTTCGGCGATTTTGGTTGTCAAGGGCATCTTGATAAGTTTTGTAAGCATTTTTAACACATACCCTCATTTTGTCGGCAATATTAACATTTAATGCACCACCTATTTGATAAATTGCGTCATATACTTGTCTTTGACAGATAATGGACTCCTCCAAAAGATTTTCAACTAAAATATTTTTATTTATGGAAAACCCCGACTCAACGGTGGGGATCAAAATTAACTTAATAACATGCCACAATTTTTAAAGTAGTCATTTTGACCCAAGAAGTTGTAGAACAATTTATCCAATCAAGTGGTTTGATTAAAGTTTTGCAAAAATTTATAAATTCGGTATCGACTTTATTCTGCAATTTCTGCAGAAATTATTTTTATTTCGTACAAATACTCTAACATATTTTGGACCCTTATATGTGAAACACATCGATCAAGCATGATGTTTGGTTTTAAGCATGTTACATATTTAATAAACTTATATTTAAGACAACAACGTTCTATTAACTTCTTTATTTGATTTATCCGAAATCGGTGTCTAGGAAAATTGTGACAGAATTCAAAATAGCGGTGTCAAAATGACGATGTCAACAGGTCGGACGGAAGATTTTAACATTTGTGGGGATTATTTAAGAATGCACAACAAAAATCAAAATGGTGGCGCCAAATTGAATTATAATATATATATATATATATATATATATATATATATATATATATATAAATATATTTATAGAAGAGAAACAGAAATATCGATATCTGTGTGGTTCTTGGTCGTAAAAAGTTATTCATATATATATATATATATATATATATATATATATATATATATATATATATATAATTAGTCAGTATTTTATTATACTCCCATTTTCCCCTGAGTTTCCATCTCCCGCGGGACACTGCACTTATTGGCATAAGAAATAAGATTTTATAACCGAAATAACTTGATGAAAAAATAGGTAGGTTAATATATCTAAACATTTCAAATTTCTCGCTGAAATCTTTAAGCAGAAAAATATTCAAAATGGCACAAATTCGGCTAAAATATCAGTATCTAGAAGTACTTAAGAATGAAAGTTATGATATTTTTAGTCAATATTTGAGAATTAAAAATGGCGGCACCAACATAGCAGACTAATTTTTAAATTTTTGCAGATTTGATTAAAATTCGGCATTCAGGGGTATTTAAGACTGCACATCATGAATTTTTGTCAACATTTTAAAAATTCAAGATTGTAATGCCAACATGGTGGCGGAATTTTAAAGAAAGTAGGCATCTGGGGGTATTTAAGAATACATATCATACATTTCTAGTAAAAATTTAAAAAATGAGAGTAGGAATGTCTAGATTGCGAGCGAATTTTAACATTTATACAGATTTGATTAAAAATCGATATTAAGTGAGCAATTCATACATTTTTAGTAATAAATATTCAAAATGGGGATGTCATCAATCCGATAAGTAATTTTTTTCAGATATTTTTAAACATTTAATTAGGCATCTATTAGCAGTAGTTTTTAGATTTGTAGTAAAACTTATCAGTTAATGGTCATGTCACACCTAATTTTTCTGACAAAATTTGGATAAAATGGATAAGCAGTTTTTTAGTAATACTTTTTTAACATACCAAAACTTGAAGTAAATAGGACAAGCAGTTCTTGAGCTTTGTCGCGGACAGACATACAGACTAACCGATGGAACTTTTTTTTGCATCTAGAGTACTTTACCCTTGAGAGGATAGTAAAAAAAAGCGAGCGTTATAAGATAAAAATAGAATATCCAATTGTTATGTTGTTATTCCATGTCAATAGCAAGATTTAAAAAACAAAAGTTTTTTTAAAAATTTTCAGTAATCTAAATCTTAAATTCTAACCAGTTTAGAACATGTTTACAAACACATTTTTACTTTTAATTACCCAAAGAATCACCATTTAAATTCCTTTACCTCACAACACTTATATAAAAAATTGACCCAACTCCAAGTGAAAATCAAAAAAAGGCCCGAAATCATCCGAAACTTTATTATTTCCAAAGATTTCATCCCAAATCTAGCGATCGTGAAATCGCAGTACGTTTTTTAGAGCGTGAGATGCCCTTTGACTATTTTAATATAGTATAGACATATTCTATAATTATTTTAATTCTCTGATAGGAAAAACTATTGTCATCGTCAAAAAAATCACCTCAGAGTCTTTCTTATATTATTTTGCTTCTGAGTATTCTCACACGACCCCCGACGAAATAAACGTTCTATTATAGTGAACCGGATTGGTCAATACGTCATGTGTCCCAAAATAAGTGAATACGGTATCTTCCATTAGACATAACAAGTCTCCTGGAAGAGGAAATCTAGCTGTTTACTTAGTGATTAAAAGACAATTCCAAACTTAAACGGCCATTTCTTTACAAACTTACATTGCCGCACTATAGTTAGGTCAACTAAAGCTCCTAGTTTCGCAATGTCCAAGATAAAGTAAATAAAATTGATTTATTAAATATTTTAAAAAATCAATGTTCTTCTAATGTTACCGCACCTTTAGAACGCTGCTTCTTGAAGTAAGGCAACATATAATTAGAACCATATCAACAATTACACAATAATACATTAAAACACATGCAGTCGTGAAGCTACGAAAAGCTTGGTATCTAATGAAAATTTTATTTGAATTAATTTCTGGGTTAAAATATTTTTAGCAAATTAATTTCTTTAATGTTGAAGTTCATTATAGTTTCACGACCCGCTATTGGTTTTTAAGCCACGCCGCGCGCCGGTCACGCGACCCTATAACAATCTTTACTGTAGACTATTATACTTTTTTAATATAAGGATCGCTGTCAATGAAAATGGGATGGTCTAATACGACAGTGGGATGGTCTAATACGTGGAGTTGTCGATCGGCGTTGCCATATCTAACTAAAACTCTTGTTACTGGTGTAATCTGATCTGAGGCTTTGGGTATTTTAGCTTGAATTTTACTATTTTGCAATAAAAGTAATTTCTTTATACTGCTTAGAAACTAATGCTGGAAAAACATTACTATTGCTTGTACGAAAATTTTATTGCATCATGTTTAAACACATTCACCGTAATATAAATTGGTATAAACATTGGAGTTCCTGGGTAGGATTGGCATCGTCGTACGATCGACATTATACTGTGAGGTAATCTTGGCAGTGGCTAAATATGCAAATAATGAACTCTATTTTTATTCTTACTCTAAGTTCCAAACAGCTAGGGACAGTTCGCCGGCTAACCTTGGAGAACAGAAAGCGGAAGGCGGAGCTTAACCAGTTCTCACTACCGTCATTCCGACTCATTTCGATGCGAACGTATTTAGAATATTTTCTTGGCGACTGCTTTACTTAAATTATTTCAATATTTCCGTCGCCGGTCAAAGTTGGAAGTTGGGAGATTGTATGGAATTTTTCAATGCAGTCTCATTTATTTAGATCTTTTTTAGGAGTAAGTTTCTTGGGGACTGTCTTATTTAAATAATTTTTTTTTATATCGTGTCCAAGCCGAAAATATATTGGATATGTTATGTTGAGTTTTATGTTTAGACAAAGGTTGGCACGTAGAGGCTTGTAATGTGTATTATATTACATCAATTTAATTTTTTAAAGAGCATTTTTTATATTTACACGGACTAGCCTAAGAAAAAAATTATATGACTGGAATAATTGAAAGTATTATTCATATCATAAAAGTCCGCTTAAAAAAACTTTTGCTCCAGAAAATACCTGAAAGCAAATCCCATATTAGTTTTAATTTTCCAATTATTTTATAAAACAAAATTTAATTCAATAAAATCTGGAGGTACTTAAAAGTAGGTCAATTATGACTCTTGGCGGTGACGATATGGCGGACAAATTTCGTTATTGATGAGGATATGTTTAAAAAAAACATTTTTTCCCTTATAATATGTGACCTTACGGAGTAAAACAGTTCACTAGAACGCAACTATTTTAAAATGCAAAAATACAGTATAAACAGGTTTTTCAAAGCAAACACATGCTTGTTAATGACTGCAAACACTATAATAGTCGAAGCGTTGTAAATAAACTAGCATAATACACTGCCTATCAGTTTCAAAGAAATCTTCAATTTATATTTTTTGTATTAGAGTTGAGAAAAAAATAAAATTTAAATCTTTAAATTGTGCATTTCACTCTATTTAAGGTCTATTTTAAAATATTTAATTTGAATTTTTTTAAGAAATTATTTATACCTATAAAAATATTTTATTTATCGTGATCTGTATATTATCATATCATTATATCATATAAAAAAATCGGCAATGTCATTTTCTCGGAACTTCCCTCGTTATGATTTTTTCCATTTGTTAGGAATCACAATATATAAGTGTTACATGTACTTTTCAAACATTTTTATTGGGCGCCATTTTGTTCCATCATATTAGACTCCTACCAATATTTTACCAGTTTCTTTCTGCCTATGCCTCACTTGACTTTTGGGAATAATTTTAAAATAAATTTAAATACGTAGTTTTTACATTAATACATATCGCCTTTTTGTTAAGTCATGTTGAATTCGTACCAGTTTAACACATTTAATTTTTCTGCAAAATTCAAAGTCTATTGAATAAGATTTTTAACAGAATTTTTCAAAAAAAATTAATTTGTCCGCTATTTTGTTGTACCATATTAAATTCGTACCACAACTTTACCAGTTTATCTCTACATCACACTCAATTCTTGCACAAAAATTAAAATAAATTTAATAAGTAGTATTTTCAGGCTGATTTTTTAAATATTTTATTAGGCCGTTATTTTGTTATGCTATCTTGGATTCGTATCAAAATGTTACCAGTTCATTTCTGATTGATTTTTGTGCAAAATTTGAGATAAATTGGATAATCAGTTTTTTTAATAATAACTTTTCAACATTGTACCGCCATATTGGATTTCTATCAAAATATTACCAGGTCATCCCCATATGACTTCTAACTTTTGATTAAAATTGAAGTCAATCTGGTAAGTAATTTTTAAGCTGTGCCTTGATCTGACAGACAGTCCGACGGAATTGCTAAAACATATTTTTGGTATCTAGGGACGCTAAAACGTGAAGATATGTAAAACCTGAGAGAGTGATTTGTTCATGATTACAAACATTTTATTTGGCCGCCATTTTATTCCGCCATATTGAATTAAAAAAAGTTTTTTTAGTTGATCCCTATATCACATTTACTTATGGCACACAATTTGAAAGTAATCCATTAAGAAGTTTTTTCAGGCTGAATTTTTAAATATTTTATTAGGCCGCCATTTTGTTCCGCCATCTTGGAGTCGTACCAAAATGTTACCTATTGATTCCAACATAATACTTAATGTTTGTGCCAAATTGGATAAATAGTTTTTTAAAACATTTTACTAGGTTGCCATTTTTTGCACAAAAGTTGAAGTCAATCAGCTAAGTAGTTTTTTAGCTATGCCGCGAACAGGCAGACAGACTGAACAGAAACGTGAAGATCTGAAAAAATCTCGGAGGGTGGCTTTTGACGATTACAATATTTCCCTTTTACGAGGGAAGCAAAAATTAGGAGATGGCTCCGACGTGAAGAAAAATCCGATTCTTACTAATTCTCCGAGATTTTTCAGGTCCTCACATTCCGGGGTCGGTCTGTTCGGGGCATAGGTACCTACTTACCCGACTGACTTCACATTTTGGTAAAAAATTAAATATGGAGGAACAAAATTTACGTCAAATTTAGTATAAAAATCGAATGTTACATAAGAATGAACTGGGAACATTTTGGTACGAATCTAAGATGGCAAAACAAAATGGCGGTCTAATAAATTATTTAAAAAAATTTTTGCACAAAAATTAAGTGTGATCATATGGTAAAATTGTGGTACGAATTTAAGATGGAGGAACAAAATGTCGGTTAAATAAAATATTTAAAAAATAAACTTAAAAAAAATTTTTACTCCTTCACGGATGGAAAAATACAATGTGTTTTCATTCCGGGTGTACATCCGTTCACTACTGTCGTTCTGAAAAGAATATATATATATATATATATATATATATATATATATATATATATATATATTAATTTTTACTCCTTCACGGATGGAAAAATACAATGTGTTTTCATTCCGGGTGTACATCCGTTCACTACTGTCGTTCTGAAAAGAACAGTTTTGCTGACGTTTCGCCAAAATCACACTTGGCATTTTCGAAGCTTTCTTTCTCGCGTCCGAATAGAGACTGAAGTGTTGGTGACTGCGACGCTTCCTTTTATATCCCCACTCGGGGCCGAAGGTTATATCTGCGCAGGCGTTGGTCGTTATTTATGTTTTCCGGATGGTGCTGCTGTTGTTGCGCTAATTGCGCTTGAGTTTTTGCGATTTTAGATTTGTCGATTATTGTCTTCCATACTGTTGGTGGTTTTAATGATTCGTCCCTTTTATTCAAATCACCTTGTTTTTCAATTTCTATGGCTTCTCGGATTATTCTGGTCTTATAATGTTCTATATTGGCAATCTCCCTACACCCATCGAAATTTATTTTATGGCCGGTTTCCTGATGATGTAGGAATAAAGCTGAGGTTGTTTGTTTATTTCTGATGCTGAGTTTATGCTCTTCACACTTCATGGTAGTTTGTTGTTTTCCTCTAACTGTTAGAGGAAAACAACAAACTACCATTTTTAGATGTTTTGGTCACAAAACTACATAACGGACATTTCGAATACACCGTGTACAGAAAACCAACACATACAGACAGATATATAAATGCAAAATCACATCATCACCCAGCACAAATTCAAGCTGTGGCAAATACTCTAATATCTAGATCCGTGCGACTAACTGAAACACAGACGAGACAAAACAAACTTAAGGTAATATCTAGTGCTTTAAAGAAAAATGGCTACACAAATCGCACCATAGAGAAAGCTATTAAAGCACAGGTTTCCCGAACAACGAACAACAAAAAATATGAACCGGGAAAGCAACGAGTAGTCTTACCATATGTAAAAGGCACAACAGACAGAATCGGAAGAATTCTGAGGAAAACATACAAACAATACACAAGCCACAAACGACTAAAGGTAAACTACTCGGAAACCCAAAAGAGAAAATCAAACTGGAAAACCACGGAGTGTACAGTATTCCGTGCCAGGACTGTGAAAAGTTGTATGTAGGGCAAACTAACAGGCGAATATCAGCAAGAGTGGAAGAGCATAAACTCAGCATCAGAAATAAACAAACAACCTCAGCTTTATTCCTACATCATCAGGAAACCGGCCATAAAATAAATTTCGATGGGTGTAGGGAGATTGCTAATATAGAACATTATAAGACCAGAATAATCCGAGAAGCCATAGAAATTGAAAAACAAGGTGATTTGAATGAAAGGACGACGATATAAATATATATATATATATACATATATATATATATATATATATATATATATATATATATATATATATATATATATATATATATATATATATATATATATATATATATATATATATATATATATATATATATATATATATATATATATATATATATATATACGATATATATATATATATATATATATATATATATATATATATATATATATATATATATATATATATATATATATATATATATATATATATATATATATATATATATATATATAAATATGGTTCATAACCATGGAATTTTCAGATAAAGGAAATTAACTGATTTCCATTACTCTGTATTTCATATTTATAAAAAAAATTAACAGTTGAGTTTATGGTACGTATTTTGAGACATTAGATTAGCTTTAATGTAAAGCCTCCTTACCTTCTTGTGCAAGTTTAAGAATTGACATTAAAAAATATGTATTTTTCGGGAAAGAGTTTATCAAATATACATTTTCATTAAATAAATGTTATTTAACATCTCGATAACCTATTGCACTGAATTTTGATAAGCGTTAATAATACGGTAAATGACATTTTAATAAGGAAAATGCATATTTGTTTCTACTTTCAACAGCAAACAGTGAAACATATTTAACAAAGAAATAATTTGCCAAAGATTTCTTTGAAAATTGATACTATTTTCAGAATCGCCAACAAAACTTAGAATATATCTTCATTCAAGTCCATGGATTTATTTTTGTAAGAACCAAACTTGCAAAAAACACAAAGAAATAAAAATAACATTACAGATATTATTTTTATAAAAATTGTATCAAATAAACAGTTCCAATAAAAAACTGATATTTATCTGAAAAACACACATTTAGCAAACGTGGCGATCTTGCATTTCCGTGAAGTTGAACTGTCCAATCAACTATCCAAGTATGATTTCGAAATCGGCCAGTCACGAAATATTGGCGAGATTTTACCATTGATCAGTTCAAGGGCGAGCGACGCATATGTTTTGATCTAAATTTGTTAGAATTTTTGTGTTGTGGTTGTAAAGTTTTAATATTTCCTCACAATGGTGTGGAATTCGCCATAGAATTCTTTCTATTTTTAATTAAACCTATAAACACTTCATACCGCTTGTAAGATAAACAAACAGAGTATGATTGTCCTGTAATAGTTTTTTGATTTAGACTCATTTTGCGGAGAAAATGAATGGTAAAATCGTGACAGGAATTAATCCTTTCCACCAAGGTTTGTATACTATTTTATTTACAATAACACCTTTTAAATGCAAATGATGCTTTTGTGACAAATACAACTATGTGAGAAATTAACAAAGTAAGATTCTGTATAACCATAAGATTCACCACCATCAACAAAAAAAAATTGATATTTTGACAGTGTTTACTATGGTACTAAACAAGCCAAGCATACAAACCTAAATTAAGCACCAGTGATCTCGTGACGCGATAAAAATGTGGCAGAAATAGTTCAAAGGATTTGCCCAGGAGCAGACATACTAGTTTATTTCTACTACCATAATACTGTATTGTCATCGGGTTTATGTACATATACCAAATTTTTGTCAATTACAATAACAAGAACTGCTTCAAAAGTTACTTGCAATATTTGACCCAAACATAATAACAGTTAAAACTAGCTTTTAATAAACATACCTTGGATATGAGTTGGGGATTTTTTGTTTCCTGTTGACATGGTTGTTAAAGGCGAACTTTCAGTCTATGTAAAGGCCAAGATTTTTGACCTTATCTTCCCATTAAATGGGATATTACCAATAGAGATGCTTACGTTAGTGAGATTTACTACAGATCGACAAAACATGGTATTTTGTGTTTGGTTAAGTTAGGTTAGGTTGAGTTTATACTAAGAGAATGGTTGGAAATCCACTCCCCTATTCTGCTTAGATCTGTCAATAATGCCGACATGCCCCCAATAATTTTATATATGTTATATGTATATATATAAATCATTGGCATACATAAGATAAACATAACATAACATTTAAGAAACGTTCCAAGGTCTGATGTAAACTGGGTGAACAGAATTGGCCCAGGGATAGAGCTTGGCGGCACACCTGACCAAATCCTTCTAGATTTCAATACCTGGACCCCTCAACATCAACCTAATCATCATCACCATCATCTAACAGCTTGCTGTCAGTTATTCAGGTAGCCTAGACATTCACTTCGATGTTAAGAGAGGATAATTTTTACAAAAGAATATCGATCAGGACTAGAGGAGAGCAAAGTCCACAATCCAATCCCTTCGCAATCACTAGCTGGCGCAACTGTGATGCTGTCTAAACCCTGACTGGTATTCAGCTTAAATGCTATGTTTATTTATTTTATTGAATCATCGAGAAAATTAATAAAGCTTAAATTACTTAATTTACAGAAAACAGTAAGTACACAATCTATGTGCTGGAATATTGTGTTGATAGTCAGCTGAAATTTAAAAAGACAGGACCGGACTTAATAATTGGTTTTAAATGCAAATATGGATTGAAATATAGTTTAACAAATAATTGAAGAGAGTGCATGGAAGTCAGAAGATGCGAATATACAAGGATTAGTCAATACCTTTGTTTTGGAATAATCAAGAGTTCAACCATTTTTAATTGCTATGGAAAATAAATGAAAATTCAAGTGCTGTGCAAACAAGCACTATTCATCAATTTTTACTGTATTACCTGATTTAACGTTTTTAATTCTAGTTGCCTGGAACGAGATTTTAGCAACCACATAAAGATCGAGAACAATAAAATTTTTTGTTCTGAAGAGTGCAAGGAGTTAGGAAATACAGAAATTTCTTCTTTGCTGAAGAAGATAGATGCTCTTCAGGCTAAAAATTATGACATGAAACAGCAACTCCTAAAAAGAAAAAGAAATTTAAACAAAAAAATTCAAAAAATGAAGATGGAATTAAAAGTAAGAGACGAGTCAATTAAAAAACTAGGAAAAAAGTCAAGATTTTGAAAGTGGGAGGAGTTGAATAAAAAACGAGAAGAATTAGAAACTATGAGAAGTCAGTTCAACACGATATCAAAACAGAAGGATTCCTTAGAAGAATCAATTACAATCAACACTAGAAAAACACACTAAAAAAGAAATTGAAAGTTTAAATAACCTAAACAAGAACATTCTTTAAGGATCTTGGAGATGGAAAATCAAGCCTATTTTATGGAGATAGAAAAACTGAAAGTTGAAGTACATACATTACGTGGTTCTTGAAAAATCGAAACACACAAAGTGAGTAAAACTCATTAGAATAACTTTGATGTAATTGTGGCAGTGGTGTTAATTTTGATGGTGTCAATAATGGTGGATTTGAATGTTCTCAAAGTGGAGTACTCCTTCTAACTGACGATTATGGCAAACACTTTTATCATTCTTTGCATACAGCCCTCAGCTCTAAATTTCAACTCCAAATTATATGTAAACCGTTTGCAACATTTAAAAAAATTATTTGAAGTGCCAGTGTTTTTGCAAGAAACTATACAAGTAAAGACTTTGTTATTCTTTTGACTGGTTTAAATAATAAAAATGTGCGCTTAGATGAGGTAACCCTTTTGTCTAAGAAGTGCTTTTATACTAACCTAATTTTTTGTACCACACCTGTCAGGTCTAGGTACCTGCCAAAAAGCTTTTATGACAACCTTACATTTGTTAATTCTAAGATTGTAAATATTGTAAGTAAGTTAAAGAATTTCTCGAGCAATATAGACTTGATAAATGGAGCTATGAAATTTAGTGTTATAGACTATTAAAAAAATAGTTATTATTTAAATAATAAAGATCTTCATAAGGCTTCTAAGTTTATTAGAGTGTTCACATAACTTTGGTGAGAAAACTTTAAGCACTAATCTTAGACAGATCACACCATCCCCTAAATTATCCCTACTTCCGGTTGAGGCCATTTTGGGTAAAGGGGAGGACTCTGTTATAAACCAAACCTTAAATAATGGATCCATTTTGCAACAACCTGTAAATAATTCTTTTTTAGATGCTCGGACAGCTCCGTAAATGAAGTAACCATTTTTTTACTGAATATCCAGTCTTTACGTCCTAAATTAGATGAGCTTAATTCAAAAGTATTTATTGTCTAACAGGAACAATCCCAATACAAAGACAATTATAAATTAAATTAGCACTTAGTAGAGGATAAATTTAGATTTGATAAACATAAATAACTACAAGATCCACATCAAATCACTAAGAAAGAAATAACAAATAATATAAATAACAAAATAGACTGCATTGACACTTGAGAGTATGCTTTTCTTAAAACTACTTAGACTTAAGTTAAACATATCAGTTTCATTAACTAAACTTACTGAATTTAAATATAAACAGGCTCTATACAAAGGCGCTTTTTTTTGCAAGGTTGGTATGACCTAGGGGTTGATAAAATATTTGGTGTCTACGAGTGTTCGTTTGAGGTACCAAGAAGCAAAGTTGAGGCAACAGTTCAGAGGAATCAATCATGTTGTTACATAATTTATAAATGAATTGCAGACTTGCACAGATAGTGGTATTCCTGAGAGATAAAAATTGCAATCTATGAAGAAGTAGATTGTGATCAAAACCTCTTTCAGGATAGATACCATTCATTTTAAAGGCCAGGTACTTGAGGAATTTTCGTTGTACACATTCAAACCTGTTAACATGGACATCATAGGTAGGGAACCACACAATGGCCGCGTAAAGTAGCCTGGATTTAACCAGGGAATTGTAGATTGCAATACAACTAGATAAGTGTGAGAATTTCCGATGTACTCCTTATCAAAAATTGCAAGGACCTCAGAGCTGACCGGATAGTCTCATCTATATGCTGACTGAAAGAAAGTTGCTTGTCAACTGTGACATCCAAGTCACAAATTGAATCACAATCAGGTAATTAATACTTAATATACTATTGGAAGAAAGGAGGTACACTAATATTGTACTACTTACGGAGCATTGGTTAAGATCTTATGAACACATTTTTATTTCCAATTATAAAACTGTTTCGATTTTTAATCGGAAGACAGTGACTTATGGTGGTACCATGATTAATTCATAAAGTTAAAGAGGTTACCTTTCCTGTAGCTAGGGTGGATAAGTTTGATGCAATGTGTTTTGAGGGTGAATTTGAGTCCTCTATTGTAGATAACCAAAGTTTTAATGCTATCCTTATAGGGAGGTTATGGATGTTGTTTATTGAAGTAGTGTTACGAGTTACGAGAAATTGTTATTTATATTTAAAAACTAACTTACATAATAAACGAAGTATTATTAGCAATTGTATCTAGTTTCACACCTGGAGATATATATTTTTGTGAAATATTGATTTTCAAATATAGAAAATTAAACTTAATCATAACAAAATTTAGAAATTTATAACAATACTGTATTAAAATTGTAAACAATCTATAGTGCGTTTCGCATAAGGAATTCAGTAGTTTTGGTGATATTTCCATACTATACAGCATGTTTCATTTGGTGATACCTCAATTTGTACCATGTCATGTTCAAAGTGCCAAGCTGTGTTAAATGAAAAGGAGGTGAAATACAAAATTAAATGTGATTTTTGCAGAGAAATCTACTGCCTGAACCGTTCCAAGTTCTTTACTTCTGAAGCTCAAGTAACACATTTGAAGACAAGGGTTATGCTGTTTGCTTGTAACTCATGTTCAGATTCTGTGAAAAAACAAGTCAAAACCGACGAGCCGACCCGAAATATCGTCTCTGTTAGAACTCAGATGGAAAATGCTTTCGACTCCCTGCCAGATATAATTGCTAAACTTATATCTCAAAAAATGGTTGTTGTGAGTTCCTCACTGTGTGAGCCGTTAAAAGACCTTAAAGACCGTGAGTCTGGCATTTCGACAAGCCTAGACCTTTTAAACTCAGGAGATAAAAGTAGTATCGGGCCATGTAGGCTTTATAAAGCTCGATGTCAACAAAGTGGATAAATCTAACAATGCTGCTACAAATAATGGAGAAATAAGCATTATATGTATACCCAGATGTTTTCCTGTGACACGAAATTAAAAGATCTTCAGCGAAACAATGACGAACTACATGATGAAACTTCTTAAGCTAGAAAAGGAACTTCAGCTGTTTAAAAATCTTGTGGCATCTAAACCTTCCGATTCTAAACTATTGCCCCCACCACCAATGCAACTCGGTCAAAAATTGGATCAGAGACCTCAACACTCATTGAATGCTGGTCAATCTCTCGCCACTCACGCCCAAACAATATCAATAACAACCAGATAGTAACAATGTCAGCTGGTTTTGTTGAACGGTCTAAGCAACCATTGATTAATTAAATTAAAATGGACCACTTACAGCAGGTGAAAGACCGCAATGGCTATATCTTGGCCAGTGTGACCCCAACAACTACAAAAAAGCACATAATTGAATATATGGAAAATCCATTTTGCATATCCGACATAAAGTGCTTTGTTCTGGATAAAATCGACGACGTAACATCATCATCATAATTTCTTAAAACGATTGATCAGTGAACTTGAGAGTAAAAATCGGCTTTTAGAAGAAAATTGCCAGCTCTTAAAAGAAAAATTAAATAACCATAACCTGCAAAAACCAAAGGTAAACAAAACCATCGTGCATAAAGAACACAATCAGGACCCCAAATCACAGACAATCATCATCAAAGAACCAGAAACTTCACCAACAGAACCTGGGCACCAAGAAAACCCAAATAGAGAATACGAAAGTACCGAAGAGGAAAAAAATACGGACGATTTTGAAGTCCAAAAGAGGCGAGGATGGAATGGTAAACAAAAATCTAATCTTCAAAATATCCAAAAAAATCAAACTCCAAGCCCCACAAATGGGAGACAAACTCAGATTCGCAATAATAGGTGGAAAGAACATCTAAAGAAAAACCGTACAGAGAGAAAAATCGGAACCAAAGCTAACGAAAGTGAATTTATATCTACCCAACTTACCAATGAAAATAAGAAGCTTTGGTTATTCTTATCAAAAATAAACATGCATGTTACACCTGAAATAATCAGAACCTACATTGTAAAAAATACAAATTGCCAGTCCGATGATGTAGATATTAAGCTCTGCCAGGTGAAAAAAGCCAATGCAACACAAAACTGTTTCATGGTTGGACTACCAATAGACCTGAAGGATATTGTCTATGGCGAGAACTTTTGGCCCAAAGGAGTTGCTTTTCAACGTTTCAATTTTTCTCTGGGACGAAATTTTTTAGGGCAAAACCAACATTCAGTGGCACAGCATCAGTAAGAAACAAGGAAGCTTTAGCAGTGGTACCTAATGCCATAAGAAAATTTGAAACAAATTCTCAAATAGACACCAAAGCATTAAAATTGCTTCATCAAAATGCAGGAAGCCTAAATAACAAAATGTTATCAGTCTCTGTTTTGCTATCAGTCGAGAGCCCAAATTTGTTTATGGTGTCAGAACATTGGATGCCAAAGGATCAGATATCATCAGTATATTTTGAAAACTACACACTAGCAAGTTACTCATCCAGAACAGACTCTAGAGGAGGAGGTACGGCAATTTTTGCAAAGCATAATTTAATTATAGACTGTAGAAACACAATAACTAAATCAATTCAAACACATTGTGAATTTTGTGTAGCTGAAATGAAATTTGATAAGTTGTATTTATTTATTTGTCTTTATAGATCACCATCAGGTGACTTTGATATTTTTATTTCCATTTTATGTGATTTGTTAGAGGAACAGTACAGTCCAAATAGTTATTTAGTAATTGGAGGAGACTTCAATGTTGATTTTTCTACGCATAATCCTATGGCGATAACAATAGTTGAATTAATGGCGAGCTATGGGCTGGAACCTCATGGAGTTGGGATGACAAGGGTAACAGTCACAACCGAGTCTCAAATTGACAATATATTTAGCAATTTGCCTATAGATGGCATCTCTTTTGATACCTGTTATACCCCTATTTCTGATCATAATGGTCAAATTCTGAATATCAATATTCGAGAAACGCAATGCTTATCATATACAAAAAGAAGGTTTTTTACAGAGGGTAATATATCTAGATTTAGAACATATCTACATAATGAATCTTGGCAGGATGTTTATCAGCAAGAGGGTGTGGAGAGAAATACGACTGCTTTTCCAATATATTATTTTATTATTTTAATATCTCATTTCCTATGTGCTCCAGCAGGCTTAGGGATAAAACAGACTGGGTGAGTGCTGACATAAAGAACTATTCAAGCTATATTAAGGATCTTTATGTTACTTATCAAATAACAAGGAGTGAACATCATTTATCAATTTATAAAACGGAGAGAACTAAATATCATAAATACATTTCTGACTATAAGAAAACTCTAAATGACAATAAAATACTAAATTCTAAAAATAAATCTAAAACTATGTGGAAAATCTTTAATACCGAAACAAATAAAACAAATTCTGTCTCAAATATTACATTAAAAACAATTGATGGTGAGCTGATTGAAGACCCATATCAGATCTCGAATACCTTTTCTTTTCAGTTTAATTTGCCAGTTTTAAATTCAAACTTAATGCAACCAAATTTAAATAATTTTTATCCGACAATATTTCTACGACCAGTGGATCATGTGGAAATCTGTGGAATCATTATAGATCTTCCAAATAAATACTCCTCAGGCCTGGATGAAATTCCAGTTTATACACTTAAACATGTAGCAGATTTAATATCTTGCCCAGTTGCGCATATAATAAATTAATGTTTTGTTTCTGGTAAGTTTCCTAATGCACTAAAAAAAGCTAAGCTAGTACCTATCCACAAAAAAGGAGATAAACAAAGGAGTTCAAACTATCGCCCCATCTCACTCTTGCCTTCCATTTCAAAGGTTTTTGAGAGATCAATTTACAACAGACTTTTATTATTTTGTAACCAAAATCACATATTAAGTGACAGGCAGTTTGGATTTAGACCAACAAAGTCTACTGAATTGGCAATTTTTCATGCCTTAATATACATCTATGAAAATGTTGATAAAAACCACAGGGTAGCAGGTATCTATTTTGACCTCTCTAAAGCCTTTGATACTCTGGATCACAAGCAGTTATTGAGAAAATTGCATTGTTATGGGATTCGTGGTACATGTGCAAATCTAATAAACTCATACTTGGATGAAAGAACCCAAACAGTGTGCATCACACAAAATGGAACAAATTATTACTCAGATACTGTTAAGCTCAAAATGGGTGTACCTCAGGGCTCCATTCTGGGACCACTTTTATTTATATTGTATGTGAATGACCTATTAGATGGATTTAGTGGGGGGATTGTTTGCCAATATGCCGATGATACGTCTGTTTTAGTGGCTGATAGTTGTTTGCATGGTTTGTCGAGTGGATGTTCACGTGTGGCAAAGTCCATGGCTGAATGGTGCGAGGGAAATTCTTTGAAGCTTAATGCTGACAAAACTGGTCTCTTGACTTTTGCCAAGAGGAGTACCCAGGAATCATTACTTGTCAGACTTAAACAAAAATCTATCTCAATGTCTGACTCAGTGCGGTTTTTGGGAGTGGACCTAGATCAGTGCTTGGCCTGGGGAGCTCACATTGAGTCTCTGGCCTCAAGATTGAGTAGTACATGTGCTATGATCCGTAGATTAAGACTCATCATATCTCTTAAGCCTATTCGTGAATATTATTTTGCCCATATTCAGTCAGTTATGTCCTATGGAATTTGCTTTTGGGGCTCCTCCAAGGATGCCAATAGAATCTTCATCATTCAAAAAAGAATAATTAGATGTATTCTTGGTTTACCACCGAGAACATCTTGCAGAGAACATTTTAAGGAGTTAGACATTTTGACCGTACCATCCTTATATTATCTATCTTTGGTAATGCTTGTCAGAAAACAACCTGAGCTCTTTACTCAAAACCGTGACCTCTATGCCCACAACATGGACATTGTAACTAGAGAACGCAATGAACTGAGCGTGCCTGCACATAGCTCCTCATTTTATAGAAATGGCCCATATTACATGGCCGTTAGTGCATATCGATCACTACCAAAACACATAAAAAGCTTAAATAGTGTCAAAATTTTCAGAAGATCTGTGATACAATATGCTAAGTCGAAATGTTTTTATTCCTTCAATTTTTAAAATGTTATTTATTTTTTCATTAATTTAATTTTAAAATGTTTTGTCAAAATCATATTTTATTATCTGTTTGTTTGATCATTGAATGTCTATTTAAAATATGTATTATATATTAATGTTGTTATGCAACATATATACTTTCTTGTGTGACGTTGCCTTGTCCTTTGTGATTTAGCTGGCAATAAAGGATGTTTATTATTATTATTATTATTATTATTATTATCATTTAAAATAGGGGTTAAAGAGTCACTTTTGAAGAGGTTGCTCGATCCAAATCTTTGGCCTGCCGGTACTGCCGCGCCGTGAAGGAGTTTCGTCCCCAGCGCCCTCTCAGAATGTCTATTTCAGTGAATTTTCAACATCGAACAATAGCAGACAATCCCCATTAGAATCTCATACTATCTTCTACCAAAACGTCCGCGGCCTTAATACAAAGCTTAAAGACCTTTTTTGTGCTGTTCTCTGTGACACCTACTCCATAATTGCACTTACAGAAACCTGATTAGAATCCTTTGTGAATGATGCTGAATTTCTGGACTCTTGTTGCGAGGTGTACAGGACTAACAGAAATACGAATAACAGTACTAAATGCCGTGCAGGTGGGGTTCTGATCGCAATCGACAAAAAGTTAAAATCTCGTCGCTTGGACATCAATTCTAATATTGAAGAGATATGGGTATCAGTGAAAATAGGTAACTCACCATTCTGTATTGGCTGTGTCTACATTCCGCCATCAATAGATATATCATATTTAGAAACTCATTTAAGTTCTGTATATAATGCCTGTCAAAAATTTGTCAAAGTGCTAGTTTTAGGAGATTATAATCTGTCTCATATTACATGGTCTCCAACGAGTGAAAACTATCTTGCATTATTACCAGGTAACATTAATTCTCCAAAAAAAATTTTGCTGTGTGACAGTGCTGCTTTTCTAGGGCTGTCACAATACAACAATATTTTAAATGAATACAATACTATTCTGGACCTTTGCTTCTCTAATTCTGAAATTAGTTCAATTGAAAAATGCCAAGTAAAGTGTGACTTATATCACCCAGCTTTTAAACTATCTGTAATGATTAAAAGATCTTATTTAGAGTATGATAATGATTACTTCTATGACTTTAAGTCTACTTATTTTAGGCTTATCAATAATAATTTTTTGTCATTTGATTGGCCAACAATGATGGATGACGATCTGGAGAAAACAATAAATAACTTCTATTCTGTAGTTTTTAGCTGTTTTGACATGTTTGTATCTTTAAAGTAAAATCGTTCTAATAATAGATTTCCTGTCTGGTTTTCAAAGGAACTTAAATCTTTAATATTTCAAAAAATAGCTGCTCACAAAAGATACAAACAATCAAACAAACCCGAAGATTATTATAACACCTTCTCTTTGCTGCGCAGTCAATGCAAGACCCTTACTAGGGAATCACATGATCTTTATATAATAAATGCTGAGAGTTCAATTAATGCAAATCTTAAATTCATCTGGAACTTTGTTCGTTCACAAGTTAATCACGGTTCTGTTCCTGCAGAAATGTCCCCTGATACAGTTAAAGCTGAAAATGCTTTTGACACAGCAAATTTCTCTCATCCTTTACAACCCCAAAAATCCTTCTAACATAAAAAATACCCCCCCTAAACAAATTTTAAGTAATTTCTAATACCATCATATCTCCCACAAACGTAAAGAAATTGTTGTCTGAGCTTGACATAATCAAAGCCCAGGGTCCAGATAGACTTCCTAATATAGTCTTAAAACTATGCTCACACTCTCTTTACCTTCCTCTGCACCACATATTTTTGAAGTCTCTCAGTTCTAGAGTACTTCCAGAAGTTTGGAAGTTGTTGTATGTGTGTCCCATTTCCAAATCAGGTGAAAAAAGCCAGATCGAAAACTATACACCAATAATTATTATTTCTGCAATACCGAAGATATTGGAGCATTGTATTGAAAATGTTCTTGTAAACGTTTTTCAACAAATAATAGTGAATCAACAACATGGTTTTACTTGAGGCAGATCGGTAGATACTAATTTATTTCTGTTTATCCATTTCATTATTACTTCCTTCGAAAAAGGTATTGGAGCATTGTATTGAAAATGTTCTTTCAAACGTTTTTCAACAAATAATAGTTAATCAACAACATGGTTTTACTTGAGGCAGATTGGCAGATACACTAATTTATTTCTGTTTATCAATTTCATTATTACATCCTTTGAAAAAGGTATGGAGTCACATGCAACATATACCGGAGGATCCCACTTAGGGACCCTCCTGTTTAGCTTATTTATCAACGACCTTAGCAGTTTGCTTTCTTCCAATGTATTATTATTTGCTGATGATATGAAGTTTTTCTGCCACATATCTGCTCCTCAAGACACTATTCCTTTCCAGAAAGACCTCAACAGAATATTCACCTGGTGCCAACTTAACGACATGACGTTAAATATTAACAAGTGTTGTTTTATGAGATTTCATAAAACAAAGAATGTAGTATGCCCAATATACTATTAATGATGTCGTTTTGAATGTCATTGTGGTTAAGGATCTGGGCTTTCACTTAGATTCAAAGCTTATGTTTACTGAGCACTTTGAAAATATAATAGGTGGGGCCAAAAAGATGTGGAGTTTTATAAAAAGTAATAGTACGGATCTTAAAAATATTATTGCCATACAAACTTTGTACACTTCTTTTGATCGGTCTATCTTGGAGTCTTCCAATATTGTTTGGTCGCCATATTCCCAGATCCAAAATCGTATAAAAAATGTTCAACATAAATTCATTAAATATGCAAAATATAAACTGTATTTTAATAACATTGATCTTAATGGCCCCCAAACCATGTCCTTCCTTATTTTACCAAATCTTTCCAATAGAAGGGAGTATTACGATATCTGTTTTGTTTTTAGTGTATTTAATAACATTATTAAGAGTCCAGAGTGCACTGAGCATTTTAATATTGATGTACCCAATAACCATACACATCGTCAGACCCTTCTCCATATACCTAATTCTCAAACCTGGTATTCATTGTATAGCCTGGTAAACAGAATGTCGGCAAATGTAGGTAAATAAATACTATAATAATTTAGATTTTCTTAGTTTAACCAAAGCTGGTTTAAGGCTTTAGCCAAACGGACCATTTTAGGATAGTTAGTATAGTTCTAGTATATACTTACATTTAAATGTTGTTAACATAAATTAATATATAAATAAATAAATAAAGAAATTATATGTATATATAGGCCTCCGAACTGTAATGTAAATGAATTTTTGGTGAGATTGGAATCTCTGCTTTCAGCCATACCTATTAACAGTAACATTTTACTAGGTGGTGATCTTAACATTAAGTACAATGACCAAAATTCCCCAGATACTCATAGGCTAAGTAATCTCTTCCGTTCATTTAATCTTTGTATGTTGGTGAACCAAGCAACAAGAGTAAGTGCTCACTCTAGCACATTAATCGATTATGTTTGTGCAAACTTCGCAAAAAAAATGAAGATTTCACTCGGGTCATTCCATCTGAAATTTTGGATGATGAGGTGATTATTTCCAGGTTTACTTTGCCCACAAAACCAAAACTGCCTAAATCCCACTTTGGATGGATTTACAGCTTCGCAAATTTCAGAGTATTCAGAAAACATGTTGGGAAAACTGACTGGAAGGGTCTATTTGGTTGCTTGGATCCCCTATCAAGGTTTAATGAGAAAATTGTAAAAATTTTTAATGATAATTTTCCTATTCACAAAACACCTAAAACCTAAAAACAAAAAGCCTTGGCTGGCTTCTGGAATTAGCAAAAGCAACAATAAAAAACAGGAATTCTGCAGGATTTGATGGGATATCAGCTATAAGTTTTGAATGTTTTTGAATATATACATATATATATATATATATATATATATATATATATATATATATATATATATATATATATATATATATATATATATATATATATATATATATATATATATATATATATATATATATATATATATATATATATATATATATATATATATATATATATATATATATATAGTCATTAAGCAACTTTCTGCTTCATTTAACAAACAATTATTATTTTAACTAATAGTCTTGAGCAATATTACCGACACCTAAACATACTATAATATTAAGTGATACTAAATTACTCAGAAACAGATTTTTAGACAAATCTGCATAAATGTTAAAATTCACTTGCGACTTTGAATTTTCAAATCTTAAAAAATTCCTAACTTGCACTCTTAAATATCCCCAGTTACTGATTTTCTATTAACTCTGCATAAATAACAAAATTAATCCAGCATGTTGGCGCAGACATTTTCAATTCTCCAATGTTGACTAAAAATGCATAACTTTCCTCTTAAGACTTATAGATACTGACTATTATTTGAATCAACACAAATAATAATATTTCGAAAGACATGTTGGAACCACCATTTTGGATTTCGAGATGCTATCTTAAGAAATCAGATTTTTTATATACATCAAATTTAAATGTCACACAAACCCTGTATGGATGCCAATTTATAAATCAATTAGATATGTGAAAGTGCAGTAAAAACAGTTTAATTAACAGTTTACAAAAAGATTGGAGATAATTACCATTTAAAACGTTGGGAAACGAAAATAATTAAGACAATGAAAGTATCACAGAAGTTTAGTAAAAAAAAATTAGTCTGATATATTACCGTTAAAACCAATAATTAATCAAAGTAGCAGCAGGCATCACCTTAAAATATTCATTACTAAGTAAATAAAGACAAACTAAAAAATTGAAACCAAACTTTCATGAAAAGTATAATTTAAGTATAATGAAATCTTTGTTTTACACTACTTAAGAACAAATATAATAGATGAAAACAAAATCTTTTTGCTAAAGATTCTTGTAGATAATGAGGTTTTAGTTTTAAACCCTTAAAATAAAATAATATATAAATAACTAATTTGGTTTTAAACAATCTAATAATGGATATCACTTATATCGCTATATTATAACCCTTTGTTTTAGTTAGTGAAATAAGGAGAAAATTGTCTCTGTGCATTATGTTCAGTGTTGCCAAATGCTTATTTCGTTAAATTTAAGTAGGTAATTACCTCATCAAGTAGAAAAAGATTTCATGATTTCAGATGCAATTTCATTGATTTTGAATTTTTTAGGGGATTTCCTAATTTCAGTTGTAATTACAGGGCAGATTTTGAGGAAAACATACAGAGATTTCGTGAGTGAGATGCCCCTTGCAGGAAACAGAGTGATGTACCCCAAATACAGAACATCTGGTAACCCCAATGAACTCTGTTAATTTAAAATTACATTACCTCGTAAATCCTAAGTCGAACAACCTCATTTAAGCTCATAACATTCTTCAAAGCTATTAGTATTTCATTGCTAGTAATTTTGTTTGCACCTGGTACAGTGCTTCCTAAACCTATCATAATGGTTGAAGCTTTTTTAGCAACTCCTAAGTCACTATCACCAAGGTTTGATATAATATTGGCAATAAATGTGGGTTGCTCACATAAAGCAAATAATATTTCCTCATTTGTAAGAGATCTTTCTATTTCTTCCAGGGCCATAAGCTTCACAACTGGATATGGATGTATAAGAGCTCGTTCTAGAGCTGTTTTATATTGATTAGTACTTTGTCCTAAATTTAGATTCTTGAGACATAGAGAAAGAACTTCACAGGCTAAATCAATTTGCTCCCTAAAATTATAAAATTTTACAAGATAATATTCTTTGACAGTAAAAATTGTCTAAATTTTCAAATTAAAAGACTAGACACACATATATTAAACTACACTATTATTTACTTACGAGTCGGTATTGTTTAAGCAGTCAAAAATCAGTGGTAATTGTAAAGCCCTAACTATTTGTGAAACTTCATTTTGAGGAAGAGATATAAGATGATCTCGCAATTCACTCAAAGTAGAAATACGAAGATCCTCCTGTAATAAGTTTACAAGTTTATCAGCATACCATTTTTCACTAAACTCCATCGTCAGGAATTTAAATTTTCAATATAAAATATACATAAATAAGGTATTTTTGAGAATGACAATCAGCTGTGTAGTTTTTTGGTTAAGTACGCCTGGCCTTCGTCAACTACTCCAACTGGGGCATCTGGCCAGAACTAGACAAATATGCCCCATCAAAGTTCACAATCTTATACACAGGGTTGTTCCTAGATTCTTTTTGATTGTGCATTTGACGACGCCTGAATTGGGCACTTTTCCTAAATTAGGTTAACCCATGTTTTCAAGAAGTCGCGGGGGCCCAGCCCGTGCGACATTCTGAATATTATGATTTGCTTTGGGATTTTGGAAATATGTATAAATGAAAACCTTAACCGTTAACATAGCAAATTATTTTTTGCTATAAATTGCCATTAAAAACCGTACGACCTACATTGTTTTAACGGCATCTTAAGAGCATCGGTAACATTCTTTTTTATTTTTTCGTGTCTTTTTCTCGTCTTATTAAAATACACTTAATATTGAACTACTACATTATGCACTTGCACATACATACACCCGAACTAACAAAATAATTTCAAAAATAAAAACAAAAATTACTCCGAAAAAACGGCCAAAATTCCAGTTTCTCGAAAATGTTGATACGCAAAATAAATATATCTGACTAAGCTTATTGTTTAGTATTTTAGTATTAGTATTTTTGTAAGACAGGAAGTGGTGATTGTGAACATTTAGCGGGTTGTGGGTACATTGTGCGTGCAAATCGACTTCAAATTGGGCACAAAATTCATAATTGTTCCTTTGTAATATAACCGCTTATACACAGTTTTTTCCCATCTTTTTTGTTTCCTTCAATAATATTTTTTGTAATTATTTGTTTTTTTACACCATCGCCGATATTGAAGGTTTTTTGATCATAGTTGGATTTTGGGGTTTTAATCACGAATCCGAAATCAAATTATTTTGGTCACGTTTTGTTTTTGAGATATTCATCCTTAAATTTCATTGACATTGGACATAATATTTCCTTCATGTTAGCATCTTGACATGAAAACAATCGAGTTACATCTTAAAAAACATATTTATTGATACAATTTACAATAGTTGATAGGCACTGTAATACAAATTTATTAAGGCTATTTTGTTACATACATAAAGTAGGAACGTGGAGCCGAAGGTGAATTGTCAGCCCTAATAAAAAAGGCGGACAATAGCGAAGTGCACTGCTGGCGAAAGTCTAACGTTCGCCTAATGATGCACTCCGTTATTGATTAGTGTTGACCGCCTTTTGTGTTTGGGTTTTAACAGTGTTGTTTACGACACCTAACCTGGTGCTAACCCAGTATCAATCTTAATAGTGTTTTCGCGCTCCTGCTGGTACTGATCTATCTATGTATGTAACAAACTTAAATAATTTGCGGTGGTGGCTCGCGGGTAAAAAGTAAGTGAAGTGCAAATGAAACAAGAAAATATCGCAATAATTTTTTTTGTGTGTAGGGCGTAGAATATTTTTTTACAACTTACTTTAATTTCGTATACTAAATCAATTCTCCTATCCTTCATAGCAGCAAATATATTTATAACATCCTCATAAAATGGATGAGTTGCCCTAATCTCCTCTAGAAATTCCTTTTGAATTGAAATATTGTCAAGAAAAGTAAGTCTTTCTTGAGATATTGTATTTCTTAAATAAGTTTTTACACATTTGAAGCAAGAAAAACTTTTTTCCACTGAAGCACTTGTCGACGGTATTGTCAAATTAAGGGAAAACAATTAATGCTTCGGTTAAAATATATTTATTTTTATTAATTTTTTTCACTTGCTCTTGCAGCGATATATTCCAGTTACTCTCATTAGCAAAAATAAGACCAAGCTCATTTTTAAGTCGCTGACTTTTTGAAAATATTTCCCCATATAACTGTTAACAAATTTTTAAACGGACCAGTCTGAAAATTTAAACTATATTTGGAAAATTTAGCAGAACCTGCCAAACATGAAAATGTAAGTTTTTCACAGTCTTGAAGTCTGAAAATCCAATATTTTATAAAAAAGAGCTCTATACTTAGCCCTAATTTCTTCAGGTGACAGCTTAGCAAGCTCAAGTTTGTAATGATTTATTTCTGTAATAGAATTTGCTTTATCAAACATGGTATTAAAAAAATGTTCATTTCTTTTTTTACAGAGTGCCTCACGACAGCGTTTTATATTGCATATGCAAAAATGAATGTCAAGGGATTTTTTTTGAAGAACGTCAATTAGTCCTTTCGCAAGGCGGATTGATTTTTCATCAGATTACTTAAATTACTCTGATTTCATCAGATGATAACTTCGAATTTGAAGTTGTAATAACACCATAAATAAATATAACACAAAATAGTCAAGTTAAATAAATAAATAAATAATAAATAAATGCTTTATTGTCAAAAAAATTTTTACAATTTTGTGGACAAAGCTGTTGTAAAAAAAAATAGTTTACAAACATCAAAATTAGCAAACAAAACAAAACAAAAACACATCATAAATATTATAGAAAAATAATATTTAAATCAAGAATTTAGAATATTAATATAATAGAATCCTAAAAGAAGTACATTAGAAATGTACTTTGTCAGTCGTACTATGTTATAAACATTTTCATAAATATAATGTAAAAAAAATAAAAAAGCAAAGTAAAAAATAAAAAATAAAAAAGTACGAAACAATTAAAAAAATACATATACAAAATTCGGTAAAAATGGTTGGTGATGGCAACTATCACACTAGGGGTTCATAAGGATAAATTTATGTGTTGTAAAACTTGTTCACGGTGTAGAAGGCGCTTTCCAGTAAGAATGATTTCAAAGCCTTGCGAAATGAAGTCAGAGATATTATGGATTTGATGTTAAATGGCAGGTGATTATGCATTTTTTTTGCATTGTAGATTACTGACCTTTTAATTAACTCTGAGTGTGGGGTTGGAAGATAGAGATCGTGCTCTGCAAAGGAACTCACCGGTTGCAGCAAAATCCGCGAAAATAGAAGTAAACAACCACCGCAAACTGAACTACACGTGGGTGTAGTGTACTGCAATTCACCCAGAGCGTTGTATGGCGCTGGGCTCGACGTTATCGCGTACGCGTTATCATGGCAACATAGTAGGAAAATCGTAAACTAAACACAGCACTTGCAGCAAAGTCAAAGCGGTTTGCGCCAATGTTAGAGTTGTTATAATAAAGTTCGATTGAAAGTTTTAAAAAAACATTCCGCAAACGGTCAAGTAAAATATTTATTCGAGATGTACGGTTTATTTTTTACCAATTAGGTGAATAAATGAATGTAAAAAGTAAAAACTAAAATTTTAAGAGATATATAATAAATATAGTTAGATGTTTGCTTGTTTATTTTTCTTGGTGAAGTAGCACTTCACCTACTTCACCTGAATAGCTGCCATTGATAATTTGTATCAATTAATGGTACTCTGTAGTTGGGTCTCGACGGTTTTTCATGACGTCAAGATGCCAACATGAAGGAAAAGTTACTAGTCCAAAAAATATGAAGTACGGCTGTTTTTTGAGTGATCTCTAATTTTTTAGATAAAAGAGCAAAACAATCAAAAAGAGAGTTTATTTTACGTCTTTTTGTAGTAGTTTTATACGAATCCAATGTTTTATCAGAATTTCAAAATTTGATCAAAGTAACAGCTTTCAAAATAGATTATTATAGTTATTTTGTTAAATAGGTAGACTTGCACTTGATTATCTGACGGTCATGCGCAGTAGCGCAGAGGCACCAGGTAGATCGATACCGGGTTAGCACTAAATTAGGCTCCGGAGTTCGACAGCGCGGAAGCATCATCTCAAAGCTATATTAATAATGTATTATTGCTTTAACGTTGATACCTTCGCGGTTCGGGTCCTAACTTGGTGCTAACACGATACCAATCCACCTAATGTCTCCGTGCTGTCGCGCTCCGACCCCAGACCATCTGCTAATATGATACTGATCCACTTATGTAACAAAATATCCATAAACAAAAATCTTTTTTGGCTTTTTCGCAACTGAATAAAAATATTTAACTTTAAATTTAAAGTTAAATATTTTTATATATTAGAGCCAAAAAAGATTTTTGTTTGTCAATCTATACGCAACAAATAATCTGAATACATTTAAAAATATCCATAACAAACTGCTACGTTGATCAAAATTGTCATATTTTAATTTTGAATATATTTCCGAATGACAATGGTAGCCAATATAAAATACAAAATCAAGAAAAATTCCCTATTAAAAATAGCAATGGACCGATACAATTTTTAAGTAATATAAAGTATAATGTGGAAAATATGTGTAATTTTGATATTTTCATTGTGTATTCAATTGTTTTCTTATAAAAATTACTGAAGGAAATAAAAAGAACGTAAAAACTGTGTGTTTAAGATTGTGAACCTTGCGGGCATATATTTTCGAAACCAAACGTGTCGCAGAAAAAATGTGACTTCGGATTTGATCAGGGTCTAAAAATCTATCAGTGTACAAAAAATTATGAAGATCAGCGATGATAAGTGTAAGTAAATATTTACCCCAATTTCTTTCAAATGTTCAGTAGAGTTTGTGTTAATGAATGAATTTCTTGAATATAAATAAGAAAATCCAAAACATAGGTAGCAAAAAAAACAATCTACCTTTCAGAGCTGACGTTTTCGTATGTTTTCCCACAAGTGCGAAATTTAATCTCGTCTACACTAGAGCGTAAAGAGCGCGCGCTGGTACATTCACTTATTTCGGACAATCGGCAAGACGCGAATTTTGTCGACCATCAGACTTTTCGAATGCCCATGATGCGAAACAACTAGCATATTGAACGGAATTCAGGCTTCTAAGCTTGCTTCTTGTCGGTGTCGCGGGCATAACCGATTGCTTTGAAGACTCCTAGTACTTCTGCAATCAAGGGCTTGAAAACCTGCAGGCCAACTGAATAAAACCTGAAAAGGTTATAGGACTCTTCGCAATATCAAATTTGTTGCAGTTGTAGTACTATAATTCTTGGAACTCGGTGTATACTCTAGAGGTGATGGTAGTTGCACAAGTGGTTAACTGGGTATTTATTGGCTAATAACCCGTCCTCTATAAATTGGCCACTTATGACATATATGGCTCGGTCACTTATAGTCATTTATCCGGTCATTTGCCTCAAATGCTGCTTTTATCTTGAGCTTTCAATTGAATACCTAACAAAGTTGATCTGTTAAATAAAGATAGGCATTTAGTGCTTTTTTTATTCAACAGTCATTTATAAATCGGTCACTTATAAAGGTAAATGACCGGTCATTTTAGGTTATTTATTGTCGAAAATCGATTACACAAATGTCAGGTCATTTTCAAAAATTGGCCAATTTCAGTCATTTTTAAAAATTGCCCGTCATTTGTGAAAATGGAAATGTAAAGACTTTGTATTTCATTGTATATAAATCAAAAGTATAGAAATACGCAAAAATCTATGAAAATTTTTCAGATAATTTGTATATTTTATTTATGTTTTCTACATAAGAAAATTTTTTTATGAATCAGAAAATTTTGAATATAAAACTTGGATATTTTAGAAATTTTGTTTAAACTGAAATTTTAAATTAAAATTAAAACAGTTAAAGAAAAGGTTCAAAGCATTATATAAAATATCTAAAATATAGTAGATAGTAGTAAGTAAGTAGATATATAAATTATATCTACTTACTTATTAGGAAAGCACAAGTTACATTCAAAAAAGGAACCACAAGAACAACAATAAAAATATTTTAAATGCCACATCACATTACTTAGTAATTACATTGAAAATAAAAACGTGCATAATTTTCAACTCCTTTTTGGCAATCTAGTCTAACATGGCGCTAATAGCGTATGCCAATTATTAAAACAAAAGGTTTTTTTTTAAACAAAACCTATACTGCTAGGTGGATCTGTCCCGTTAGGGTTAGGTTAGCTCAGGTTCGTCGGTAAAATCGCATCTTAAAAGACCAAAAATTATATTCGAAATACGCGCGCACTCTAAATTTTAAATGTTTTTATTGTTTTCGATGTATGATCCTTGTTTTGAATGTAACCTTTGCCTCCCTGACAAGTAATTAAATGACACAATTTAGCACTTTCATATATTACTTTGAATTTATTTATTTTTATTTTTTTAGATTTCAGTTCAAACATAATTTCTAAAATATCCAAGTTTTATATTTAAAATTTTCTATTTGATAAAAAAATTTCTTATGTGGGAAACATAAATAAAATATTCAAATTCTCTCTCTATGCTTTGCATATTTTTACAAATTTTCAGAGATGGTTTTTATATTTCTATACTTCTGATTTAACTTTGACTGTTTTTTTTTTAAATTAAATTGCTGAAATTTTAATCGTTTTATTAGAACTTCCTGAAAGAAAGCTATTTCCATGCTTTCACTTCGCTATTATTTCTGTTTTCAATTTGATTGTTATCAGCTTCCGGGTTCTCAAAATATACTTCTTTTACGTTTCTATGCCCCTTAAAAAATCGAAAATATTTGCCCATGATACCCAAAATCTAATCCTCGTCAGACACCAACCTAATGTATTTTTGGCGCAAATTTTGTTCACATACACACATCCCTACAGATATGTTGTTTTTTCTAAAAAATATGTTTTATCAAAAATGTTTGGGATTCCAATCCTTTTACGAGGGAAGTAAAAATAAAATAGTAATGTGCTAACCATTTTGCTCCGGGCTTTCGCTAAGTCAAACCGTTTGGATTTTACAGGTTGTCAAAATTATAAAATGAAAATTTTCCTCAATATTTTAAAATCAATTAAATTTAGGCCCATGGTGCATACAGTGTGTCTGAAAATGATGATGAAAGTGTAAAGAAATAACGGGGATTCATAATAACATAATTATCAGAAAATTTAGGACTTTTTTACAATTAAAAAGTACTTAGACTAATTAAAATGAAAAGACAATTTTGACGGAATTTTCAGAAAATATAAAATTATATATTTGACATATTTAACGTATTTCTGTCATTATTGTTTAATAGAAAAACAACTGGTTTTAAGTTGTTTATTTCTTGTCAAATGATGTCAAAATTTTAGTAGTTAAAATCTATCCAATTTTATATTTTCTGAAAATTCCCTCAAAATTGTCTTTGCATTTTAATTAGTGTAAGTACTTTTTAATTGTAAAAAAGTCCTAAATCTTCTGATAATTATGTTATTATAGAGCTCTAAAGAAGAAATGAATTATTTGGAAAGCTCGGCTATTAAAAAAAAACTATTTATTATAAATTATAAACAGAATCCCCCGGTATTTCTTTATACTATTGGTAGTAGGCGGCCGTTACCTACAAGCACCTGTATTTATCAGGCGCCATAAGGTCATGACCCATCTAATTAATTTTAAAAACGGTACTAATCAAGAGAAGAAAGTTCCAATACTCAGAGATTCAAAAAACATCAAATTCCTGTAAAGTAACATTTGTAAGATTATTAGGACCCTGCATAGTTTATTTTGTATTTCAACTTAATTTTAGCAAGGAAATTCGAAAAATAAGATTCAAAATAAAAAACACTTACCTTTCCAAAATATAGGAATTGCATTTTTCTGCAGTAATTGTCTTTCGCCACTTGAATACAAATCGTGTTTAGAAAACTGATTTTCACATAAACGTTTATTTATTCAACATTGCCACAGTTTCGAACCCATTGATAAAGAATGTCGGGCGTCATCACGGGGAATTTAAAAAAGCTCACAAATTATTTTTCTTTTTTCTTTTATTTTTGCATCCAACATACACACACTCTATTTTTCTGGCAGACATACTTGCTTTAATTAACAGTTTCACAAGAATGAAACGAACTCCAGTTTCGTACAGTTAAAAATTCACGAGTTTGACTCGAAAACGAGAAAAAACAATAACCACTATGATGTAAACAATACAGGTAAGCGGTTCGTACATCTCCGCCGATTATCCGATCTATCCGCTGTTTCGCTGTAAACGACTGGCAGCGCGCGGCGCCGAGCAAATCTCGGACACCTTTCCTGGCGGCGACGATGTCACCAGCTACATCTCGGACACCTTTTGTGTCACAAATTCGCCCATAAGGTTGCGCATCTTCCTTTTTCCTTCAATCAACGGTAATACGCTAAAATCACCTCTCAAATAGCGTCGTTCGGATTCAACGGTAAACTGTATGTCTCGTATACCTGTGTAAATTACAGCTAAGACACACAGCATAGGTATATGCGAGAGGTAGGCCGATATCCAGCAGTGGATGAAAAGACTGTTGATGAAAATGATATACTATTACAACGTAAAAAATTCTAAGCTATAAAATTAACTATACAACGACCCTTTTTGTTTTCTTCAAATAAAAAACCTAATGGAATTAAAATATTATACGTACCTCCTTCATTTTAGGCCACAGTTACACACAGATAAAAACCATATAAAATTTACTAGATAAAATATATAGAGGTAACTCGTGAATTCTCGCCCAGACAGATCACCCCTAAGATGACCTGCGATTGAAGTTTTTTTTTTGTTTTGATGGCTAAATTTTATATTTTTTACAGTTCTTTCCAGTCATCATATTTTCTGAAAAACTTCTCAATATAGAGTGCGAGCTGTAAAATCTTCATCACATAGGATTGTTTAGAAATTTGACCAAAATAAAAACTGAGTTTACAGAAAGGTTTACTTGAAAAATAATGCAAAATGACAATAAAAAAGTTACTCACGTGAATTATCTACTTTTAAATTTGACTTTTTTCAAAAAATGTTTTTAATTTTGAAAGATGATAGAGGATAATGCTGGTTCTTTTTTAGTTTTATACCTTTAAACCAAAATTCAATGTAACTGTTAACTTACTTAAATTTTTCTCCATTTTTTTAAAAGTCCATCAACAAAATATTCTATTTTTTTTTGAGAGGGCGATATAGCAATATAAAACTAAAAAAACCAGTTTTGTTTTAATTAAAAAGTGGATTGGAATCTCAAACATTTTTGATAAAACATATGTTTATAAAAAACAACAAATCTGTATCTGTACCGATGTGTGTGTATGTGAACAAAATTTGCGCCAAAAATACACTAGGTTGGTCTCTCACGGGGATTAGATTTTGGGTATCATGGGCAAATATCTTCGATTTATTTAAAGGGCATAGAAACGTAAAAGAAGTATATTTTGAGAGCCCGGAAGCTGATAACAGTCAAATTGAAAATAGAAATAGTTGGGGTAAATGTTCTGACATTAAAAAAATAATTCTGCTCATGATCCGAAGTTGTTTAGATCGAATGATTCGAGTGGATTGTAACATCACATCTGGGGTATATTTTAACTTTATAGAATCTGATAGCCTGTGTGAATTTGATATTATATATTTACCAGTCAAGCCCGAGGGACGTCAGTTCATCGATAACATTACAATGTGGATATTGGATGATAATGGAATTAGTGAACTTTCAAGGTGAAAGAGTTATAGTAAAAATTAGACTTGAAAAAACTGTTGTAAATCATGGATTTCAGTTTAACAAATTGGTACAACAAGAAGAAGATGTTGATCTTAAAAAGTGTCTAAAAGAGCTATATAAATAATGATATAAGGAAAATAATGGTTAGTCTGACTAAGAGTGTGTAAGAGAGACATACATCGATCGGTTTCAGTATAGGAAATAAACATCTTTTAGAATCTAGAGTTGGCGTAACTGGCGGATTCATCCGTATCAAGTAGTCATTTACACAGTTATAAACCATATGGATCACCAGTATATAAAAACTCACATGAAATACGCATTCTTATCAATTTTCAAGGTCTTATATTAGATATTTCCGAAAATTTACTCCTAAAGATGCAACAAGGAAGTGTTATCTGTCTAATAATACAGTGGTATTTCTTTTTGATGAAATTGTTTGGTATTAGCACCGCTATAAAAACCATAGTATCATTTGATGAAACAAAATCTCGTCGCATGACCTATTTATGATGGGGGCTTAGTGAAACTCGACAGAATATATTGAATATGACTTCCCACGTATTTAGCGGGAAACTCTACCTTAAAATAGCAGAAAACTATTCCAAAGGAATTTTGAACGTGAAACAAGAGTTGATATTAATAATTGCACATTTAAAAGTTGTTGTATTGGTGAAGTAGAAGCCACAGAAGAGATTGAAAAATCAAGTGAAAGATTCGGCATATTATAACAGATGATCGCGAGAAGTTGTTAGCACGTATTAGCAAAGGTAATAATAGTGCAGCAGCAAAAATACTTTTTAGAAAATGAGCTGTATATGATTAATCTTCGCTGAAGTTGTCTCCAGGTCTACGGGCTTTGGAAACTACAAATCACTTGGAGAAATCATGTTTTATTTTTATAGGTTTTCAAAATGTTGTAAACTCTGATAATAAAGGGAAGGATGTTACTGAATTTATTGATGCAGGGATAAGAGATATCAGATTATATCTGAATTGAAATGAGGAAATATACCAGGTATGCGTAAGTAATCCTAGGAAGAACTAAACTTTCACATAGTTTTTTTCTTAATTTATAATTAATAATGTGTCTGTTTATATATAATGGTCTAAGAGCTGCATAACCTTTTTTTGTTATGGCTGCGACATGTTCAGAAAAGTTTGGACTCACGTCCAATATCAACCCCAAATCCTTTGAGTTGGTGACATGGTAACTTTTGACCATCTATCACTAGCCTAACTCGATCTTTAATTATTTCCTTGTACTTTTTTGAACAAAAAACGAGTGCAAAACACTTGTTAGGATTAAGTTTTAAGTTATTTTTATCAGCAAAAGTTTTAATGCGATCTAGATCACTGTTAACTTCATTACACGTAGTAAGGATATTAGAAGGATTAAAAACATATGAGACCTGAGTATCGTCCGCAAACGAGTGTAGCGTAGTAAAATTTGTAGTTCGGAATATATCAGCTGTGTATATTAAAAATAGCAACAGTCCCAAAATAGACCCCTGCGGCACCCCGGAGTCAATCCGCGCCCATCCAGATGTCATGTTCCCCACCACAACCCTCTGATATCTTCCACTCAAATAGTTTTAAAAAAAAAATTACAGCGGTCAAGTTGAGGTCATAATATCCAAGTTTTGCAGATAGCAAAGCATGGTAAAGAGTATCGAAGGCTTTCGAAAAGTCTAAAAGAATCAAAATCGTTGCATTGTTGTTATCCAACGATCTATAAATATCATCAACTACATTAAGCAAGACCGTAGTGGTACTGTGGCCTTTACGGAAACCCGACTGTAATGGGTTCAAAATTTTATTATTCGAACAATATTGATACAATTGATTAAATACAACTCTTTCAATTACCTTTGAGAGGGCCGGAAGAATACTTATCGGTCTTAAATCCATGTAAGAGGCAGGGTCTTTTATTTTAGGTAATGGTAAAATTAAAGAAGTTTTCCAACAAGCCGGGAAATAACCCGTTTCCAAGCAACAGTTAATTATATGAGTTATATGTTTACTAATTATCGGTAAACAAAACTTAAGCATTTTGGCACTTATAAGATCTGAACCTTGTGCGTTACTTTTTAGGGCATTGACAATCTTGACAACATACTCACGCACATCTTAACTAAAGTGCGATATTGCACCATGATATTGCATAGCTGATCTCTTGGCAAGAATAGAGCAACTTATAAAAGTTCTGCAGAAAGTATTTAAAGAACGATCGATATTAAGTGCCATTCATCTATAAGGAAGAAAATGAGTCCCAATTAGAAAATCCAATTAGGTTTTAATTTGCTTCTGTTATTTTCAGTGTGGTTTTAATGTATTATCATTTTATTTCATACTCTAGTCGACTTCTTAGCAGAGTTACACGGACGTGAATGACGCTTTAAAAATGCCTCTCGCGGCCAACGGCGGCGTGTTGGAGTGAACAACGCTCCCTGGCATATACTTAACCGGAGTGTGGCATTCCAAAACATTCAGGTTACATGCATGCATGCATGCATTGAGCGGATCCGATAAACTGCTGTAAAAAGTATCCGTGTAAATGCACCTAATCATTGATTTTATTTATTTATGAGTTCAAGATTCATGAGTTTTAATTATTTATTTATCATAACTTTTTGAAAAATCAGAATTTAATTATTTTGAGCTCTTTCGTCCTAGTCAAATGTGTCTGAATTTTTTGTTTTTTTTTGTGTTTGCGGTATGGTCCAGTGGCGGATATTCGATATGGTCAGGCAGAAATATATGAATGATGATTTTATACAATATTTAATTTTGAAAAAATGAGAAATACTTTATACTATTTGCACCATGGCTCGTTTATTGCTTTTTTGTAAATTTGGTTATATTTTTTGTACTAATTTTGTTTATATATATATATATATATATATATATATATATATATATATATATATATATATATATATATATATATATATATATATATATATATATATATATATATATATATATATATATATATATATATATATATATATATATATATATATATATATATATATATATATATATATATATATATATATATATATATATATATATATATATATATATATATATATATATATATATATATATATATGTGTGTGTGTGTATATATATATATAAATATAATATAAATGTGCTTTCACACACTTTTATTCAAGATTTCTTGGCCGGAAAAGGATATATACTAGGATTACACCTAGATTTTTTAACTCAGTACTTTCTTCTGTTATGTTATTATTAATTGTAAGATTTATTGGATTTCTATTTATAGCTGTTTTTTGTGCAAAGGTTATAAGTAACGTTTCCGAATTTACTTTTGAACAATCCATTGCTATAATTATTGTTTTCCTCTTGTAGGGCTAATTGGCTACTACTATGATTAAAAATTTTCATTTTAACTTTATAAAAGAATAATAGCTAAAACAATAATTCTCAGTAACCAGTAACTTAAAAATGAAATGATATTTAATATTATTATAAATTAAAAATAAATGTTGTTTTCCGGCAGTCCTTGGCCAATAGTTTAATTGTCTTTCAATTTGTCCAGTTAACTTTCATTCGAGCACTTTGCGTTTATATTGTATATAATGAACTTTTTCTTACACCAAGTAAGCTCAACTAAAATTTCTTGTATGGGGTGTTAGGGTGACACATTTTCGATGCGTTTAGGAGGAGAAAGTATGTTTCTTACCAGTGTTTAAAATACTGTTTTTAAAAGTATACCCAAGACTAGGTATCTTAAATACGAAAAATACCTCCAAAATTATCTTAGATATTTCACAAGCATCTTAGATACTTGTGAAGTTGCTCCCAGCTCTGAAGGCATTTGAGTGCCTTACAATTTTCACATGAGTGCTCTAAACGCAATTTTCACTAGTAATATCTCTAGTGCTTGAATTATTACTGGAAATATTTCTGAGTGCATGCATTTTTCGCGACTACTAATGAGCGATGATAATTTTCGTTAGAAATGTATGCACAAGAAAATATTTCCAGTTATTAATTCAAGAACGTGGGATATGCGGTAAGAAAATTTGACATCTAAATGAATAAATTGTTAATAAAAATGTGCTGCATGCCTATGTAGGTGATTTAATTGAATTACGTTTGATTAGACTTTGTATAGTATCTAATACGTGGAATAAACTCACTTTGGGCTTTTCAACAGTTGAATTAAATAAGAGTCCTAAAACTTTCAAATACATAGACACCATGATACTCAATTCTTTTGGTAAAATGGGTGAACTCCACTGCATTGGTTATATGCAACTTCATAACATATTTCTACTTTATATTAGTTAAATCAATTGTTTTTATCATACTATATAGTTTCATTTTCTTTTCGTCAGCTTAATAATGATTATTTAAAATTAAGTCTGCGAATTGGCCTGGTTTGTTTACTACTATTTCTGTTGATAACGTCATGGAAGTGCAAAAAAAACTCCTTCATGAATTTGGCAATAAATATACAATAAGCATTTACATTTTATTAAATAAAGTACATATCATTGAAACGCGTGTTTATAGTTATATGTTTTGTTACCAAAATGAAGCATGCACATCCGTACCCGTTGTTGAACCTTAATTATTTCTGGATGCGGTGGCCTAGAATATCTGTACAGAATTTGTAATGCTTCGATAAATTTTTTCAATGCATTTTCAATCTGATTAATACTTAAAAAGTGCTCAGCCTCTGGCAAAATTTCTTCCAATTTCTGAAATTAATGAAAATTATAAGATTATAAGATAGTACACAGGGGCATAAGCGATGGGGACATGAGACATAAGTTATAAGTCTTTATTGCTTTTAATGCTTAAAATTAAATAATGCACGTTAATAATTCTACATATAAGAAAAATACGTTTTATTTTCAAGCATTCAAAATAATGAATGGTGTATTCTTGTATGCCAAAAAGTTGGTTTCTAGAAAACATCTGTGTCAGGTTAAAGTGGTTTTCTTAATTAATGTATTTTAAAGTAAATTATCATGTTTATAAAAATATAAATTAATGCCTATGTGGACAGGGGAGTGGAGAAGCGTGGCTTTGATCATGGGTACACGGCATGCTATATTATATAGGTGGAATATATTTTTTTAGGGAACATTAATACATATTTATTGTGTTATGAAAACTGGTTGAAGATCCACGGACTTAAATTTCGTTTTGATTAACCAGGGCATTTTTAGGATACATTTTTGTGTGAGCAAGTGGATATGCAGGCTTTTAATGTGGTTTAAAATATATATTTAAAATGAAAATACGTTTTATAGCCAAAATAAAAATTAAATATGACTTTCATGAGAATGAAATTTTATAAATAGTATAAACCTAATTTTCATTTATTTTTATTTATTTGCCACTTCCACAAATTCGAATATCAAAACTGAAATTACATACTTCCTTTCCAATAACATTTAAAAAAAAAATACTTCCATTTTGGAAAAATGTTGACTAAAGGGAGGGGGCGAAAATTGCCATTTTGCTCCTTCTCTGAATATACCATTGGTACATTTAGGACAGGACTTAACAGGATCTATAGCCGAGAATTACCGTGGTGGTTATTCTCAGTCTATGGGAAGACCGCGAAACATTTTCAAAAATTACTCTATGATTAGCAGGTTGTATTCTTTACTTTTAATTCATACTATTAAAATAAGAAACACTTCCTGTGAACCACTTATAATTAGTATACCAAATTATATGGAAACACCGCTCAAACTTGTCACTTGCCCCTTGTTCCATGAGCAGGTCGTGCGTCAGTTGTCCTTCGTTTATTTTTTATTTTCTATTCAAAAGACAACCGGGAAAAATAGTTTCTAATCTTATCACAATAAGAAGTCTACAAAATTTTCAGTATCATAACTGTTTTCAGCAGTACTAACCCGGTCTGGATACAATATGAAATCAATATCTGACAGAAACCAAATAAAAATACTATTAATCCAGTTTTATTCGTGCGTCCTTGTAATGGTAGCTAGCCTGCGGCTATGTTCTACCTATCGATAGACGATACCAAATTACCTATCGATATGTTTTATAAGATTAGAGGTCTGGAAAGAGCTTGCACACAGAATAGTATTATTTGCTCTCAATAACAGTTGCACTTAGTCCTAGTACGATCTTGTCTGTGGATTCGCCCAACGCCGTATGCACTCCTAAAAGCCTTGTATACTTACCACAAATTTATTATAATATAATTCAAGATCAAGAAGCAGTAAATCTGAATATTTACACGAGAACGCCGAGTTACACAGTGGTTAATTTTACGTTTCTGTAGTAACAAATATTAAAAAAAAATATTTTAATAATGTTGGTATTCCAGTATGTAAAATTAGCCACTATGCCGCTCGGCGTTCGCGGGTAATTATTTAGATTTACTGCAACTTGATTTTGAATATACCATAGAACCATTACACTATATAACACCTCCTCCACTAAAAATTCATCAGATCGATTAAAGCCAGAGTTCGGCGACCTGTTACATAATACCAAATCTAGCTGCTTTCCGTTATCATTTAAGACATCACAGAAATGCACAAAACCAAAATAAAAAGGGCGTCTACCAGAATAGATGTTCTATCATTGATCAATGTGGGTTGGAAAAAATTTAATATTTAATGTTTTCCATTAAATGTTGGTTAAGTTAAACTCACCCGTTATGGTGACAACCTTTTACGAAAAAATATTTTGAAGATTATATAAATTATTAGTAAAAGATAAAAATGCCTCGTTATCACCACCTGAAGAATGTAAACAAAATATATGAAGTTCTTTTCTTTAGTGGAGTTTGTTAGAGAAATCCAGATATCTTCTTCATTAGACTGAAGTTCCCGGCATCTGGTCTCCTGCAGATCCTGCATTACCGCCACTAGAACGTAACTCCCGTATCTCTTTAGCGAACCTGAAATTTCTCTATCTCGACACAATAACACACCTCGTAGGGGCTGGTAAAAAGTTCAGTGGATAACCGATGTTTCACTAGACAAACAAGATCAAAATTTGTCGATATTAAATTATGACAAAATGTTATTGTTTTTCTTCGTAATCGTATGTAATCGCCATTTTAAACGCAATGCATTTTTTTTATTTATTGTTATATTGCTGGTATTATATCTATTTGAATGACTCCGAATCCTTGACTAGCAAAACTCGATCCATATTTTGTCCAATAAAATTTATATTTTTTGGCCTCGGCTGCAGCTCTAACCTTTTTATATAAGATCTTATTATCTAGAGTAAGGTGTTTATTGAGATAAGAATTTCAGATAGGCCATTAATTTACTACAGGGTGGCCCATTTATCTTGAGTACAAAAAAAGACATATTCATGTTCTATGGTGCCAAATTTTGCGACGATTTTGAAATATCATGATATATATTAGTACATAATACTACTACATATGTATATTTTTTTTTATTCGTTAGATTTTAAATTGTCTGAAAATTACTGTTAACACAGTTAAATGAGTTATTAAATTTGACATGTATAATAGGATTTGAAGGAGAACGCATATGATGGAGTATTGTCTTTGTTTTTGGTAACTGTCATAATAAAATAAATGATCTTAATAGTAATAATGTATACTTTAGAAGAAAATATGGATCTTTTTGAATGTTATATACAAAACAATAAAAATCGGACTTTACACTAAGGAACCACATCACTAAATTTCCATTAAGGCGACATACAGAAAAAACATATTTTGTAGGGTCTTCCAGCAGGCTTAGAAACTATAGAAGCTTGAAGGCTGGATGAAAAAGGTGTCATCAAGTTTTAAATTAAGAAAAGCAACTGGATATATGATTACAATTTGAAGATATTCTCGAAAGCTCCACCCGTCAAGCATCTTTAGTCTTGAACGTTAAAAAAAACGCTTCAAACCTGTCTAGACATAAATAAATAGAAGCTTTACAAGTACTTACCTGTCCAGAAGTTAAAACAAATATATTGTTGCGAATTTAGTCCTAGCTATAGATTTGTTAAGTTTTAAATGAATTTATTTATTATTTGTTATTTTAAGTCGACTTACCTTAATTTTTATCCATGTAACGACTATGATAGTGTCAAAAATCGTTCTCGAATGTTCTGTTAGGCTTAATTCTTTTCATCCAGTAGTATTTAAATTATTCTAGAATTTTCTAGATCATTCCATCCTTTTCTAAACTCGATATAAGCGCGCCGCGAAGTTACATTTTGAGATTTCGAAGTGTAACCAAGTTGACAGTGATAAGTTCAAAGTTGCCTTAGTTACGATTGTTAGATATATCCAGTGTTTACCTTTGGTACCTGTAAGCTGTGTTCTGAATAAAAGGAGTGCATTCAGAGACCATATTTGTGTACCGGCTAATCCGGAATAATATTTTAAGGCATGTTACACTTTTGTATTATTTTCATGGAAAGGAATTTTTTGGAAAATATATCATCTGGACCGATGAGTCAATAGTTACATCAAATATGATTTTCAACCGTAAAAATACTCATTATTGGAGTCACAATAATAAATATAAAATCAAAAGATTAGGATTATCGGTCCAATATTGTTTGATCACAACCTAAATTCTCAGCGTTATTTAGATCTTTTACACAATGCCCAATTTTTTATTGATATGAAGTGCCACCGGGGTTACGAAGGAATTTAATCTGGCGCAGCGATATCGGAACTTTTGAATATCCACTATAGGGAATGAATAGGAGGAAACGGAAATTATACTTGACCACCAAGGAGTCTCGACCTTACACCGCTAGATTTTTTCTGTGGGGTACACTGAAAGAGATGGTCTACGAACATAGACCATCGACAACACAGGAACCTGAACATAGGATACGGGAAACTATACAATATTAATGGAAATGGGACTAATTTTATTAGAAATGCAGTGTATCGTTTATTGACCATATATAAAACTTGTATTACTCATAATGGAGGGAAAATTGAACAGTTTTTGCAATAACTATCAGTTCTTAAATTATTAGTAGTATTATGTTTAATCTTGTTCTTTAATAAATAATATTATGATTATTGTTAGTACTATTTATTTTCTATAAGGCGAAAGTATTTCATTAACTCCAAAAATAAAATCAAGCCCAACTTGTTGTTGTATATCGTTGAACTCGCCGTTCAATGCTCGATTTGGAATCGATATAATATACAGAAGGTTGCATTTGAAAAATTGGGCACCACTGTTATATTTTTTTTAAGTTAAAAATTTTGCTACTAGAAGACAAATAGAACATGAATTTGTCTTTTTTTGTGCACAAGAAAAAGTGCAAAAAGCTTGTTAGTATCGAAGATATATCGGGTTGAAAATAAGTCCAAACTGAAGATAAATCCGAAATGTTGCGTCAAAGACTCATAGAGTGTTGTATTTAGAATAAAAAAGTTGATAACTTCCCACGCGAAACTAAACACCCCGTATATATGAAAATTAAAAAAATTAAAAATACAAATTAATTCAAGAAACTTTTGTATTTTTTTCCTAAAACTCACCGCTTCTGAGATTAGGGAGCCAAAGTTAAACCGGCCACCCAGTACTTGGACAACGTTGAAGGGGTTTATTGTTCTACTGCGGAATAGTTTATACTCGAAAAATTTTTTATTTTGTTTTTGAACACGGTCGAGCCATGATGAGTTTCCCCACCAGGGATGCCATGTTCTCGAACGGGGCAATTTGTACTCGAAAAATTATTAGTTTGGGGCGGGAACACAGCCTTCTTTTCCCGTCTGTCCCCTGCAGGGACGCTGTGTTCCATTCCTTCGTTGCTGAACAAGGAGTACAAACTACTTCCTTTTTGTCCTGTAGTTGTTTTATTTTTATTTTTTCTGATTACGGACCTGCGGTCCAAGTCATAAGTTAAGTTATTGTCGCCCTCACAAATGGAAGCAAGGTCGACATTGGATTCCCCACCCTGACTCTGTTGTGTAGGAGAGAAATCCATTTCAAAAAGGGATTCAGTATATTTTTTATTTTTTATGGGTCTCCTAATTTCCAACGAACTGTCATCGAAAATTGTGTGCAAAGTTTCGCGAGGACGGCTATTATCGAACAACATAGTTGAATTAGGATTTATTGTTTTTTCATTAAAATGAATGTTTGATAAGTTAAAATTTGAATTTAATTTATGGTCAGTTATGGAAGAGTTTCTTGGGTATTCTCTTCCTCGGGGCACCTCCATGGAGATGTCCTCCATGTAGGTGGCTCCGGAAAAAGTGTCAACTAAATAAGTTTTAAAAGATTTTTCATGTTTTTGGTAGCGTACAGGGGCGGTTTGAGACAAGCTTGACAAGCTTGTCAGGCACCCACCACTCACCCGAGAAATATCTGGATGTTTGTTCCCCTCGCCAGAGAATATAGTGAGCTCTTGCTCAATGAGGGGGACGGTGTTGCTGGGGAAATGGGAAGCTGACATACCGTGCTTGGGAACCACGTCAGACGTTGAGGTGGCCATTGGTAGTCAGTTGGAAAAAGTTTTACTTTAAAAATTCAAAGTCCGGCCCTGCCGAACAAATAAATTACGGAGCAACGGGAGTCTGTCGGGGTGAAGTCACTTAAAACTAAGAAACGTAACCTGAGTGGATTCCTAGCTCTTAGTCTAAATATGATATACAAAAATCGTAAGGATTTATTTACTTATAAACTCCTGTCTCTATGGCCTTAGCCGTGTGTAGGCTTTTCTCCGTACACCACTAAAAAATGTCAACTTTCGATCTCAAGTAGAAACGTCAAAAGAAAGCACTACGCACTGTCACTATTAGTGTTCGTGTAGGCACTTTAATGCTTTAGTTTATTTAAGTTTATAGTTTATTGTTTATAGTTTAATTATGTTGAGATTTTACTAAAAGTTCGCTCAACAGTCTTTTTTCCTCACAACAAGTAATTGACCATAATTACTTAAACTGTCTTTTTGCTCACTTTTTGTTTATAGTCAAACCAAATCAAGATAACAAATCTCTCGTATTTGTTACAATTGTTTATAATAATCAAAATTCAAAAACTAGCCTAAATGAACTAACTAACTGAATATCTTTTTATTTATTTAAAATAAAAATTAAGTATTTATTTATTAATAATAAAATAGTCAAAATTAGGTTTGAATAATATGTATATTATTTATGCTGGCAAAGCAAGATTAAAATAAAAAATGTTTAAAAAAAATTAAAATTTTCAAAATTAAACTCAAAAAGATATTTTTTTCAAGCTTGCCAATTTCCCTACTCTAACTATCCACCCGGGTCACGCCGCATGTGATATTAGACGCGTTAATGTTTATAATATATTAATATTTATAATAATAATCTAAAATTAAAATTTTAGCAAAGTTACAGTTTATGATATCGTAATAATATATATATACAAAATTCACAAATATTTTATATCAGTCAAAATCAAAAAAAGTACGGGTTTCTAAGTGTCCCTTAGAATAAACAATCCTCCTCACTAAGGAGAGATTGAGAACTTCAGGGACTGACGTGCTATGTCTCTGGAGGGATCGTTAAAAATTTTAAAGAGATCGGATTCACCAAGCGTACTTAAATCTAGAACCCTAATCTAATTTTTACAAGATCAAGTATTAATTTACAATTTGTTTAAACAATTAAGTTTACAACAATCAGAGAATATCCAAAATAGGTTATGTCAAAATCAGTAATTAAAATTATGATTCGCCCAACTAAGGGTAGATCACAAAATACAAATCAAAATCAAAGTCAAAATATGTTACAAGATAATCAAAAATATGCAGTCAAAATCGGTTATTTAAAATCACAAATGTTATTAACAATTTATGAAGTGAGCAATTCGTTAAAAATCAAAGTTTAAAAATATTATCAGTTTTAAAAATAAGCAAAGGGTTAGCAGGTTTTATGTTTCAAAAAGTTTACAATTAGTGATAGAATTTACGCCAGAAGCACAGCAAAAACAAACACTATGAATACTAGTTAAACTGAGCCTTTGGTAACTTAGGTCTGAAACTTGATCTGGAGAACAACTGAGCTTGGAGAACGCTTAGAAAAAGGGGACCAGAGCCACAGCCTTACCTAGATCTTCCTCACGCAATTTCGACAGCCAGTTTTATAGTTCTTCCAGATGCCTCCTACTAAGACATAAATCAGGAGAACCAGATTTAATTCCCGAGGACGATCTTCACGATCTAAGCCCTACTCGGAACCAATGTGCAAGGGAATCTTTCAGAACAGAGACCCGGCGCAATCCAACGTTGGGAACAATAGTGCAAGGTTCCTCTAGTTGTTTTCGGCTGTATCACTAAGAGGGATATTAAGAAACGCACTGTATTACACTGCTACCGGCGCTTAGGAGGACTCATTAACACAAGTTTCACTAACGAATTGAAATCACGAAATGCTGTGAAGTCCAAAAATGCAAAATTTTTCTTCCATAAAAATTTTCCTACGAATTTGAAATTTTGATATGTTGCTTTTTACGCTACGTTCACGATGCTTACCTTCTTTCTTCCATAAGTCGGTTGTTTCTTAATATTTCGATTTGAAATTTTTGTACAAGGTAGCCCTAAGGTGTCTCTTTCAGATAGTCCTTACGCCCTTAATTGCTTTTCACAGAAAAAATTTTATTAAAGATTGAAATTGAAATTCTTGAAAATAACGTACTTGCAAATTTGAATTTAAAACTTTAAAGTTAATTTTCTCGTTTTTTTATGAATGGATTTTAATGATTCTTTTGTTGAATTGTTGCTTTTGATAATGGCTTTTTGGAAACGTGAAAATTTTTGAAAAATATTTAGTTTTTGATTTTTGAAAAATTAAAACAGTTTTATTTCAGGTAGAATTAATTGAGTTAAATGAAAGATTTTTATGTGGGCGTGAAGCGCATAAAATGATTTGATTTGATGATCATTTCTACTAAGTTTCATTAAGATATTTTAATCAGAAGTATTTTAAATTAATTATTATAATTATAGAAAATCTAGAATCGAATAGACCAATACAAACTCGGCGTGGTTGAATCTGATTGGCTTGAAGGTATGAGTTCTGTGTTTCTATTGGACGAATTTTTGCCATCGAACTTTCGAGATTAGGCGTGGAAATTCGTTTACATTCGATTTGTTTTGACGCTCTCGAAGATGATTTCCAGGCCTGTTTCCATTGTCTAATATGTGTAAACATATAGGGATTCTTTTTCTTATTATTTGGCCTTATTTTTAAGGTATATTTTGATTTTATTAATTAAAAAACGTGATATTACGACATTATCACATTTTGTTCTGTAATATAGTATGAATAACATTTAAAAAGGTAATCACGGTACAATGTATGGTACCATTTACTTAGTCTTCTGAACTTCTATCAAGACCCAAAAAAAATATAACTTTAAAAATAAATGAAACTATAGTACATTTTAGTCGATTAGATTTATTTAGAATATTATGAAAATCGGCAATATATATGTATTTTTAAGAACAAGCATGTTAGAAAAACGACGTAAAAAAATTAGCTAAAACATTAAGCACGTTTCGTTTTTGCTTTTTTTTATAGATATCGAGAAATCTCAAATAGTTCGTCAAATTTTAAGAAATAACGAAGGAACGGGACAGATAATGTAATGTCTAATGAAGTAATGACTGTTCTATAAGCTAAATAATATAATACTTCCTGTTATGGAAAAAGTAAAAACTATAATTTTAGTTTGTGTTTTATGCTTGAATATTTAAAGAGTTTTAGATTGTGAGTTTAAATGGAACAGATTTATTTTTACGATACTTTTCTATTTCAGCAAACTGGAAAAATCAGTTTGATATCTACTTAGGCATTTTGAATATTGATTGCGTAACCTATTTATAAAAAGTCGTCTTTATCATATTGAAAAATTGATATTTGGCTTTTTATTTCGTATTTCGAAATGGTCTAACTGACTAACTAAGAAATTAAAATTAAAGTTATTTAAAAAAAAATGGGTAAATAGAAAATTTTAAATGAAGTTTTTTTATATTATTTTTAATATATAAAAAATATTTACATCTTAACTGGTTGCTGTTCTCTAAGTTAACGTCTCTTTCCTACTGTTTAACTTTTTATTTTTGATCTAACGACTAGCAACAGCAAGTTTTAGACACATTTTACATTTATGATTGGTCTATAAATGCAGTATGAGGCCGAATATTTTTGGTGGAATTAATCAATACCCTTTCCCTATGTATATAAGGGTCCTAACCTCGGTCTAAAATACATCGTGATAAAATTCATATTTATTAAAAGTATTATTCGCCAGAAAGAGGCTTATCTTAATTTGTACAAAATTTAGATTAAACGTTTGTGATAAACGTTTGAACTAACCATAGCCAAATTATATATTTTTAAAATCAGAAGAAAATCTGTTTTTGGGATGCCCCATTCAAAAACTATAGGTGTTCCTAAAATACTGATATGTAAAATTACACTGAATCGTTTTCTTGACGATTAGTTTAGGTTTAGATGATACTAACCATTAAGCCTTTAAGATATGGAAATAACCCAGTGGTATTATTGCAATATGGGCAAGTCAAAAATGGATCGTCTTGAGCTGCTACAGTAAACACGTAAGGACATCTCTCCGTTTTGCATGGAATTCTTAATTCGTTCTCCCTCATTTCATGAAATGTGGGCCATAGTTCGGTACATGGTTGGCAAAGACACTCAAACCTATAACATTTAAGAATAATATTTTTGTTAAAAAAACGTATACACAATAGGGAAGCTAGTGTTGGAATTAATTAATTTAAAAATAAGTAAGTGAACATTTTTAGTTAAAGAGTTAAAATATACAGGACATTCGATGTTGAAAATATGACATCACCTATGTTGTTTAATAAGACAACATACAGTTGGTATTTTCGGAATCTGCTTTCAGATCTCAATCCACTTATCGTTAACTATTTTTTAAATATTGTCGTTTTACCCTCTTTCAAATACTGTACTGATTTAAACATTTTAGATTTAGCAGGTAGGTTTTTTGTTATTATATATCATCTCTTATAAACTTCCGGGCTAACCAGAGCTAACACTAGACTATTTAACTACTATTTTCGGATAAAGCGAAGATTTACTATAGTGAAACAATTTTCTAAAAGTAAATATCATATTTGTTTCAGTTCATTAAGATATTTTAACTAAATGAGATTAGTTAAGTTATTGAGGTAGATAGACTCACAAATGTTTGAAGAATATGAATAATTATCCTATAAACTGAAATTAAATCGATGCCTCAGTCGTTTAAATTTAAGGCATAGAGTATCTAGAATCACTTTAAATTTAAAGCCTTATGATATGTAACATAAGTAAATAATAAACTTGTAAACTGCAAGCATTATGAGATCTGAAGGTCTACGCGCAAATGGTTTAATTTTATAATCTTAGACGAATGCAAATATTTTTGTAGAACAGGAATACTTTTGCAAATATTAACAACTTCCAGCATCCACATTTACAGGCACAAACTGTGTACTTGATTTAACAAAAATATATACTAACCAATAATTCTTTTTCAATTCTTGCTGTCTGTTATCCAGTGGGAGTGACATATACAAAGGGCCATAGTTCTCGTAAATAATATCATCAGCTTTAATTGGTTTAATTGCTCGTGCAATAATTTTATTTTTTACATTATACCTATAAATGTAAGAAACAAATTAATAATTAATGAAACAAAAAAAAACATTACAACGTGTACAGGGTGATTCATTATATTTTGACACCCACCTACACTCGTTGTTATAGGTTTTAGAAAAAAACTTTAAATACAAAAGTTGTAGGGTTTTTTATCTTTTAGATTTCACAAAAGTTAAAAAATTATGTGACATGTATTTTTTCAAATGGAACACACTGCTTATTATTAGCTAGAATAAAAGACCTTTTCATCCGGATTTCAAAAATATATAGTTTATTAATATTTGGTTCAGCCGTTTTCGAGCTATTTCGGTTTAAATATTATCGTTTCGGTAAACGAAACTTCAGCCATACTCTCGGTGATATGGTCAAGTTTGCCTTGGTCATCACTATGATGCAAACATGCACTGGATGGCAATTGTTTCAATAACCCTAGTTATGGCAAAACTAAATACATAATTCTTTACTTTTTTGTCATTTATGGATTAATGTGTTTGATAGTAATTATTTAACTTTCCTGAAAATAATAAAATTGAAATGAGTTATTCTGAGGAAGAAAAACAAGAAGTAATGAAACTGTTTTATTCAAACGATAATAACGTTGCAAGAGTTAGAGTCGAATATCGGCATATATACCCGGAAAGAAGAATTCCTTCAATAAATACAATCAACAATATAATTAATCGTTTCGAACAACAAAATTTCATTCAAAGGAAGACCAGAAAAATAGAAATAAGTTTAGATGAAGAACTTAATATTTTACTGCATTTTCAAGGTAAAACTGAAAAATTACTATTTTATTATTTCTTCTTCTAGAAAATCCTGAATATTTCATACGTGGAACTCAAAACAGTTCCAGCAAAATTCAACAAACGCTGAAACCTCACCAATTCTACCCATATAAGTTTCGCCCAGTGAAAAAATTGACTGATGAAAATATGAGGCAAAGGCTTGAATTTTGTACTGAAATGTATCAAAGAATTCAGAAAAATAACAATTTTTTGAACAATAATATTTACCGATGAGGCGTCTTTCAACAGCCGGTGTATAAAACAGGAAAAATAAACATTTTTGGTATACAGAAAATCCCCACAAAAATAAGGGGTTAAAATATAAGGACGAAAGTCACTTAATGTGTGGTGTGGTATGCTCAAAAATAAGGTGATAGAATCAATTATATATCCCCCCAAGCAGATTGTATTTCTGCTGTATCTGAACATTAACATTTTACTGGACATATTATAAATAAAAGAAACTAAGGTTCTTGCATCGGTTTCGGTATTCTATAAACGCAAAATTAGAGAATCTAGTGAAATTTATAAGCATCCTAACAAGTTTAATAGAGATACGGGCTTCAGTCTACATCATACGTGGAAACCGATCGTTACACCGAGTCATGCTTCGGTAAACCCAGGTCGACTATAAATAGCCGGGCTGAGTCTCTCCGAGCTCATTCAGTGTTCCGATCTCGTGAAGTGAAGATACCTGAAGATGCGTCGTGCAATCGAAGGTGAAACGATGGAAAGTGATTCCATTTTGACACGGTCTAATCCCAAGAACCATGATTGCTTAATTGACCACAGCCGTGAAAGCTTTCGTTCTAAATCACTTTATAACTAACTACAACACTAAAAGTAGACAGCCATCAATACTAATCTACTAATCAGAGTATCGAAGACGTACACTAACAATTCGTTAAAATGGAAATGTATGTAAAACCACGCAGACGTTTAGCCATGCATTTTAGGGCATCTTCAGAACAACCTAGATAAAGAAGCAATTTCTCTTTAATAATTACGAGCCTAATGTTCATATAGCTAAAATTATCGATTTTCGATACAAAATCGAAAATAACAAATGCTCTCACTCATTTTTTTGTTAAAATATAAATTTTGGTCGTATTTAATTTGAAATGCTCCCACCAAAAGCTTAAACTAATAATTTTTCAATAAGGCTTTTTTTGTCAAATTTCCTTCAAAACTGTTACATAGTAAATAATAATTTTACCTTACGAGGCTCGGATCACAGGAATGATTAAATAGAGCTAGGGTAGGATAGATTCCGGCTCCAATTGTAGCATTCTCATAAGTGCCTGGCATAATTACAGATTTTTTTGGAAAACTGTTAATGTTTTGAAGTTCGGATATTTCATGAGCGCTGAACTGCAATATCTGAAGGTGCCGTAGAATTAATGCACCAATAAATAGCTCATCATCTGTTAAAATATCGTCATCAAATTCTCCAAAGTAATAGCCAGATTTCAAGATTCTTAAAAGCAATATCGACATACATGAGTAGTGAATAAGCTCTTCTTTCTTCCTTAGTGTTTCATTCCGGCATAAGAAAAAAACATTATCATAGTCATCGGACCTGAAAGGATAATCTATCAATAGGATTAATTATAAAAAAAATAAGCTTTAAAACTAAAGAATAATTCGATTTTATATATGAGAGAGGAGATCAATAGAATTGCCAAAATTACAGAATTGAATCTAGAATATAAAAAAATGGTGTTTAATATCATTTATTAACATTTGCCAGTGCCCTATTTATGGGGGGGGGTCCAGGGGGTCTGTCCGGGGCTGTTGATGTATTATGGAAATGTATAATTAATTAACACGTAAATTAACACGTATATATATATATATATATATATATATATACAATATATATATATATATGTATATATGTATATATATATATATATATATATATATATATATATATATATATATATATATATATATATATATATATATATATATATGTATATATATATATATGTATATATATATATATATATATATATATATATATATATTGATTTGGTAAGAGTTTTTTGACCTTCCTTTTATATTGTTAGTATATATAATTTTCTTGGGTATAGGTCCGAAAAAAGAAAGTAATTGTGACTGAGGTTTTTTGGTAGTGTCACATATATTGTCAATTTTAAAAAAATATAATTTTTGACGTTTCGGGAGGAACACCCTTGCCTTTCTCAAAAATGTTTTATCCTAAAACCAAAAACAAACCCTACATTTCACAATAAAAACCTATCACTTTTAACTTACCATGAAACGTAATTAATCAATTTAAAATTAAAATCTTAATAAAGAACAAATTTCACTTATTTTTACGAACATACGAAAATAACAAAAAAGACAACATATCGTTTGCTGCTCGCCCTTGGGCGATATCACACTGATTTGGATTTTATTATTTTTAAAGAAAATAACCCATTGTTGGTATGGAAGGGAGGGGCAGTATTTACTTTAGTTATAATATACCGAAATAGATTTTATTTAACACATCTATATCCTTTTTGTCATTTATGGCATGTTTGTTTTTTTTATTTCTATTGACTCATAGATTTCCCTTTTCTTTTTATGTAACTCAGTTTTTAAAATCTTTGTTCGGTCAAAATCGAAAGTATGATTATTTTGTTGTGCGTGTTTAGATAATGCAGTTTGGTTTTTCTTATCGTACTTGTGGCCATGTAATCTTGACTGTAGATATTGTTGTGTCTGCCCAATATAAACACCATCACAATCCTTGCATGGTACCTGATATACTATATGTGTTTTTTGAAATTTTGAATTTTTTGTCTTAAGTTTTGTGTAATGTTGATTTAGCAAATTATATCCCCTATGGGCAACTTGACGTTATATTTAGAGAATAAATGATTAAATTGTTCGGATAGCCCCTGTATGTATGGTAGTGTCAAGTAATTTTTTTTTGTTGTTTTATTTGACTGATTTGTGACATAAATTTAAAAATTAAGTTAATTAAGTAATTATATATATATATATATATATATATATATATATATATATATATATATATATATATATATATATATATATATATATATATATATATATATATATATATATATATATATATATATATATATATATATATATATATATATATATATATATATATATATATATATATATATATATATATATATATATATATATATATATATATATATATATATATATATATATATATATATATATATATATATATATATATATATATATATATATATATATATATATATATATATATATATATATATATATGGCAATGATGTATGATTTCCTTAAGATATGATTAAGCGAGCCTTAACTAATTTCTCTATTACCGTTGAGATAGTGGACAATAACGAGATAGGCCCGAAATTACGAGAATCGCTCAAATCTCCACCTTTATACAGTGGTATAATCTTAGTGTTCTTCAAGCTGCCAAGAAATCTACCAATAAAGTCGGAATTAATGGCTATACCAGGTTTGATACCTTTATCTTTAAAGATAACCAAGAAAGTTGACAAAAACCATACCATAAGAGGTTTTATAAACCAATCCCTTTTCTTGTACAGTCTTGCTTATCTAACAGGTTCTAAACTATGTTTTCTGACAACTAATATTCTAATCAAGCTCAATCTTTTCAGGATTTAATTTTGAGACCCTTAATCTTCCAAGCAATCGCTGATGACACCCAACTATATTGTCACTTTAATTTTACGGAGCAAGTTGAAATTGACTCATTTGTAAATCAAGATGTAAAAACTAATAAATCATGTGTATTATTGTTTGGAAATAAAAATAAAATCGACATTTGAAGTTCAACCTTAACCTAAACATTAATGGAGTTAGGCTAATGTTTGCTGATTTTGCAAACATTTGGGATGACTGTTGGATACTCAGCTTAGATATAAAGAGCATTTAAAAAAACTTTTTCAGAAAACATACGTTTCACTTAAGTTTTTTTATATTAATATTATAGTAAAAAAATCGGTGTGAATGACTCGTACTGTCACATTTTACTTATAGAGATTTTTTATACGGTTTTTGTTTGGATTCAGAAAGCAAGTACCGAATTCAGAAAATTCAAAACGTATACATACATTTTGTTTGTAGTGTAAGGAAATTTGAATACGTGTCACATTTATATTGTGACATTGGTTGGCTAAAAATGGAATCCCGTAGAACTTTTCATTTTTGTACTTTTTTCATGAAGATTATTAATCCCGCCTTTCCTATCTTTGTTAAAGAGCACCTAATTTTTCACTCGGACGTGCATACGGTAAATACCAGAAATATAACTAAATTAACCATACACTATCATCAGATTTCCATGTTTCAGCGAAGTTTTTTCTTAATGCAGATGCATTATATACTATTTTTATTTAATTCTTTAATTTTTTATTCCTGTTTTTCATAATTTCTACGAAGGAATTAAATTTCACAGTGTGGCGAGACAGTATTCGTTTCAGTAGAGTAGCTATCACTAGCGCTAGACTGCGCCCGGTGTCATTGTTTCATTAACATTTCAAATATTGCTTTTGTAATAATTTATTTTTTTTGTAATATAAGACATTTATTATTATTACTATCATTATAATTATTTAATTTTTATAACAATAATTACGTAGTCTACAAAAAATAAATGATGTCCTTGTGAGGAGGATTTATTCCAGGAAATGGAATTTTACCAAAATCACTGATTTTTTACCAAAATTTGAAGTCAATCGCACTAGTAATTTTTGTGCTATGCCGCGTATAGACAGAATGACTGACAGTCTAAGGGAAATGGGGGTCCCTGAATCCCGAAAAACATAACTTTTGCAAAATTGGGGTTATATTGAAAAACTTTAAATTTGCACACGCTGTATAATAAACAGACAATGTTTATTTAAAATCTCTTAGGCCCTGGCTTAAGTAATATAATTATCCAATAATCGCAAAAAACTGCATTCGATCTGCTTAATTTAAAAAATTGCAATTATTAGAATACTGCTAAAGTGGTTCAATAAAACGTAAACGTTAGCGATCCCTGCTTTAAGGGATAAATCAAAAATTTTTTACTTCGTGATGGAAAAATAAAATACAGTTTGAGAGCTCTTTCGAACTTTTGAAAGTTTATATTTTAAAACTCTCCGCAAGTTAAAAACAACTTTATTCGTACAGAATTCCACTACTTACAAAAAACAGTCTATATATGGATATAATTATTTGGTAATAACTTTATACAAATCCTATAAACGGTAATTCATTTTATTCAAAAATTTTAATTTGTTATTATTAGTATTATTAGTATCAATATTATTATTAACATCATTATTATTATTAATTATTTTTTATAACAATATTTATAAAAACTGAATTATATCCTTTATTATGTTCCTCTAGCAAAAGAAGGATTTATTTCAAATGGCATTTCACCAAATTGATTGATTTTTGACCAAAATTTGAAGTCAATCGGATAAGCTATGTCGCGTGCAGACAAAATGACAGACCGGCAGACTGACGAAAATGGGAAAACGTGCTTTTCGGAGTCCAGGAACCTGAAATAGCAAAGATCTGCAAAAAGTCGGAGAGTGATTTTTTCAGTATTACTGTACTTACGAGGGAATACACATTTGCAAAATCTATTCTTAGTCAATATCTGCCTAAATATTGTAAATAAAACAGTTATGTAACTGCAAAAAAGTTAGGATATCATAAACAAAACTGGTCATTAGGATTTATTTTCTGGTAAGTTGTCGGAACCTATAGTTAATTGTATACTGACATCTGCTGTCAAGAGTAAAATCAGAAAATTGTGACTAACTTGGGAAACTAAATTTACAATTTCTCCACTAAAAATGATTATTTTTTGATAGTAAGAAATTAATTTGAAAGGGGAAATCGTGGCTACAAAATGTGATAAATAGTTTTTACTTTCCTTAGAGAATGAAACAATAGAATTGCATTGAAAATTTCTCCTTGTTTTATTTAGTTCTTTCCCGAAATTTTCGAAAATCTCATAATCATCAGCAAATAAAAACCTCAGAAATGTAAGATATCGTCTTATGTTTAATATCAATGAAGAATTTGAAATGTCTGCTTTTCAATGATTTTTTCGTATTTTCCTAAAAGTGTCCCAGTTTTTGATAATTTTAACTATCCCCCACGACTATCAAAATCCAACTATTATATTTAAATCGATTCTTCTTTATCTTTTTCCGAGTGTTTTGTGTATGAATTTAAAAATAAATTCGCGATCTTTCCAATCGATATACTGAGCATCGTCTTTTGTGTATGTGGAGAAAAGAAATCAGCTTCTAAATCGAATAAATATGGATTACGCGGAGAACACAGCGGTCTCATTGCGAGCGCTGCCGTACCTATATTTCCAAATTATGGGTAAAAATTAAATATCACATATTGTTGCCACGGATTTTCTTTTTCAAGTTACTTTTTAAAATGCTAGTATTAGGTGGAATTATCAGTTACTACAGATTTGGTTAGCGGACAGTTAATCATTTTCAAAGACTAAAAATCCACTCTATAAAATTTCTCGTGTTCATTTTTTGAACTTACAAGTCAAGAGCTACCTGCAGATCAGTGGCGGCTCGTAGTGAATTATATTGGGAGGTCAATAACAAATTTAAAAATAGGCATACTTAAAATAAAAATAAATATCTTATCTTTCAATTGAGCTTTAAATTCACTTGAAGTTTAGGTCTACTCTTCGTTCTTTAGAATTGGAAAAATGCTGAATGACACCTTAGTTAAAATTGCATGCACATTCCTTTTATAAACGATTTCTCGATACTTAACATTGTTAAAGCGGATAGTCTACCTTGGCCCAACTCCTCAACAAAATTTATAAGCCCTCGAAAAACACCTGGATTTTCAGACAAAGCCGTTTCATCATGGCCACGTAGTGCCAGCTCGAATGCCCCACAAAATTTTACACAATCTATAATTTTGTTTAAAATATAACGATTTTTGGATACATTTTCATTAAAATCCCTAAGGGATTTTCTATAAGCTGTGTCTAGCTGAGTGTGAATATCAACACTTCCGACCGTAGCATAGTTCACCGACCATTTCATGTGATCCGCAGAAAACGCATGTTTTTTTATTTTTTCTTTTAAGTGTTTTAAGCAACATAGAACGAAAGCTTTCACGGCTGTGGTCAATTAAGAAATCATGGTTCTTGGGATTAGACCGTGTCAAAATGGAATCACTTTTCGACGTTTCGCCTTCGATTGCTACTTCGAAGCTACTTTGCCAACTAGCCTTTCTCCTTAGATGCCGAGATGAAGACGTAGTACCAAAATCTCTACAGATGAAACACCACATAACCTCAAAAAGTGCAAGGAACATCTACAAACGAGCCACTATGGCATTGGTAAGAGAAAGGATACAAGTTACTAGACGTGATTTGGATATAAACGCTCGTAAGTTATTAAATATTCATTTAAAATTAGCTTTTATACTTGCATATTAAACAGTTAGAACCCTCGATGACATTATCAATGCGAAAGCAGTTACCATTAGGTAACAGAAAAAGTTCGAAGGACTGCTGGACAGCCAAAGACCACTAAAACCGCCACAGGACACCGTTATAAATTTATCTTCCAAAATCCTTACTGAAGCAGAACAATCCGTCCTCGCTAAAGGTCACAACTTCGCCATTACACCAAAGGACATAACCGTAGAAGATATAGTGTCATCCGTTGAAGCGACAATTAGAATTAGAAGAGTTCTAGCAAAATTGCTGACGCAATAAGGTATGAAACAGCGAAGATCATCAAAAATTCTAAACCGCGTAAGTCGAATCTATCAGATGCGGAAAGAACGGTGATAAAAACATTAAACAACAATACAGACATTTTGGCCCTTCCAGCGAACAAGGGAAATGCCACGGTCGTCATGGACAAAACAGATTACGTAAAGAAAATACAACTACTTTTGCACGACAACATCTACAGAGTGATCCAAGTAGACTCGACCAAGAAAATGAAAGACGGATAACCAACCTTATAAACGCATCCAACCTACCAGCAGAGGAGAAGAAGATGTTAAGGCCAAGCAGCTCAAGGATCTCAAGAACCGCGGGTTCTACGGACTAACAAACATACACAAGGTTAATGTACCACTTCGACCTATCGTCAGTGCAATAGGATCTTCTACTTACAAAATTGGTAAATATCTTTCAAATATTCTTAATAATTTCACAGGAAAAACACATTCATATCTTAGAAACTCTACGCATTTTGTAGAAAAACTTAAATCAATCCAATTTGATCCCAAAGATATGTTAGTCAGTTTCGATGTAGAATCGCTGTATACGAATGTGCCTGTAAATTATTCAATTTCCATAATATCAGACTTCTTTCACCATAACAGTATTGACAACTCACTTTTTGAACGATGCATCAGAAAGAATCAAATTGTACAATCTGCTGTATATGAACATCAACATTCTACTGGACATGTCATAAATGTAAAAGAAACCAAAGTTCTTGCATCGATTTCGGGATTCTATAAACACAAAATTAGAGAATCTATTGAAATTTATAATCATCCTAACAATTTTAATAGAGATACAGGCCTCAGTCTACATCATATGTGGAAACCGATCGTTACACCGAGTTACGCTTCGGTAAACACAGGTCGACTATAAATAGCCGGCCTGGGCCTCTCCAAGCTCATTCAGTGTTCCGATCTCGTGAAGTGAAGATGCCTCGTGCAATCGAAGGCGAAACGTCGGAAAGTGATTCCATTTTGACACGGTCTAATCCCAAGAACCATGATTTCTTAAGTGTTTTAAGTCTTTAACACCGGTTTTGCACCATAATGAGACCGACGAGTCCTTAGAAAACAAAAAACAAGCTTAACAGTAAAATGAGTTAGATATTTCAGAACCACGTATCCAGTTAGCTAAATCGTACATATTTTTGCAAATATTTCGATGAACCTCTTTATTTTTGTCTTTACTAGTTTGTCGTATACTAAGTTCTGGCAAATTGCGACCACTTACATCGAATTCGGTTATTTTTTCAAAATTGAGTTCGTTAGCACTCTTTAGTTATTTAATTTCTTGCACTACCGATATTTTATTTCATCTACATTCACAACTCAAACATAGATCACCTTGAAATTGGTTATTTTTGCAAAATTAAGTTCTTAAGCACTTTTCAGTTGTTATTTTTTGCACTAGTCACTACCAACATTTAATTTACTGTAAATTTCCAAGTCACACTTGGATCATAAAAATAAAAAATATATATTACAAAAAATAAAATATAAATCAATTTTCATCGATTAAAAACGTCCGAAACAATATCGGGTTAGAATATCGACTGCGCGACCTCTGAACAATTGAACTTCCGCATGTCGACGTGATCCCGCGACCGATCGATCGAATTATGAGAAGAGACCGGCTGATGACCCAAATCGCGATTTCATATTCTATTTGCTATCACGTTCGGCTGCCGCTCGGTAGCTGTGAAATCTGCGGGTACTTTCGTGGTAATCAGGGCAATTCGGAATGCCCAGCCTAGCTCAGTATAGCTTATTTTATTATGCTTAAGGAACGCAACGAGACTATTCGAACCGCTGCTCGCGGCTAATAGTATTGCGTATTTAACTTTTCCCAAGGTTCGCGTTTTATTACGGACTATTAGGAGGGACGGTTAAACGAATAATTTATTTTCTGAAATATTTTTGGGGGGTCATTAACCAAATAACCCTATAGAAGAGCCGCCACTGCTGCAGATGTCGCAACAATGTAGAAATAGTATTTCTGAATCGATCCTAAGCCAATAACTTCACATTTATGTATAGAAAATCACAAACGCTACATGCTATATATTAGGGAGTCACGGGACCACAAGACTAATCTTGGTCTTGCAAGACTAAGACTAAAACCAAGACCTGTAAATCATCTCAAGACTAAGACCAAGGCCTAGACGAAGACTGAGTCTAAAGACTCTTGTCTTGGTCTTGAACGTGAAATTAGAAACCGCTTGTACCATCGTCACCAAAAGTAAGACTCTTGTCTTGGTCTTGAACGTGAAATTAGAAACCGCTTGTACCATCGTCACCAAAAGTAACATGGGGCAAACATTTTTCATCAAAAGTTTAAAATTAAAATCATAATGGTAAATTTGTCCTATATGACCTAAAATGCACAGTTTAACAAATATTTGACACTAAAAATTATATACATTACTCCAAGAGCTATGATGCTGCCCCATTTGCTTTTGGTGACTATGGTACGTACCTGTACTAAAAATCATATAAGAAATACTCTTATATAATAAATATAGTTTTTTATATTTATATGAATACTTGCGAAAAGCACTGTTGCTTGGGAAGTCAAGATGGCTAAGACGAAGACTAAGACCAAGACTGAGCTAAGTCTTGTCTTGGTCTTGACCCACAAGACCAAAACAAACCAAGAGCCCTTGGCCCTTGACTTCCTGAAATCGGAGCATCCTGGATTCAGTGGAGACAGTAATAGGATAATCGACTAGATAGCATGCACTTTCTGGTAAAATTTGGTATTATAAAAAACTACTTATTTTGTAGTTTATTTCGTCTATGGTACCAACTTTTAATGAAAAGTATAAGACAAGGAAGGGGAACGAACGAAACAATTGTTGAAATCTTGCACAAATTTGTTAAATTGTTTTTTTTTCGCACTAGCATTAAGTATACATATAAGACGCTGGTATTTTTTTTAAATACTTTTTTAAACATTTTCACGGCTTTTGTCGATTAAGAAATCATTGTTCTTGGAATTAGGCCGTGAAAAACTGAAACTGTTATCCTACGTTTCGCCTTCGATTGCATGACGCATCTTTACTCCACGAGATCTGAACTCTAAATCTGCACATAATTCTAATCATTTGTCTTGGAGCATACCCAATATACCTGTTATAGGTTCAATTTTTTTCGAGATATTGAAAATTCATAAATTCAGACTTTAAGAGGATGCAAAATCTAAATAGTTTGACTGAGGGTAAAACGAGTTAAATATTAATATCTTAGTTTTTTATAGTATTTCAAATAGCATAAACTTTTAGTCTCAAAAGAAGTAAAAGTTTTTTGCTTAAAAAAAAGTTAAAATCTCATTGGAAAGAAAGACCTTAAAAACCTAAGCTGGGAAGGTGCAATATGTTCTGCCCTAAGTTGAACAATTTAGATTTTAGAATGGTAGCAGTCAATATTTTAAGATATCTATCCTTAGTTTTAAACAGGCTTTACCATTTTATGTATTTGTATTTTACTGTTTCATGTTTTTATTTTTGAGTTGCGAAAATACCTTGTATGGTGATCATAAAAAAACATTCATTCATTAATTAATTCATTTATTCATTCATACAATATTTCGGCAGATATTAGCAATGTATTTTTTTTAACTTGCGAAGGGTTTAGCAATATAAACTTTGGCTACTTCAAAAGAGTTATAATTTAAAATAAAATGGCCTGCTTCCTAATTTTCCTAAGGTTCGGCTTAAAATGCTTTGCTTCCTTGACTATTCATAAAGACAAACAATAATTATATCTAGTAAATGAATCATATAAATGACTGTGTGTCTAAGAGATATTTTAAAGAGTAATATTTACCGGTATACTTTCTTTCTGACAACATTTTTCTTACATGAGTCCTTCATGTAATCTTTCAGTTTATTTCTTTTGTCGATGAAAAATTTCAATGGTTTTTGGCTTATAATTCGCATGGCTAGTAGGCAATTAACTGATGCCCCTGAATTGAACAACTGCTTTTGAAATCCACATTCTGTTGCATGAAATGATTTTGTTGCCGATCTACAACAATGTGTACTGCAGAATATGACATTTATACAACATGGGCAAGCTATTGGAAGTTCCACAGAAGCCAAACAATTCTGGCAGTTGGTCAAGGCGTGTTCTTTGTCTACCACGGAAGAAAATGCAGTTTCTTCAATCAAAATAGTGCCTAAAAATTTTAAATATTATTACTTTGTAAAAAACTACTACATTAATAATTTTTCTATTTCGTACATCTGCTCATTGAGAACAATGAATGAAAGATAACATTTAACCGTCATTAGTTTTTCCCCATTTCCGTCTTAGTTGCAGCCAGTATGGATGATACATGGCAGGGCTGTAGATAGGTGACGAATACGACATTGTTTTATTACAATTTAATACGCGTATTGCGATTAAATCATAATTATTGCACAAATACAAATACTAAGTGTTACATCAAGAAATTATATAACAAGACCCAAGAAACCGAGTTTAAAACGACGATCTTATTAATAAACCCAAATTAAAGTAGCAGAAGATAAATAAGCACAGCTTGGAGGTATTTATTTAATACAAACGTCACCGGAGAAAAAAGAAGTAATCTCTTATATAAACGTACAATGTCTGTCAAACAAAATATTAGAACTTGAACGTTTATTGCTTAATAAGCCCAAAATAAAAATTACCAGTATTAGTGAACATTGCTTAAAATGCAGTTTGAGTATACATGGTTTAGTGAATTTAGGCTAATGAGGTCTTTTTGTAGGGATGAAATTGAAAATGAAGGTACATGTATGTACATACATTCTAGTATTCAAACATTGCATTGCATTAGAGTTATTTCCGGTTATTCCATTTATTCATATTTTTAATTTTCCAACCCGAACCCGAATAACATTGGAGAGAAGGCTCCCCCCTACTTGTGATCCTGCCTATGGCATATTGGCATGGAGCTCAACTGCCACTGTATATGTGGACAGAGTGTTTAAAATACAAAAAATAGGAAGCTAGATGCAATGTGAAAGTAAAATAAGATGAATCCTGTAGATATTTCTTTAAATCGATTAATATTATGATATTATATACTCTTATTATTTTTAACAGACTGATGTATGTAAAGCGTAATTACTGAAAATTATGCAGTGGCGGGTGATCATCATGCAGATGATAACAGAAATTGTATAAACCTGCTTTTGCCAAAGACTCGACTACCTAGATCTGATAACTCAGACTTAAAATCTGTAATACGCTGCCTCTAGTAGTTAACACATTAAATATAAGGCTATTTAAAAAAAAAAGTGTACTGACAAATGCTTGCATATATGAAGTTAGTGAGTACTACAGTTTGGTGATAAACAAAGATCCATTCCTTGAAATATAGGTTAGTGAAATACATGTTAGGATTAATTTATTTTTGTTCTAAAAGATTGTATTGTATTGTACTATGTAAAAAGAAATGTATATTTTAATTGTTCTAATGAGTTGTGTGTAGCAAACCAGTTTCAGATATAATTTTATTAACAAACTAAGTTATTGTGTTTGCACGTTTTCTGACTTGTCTATAATTGCATTATAATTTTAAGATCAATAATCATTATTATTATTATTAATACTATTATTATTAATATTAATATTATTATTACTAAAGCAGATAATACTCAAAATAACAAACATTGATACTTTAAATACATCTTTAAAATAAGTCGTTCCTTCAGCAAATAAGTATGCTAATAAAAAAGCAGTTATGCTTAATAACAAATTAAAAAGAAAAGATAACTTACTAACTTACTTTGAGTGCCGTGAGATTTGAATAAGAAAAAAAGTATGGGTCAGAGCTCTACATGGAATAGATTGTATAAAGTTTGTAAGTTCCTACTAATAAGAAATATTAAACCCAATATAGAACTAAATTCTTGGTAAAAATGACCAGTACATGTGTTAAAAATGGGCACCTTGAGCTGATATCAATTTCTTGAATTCGGCCTTGATTTTGAGTTTTCAAGGATAATATTGTTATTATGGAGATAGGTGCAGGCATGATTTTGTGATTTCAGAGATAATTTCGGACAAAACGAATAGCGATTTCGTGAATTAGTCGCCCCTTGGAAACGAGAATATTTTTTTGTTCCACATAACCCGTACAAATTCGGCAGCAGGTATGTTGGACGATAAGTTGGTTCAGTTTATGATTTTTTTTCTCGTTTTAGCTTAACATGGACAAACCGATATCCTTTTCATTTTCGTTGTAATTATATGGAGTTAAGAGGTGCATGTTTTCACTAGGTTTATGTTACCATACCTCATATGCGTACGTTTATACGACGGTTGAAATAAAATATTTACAGAAGTAAATTCCCAGTTGGAAAAAATTAATTCTAATATCAGCTGTGAATTGTTTTCAATCTAGAACACCCAAATGTCAAGTTTGGTATTGATATGAGCTGTCAAATTTATGTCTTTTATGATGGTTTTTAGAAGATATTTCGAAAGCCGTTTGAAAAGGGGAATTCCGACCCTATTGCGACATAAACTTATACATATATTAAAAATTTCCTTAAAGATGATTTTGTGTGGTGAGGTCGAAAAACTTGGTATTTGGATGTTCTAAGTTGTGATTAATCCAAAGCTGATATTAGATTTGGAAATATTTTTTTCTAGAGGGTATTCTCTTTTAAAAATATTTCAAATTTGCCATAAAACGTACGCGTATGAGGACAACCAAATTAAACCCGAAGAAAACTTGACCCTTTTAACTCTACATAATCCCACCAAAAAGGAAAAGGATCTGTTAAAAAATCACGGAGATGTCGGTTTGCGTCCATGTTAAGTGGTACACCCTGTATATACTTAGACTTTGAACAAATTTACCTGCTTCAATATCCTCAGTAGCTTTCGCGTATCGACCTTGATAATTGTCTTGACAGACAGTGACCTTAGGGTTAGCAGCGATAAACTCGTTACCTCCTACAAAACGTTCTTCAGAAAATGCTGGTATTAATTCCTGCTTCGGTTTCTTCTGTTTTTGACTATTACTCCCATTCTTTGCCTTTTCAATTTCTCCCATTTTCGTCTTTAACATATCTGCATTTAAGTTACTCTGACTTAGACATTTTAATGCTTCCGTATAAGCTTCGGTTGCTAACTTTTTATTCTGAAGTGCGCCGTAACATTTTGCCTTTCTGAACCAAATTTTGTACTTTAAGTGAATAGGATAGTCTCCTATCTCACTTATGTAATCTATATCGTCTAATACTCTTCGATATTTTTCTAACTCAAAGTTGGTTGCACTGCGGTTTGAAACTAGAACTGTCAGTAATTCTCTATCAGCAACTGCAAAATAAAAGGATAAATAAAGGTATACCAAAAAGTTATTTTATACTACTACAACGCCATGAAAAAAGTAGGTACATTAAGGTTAATAATAAATTACCACAAATACTGAATGACATTTTCCTAAAAATAAAATGTAATATTACAGTTGGTAGGATATATATTTTGATAACTGAAGAAAAATTCACAATAAATTTAATTAATTTGTGGGATATGTGCTGTAAAAATTAAGCAAACGAAGAAAATAGTGTAGAGTTTTCATATTATGCATGTATAATTACCTAAAATAGTATTTGGTGCAATTAGTTTATGCAAAATACGTATAATATGTTATATTTTTATATTGTTCTAACGTAAAATTACAGAATTTTTAGTGGAATTACATTACAGAAAATTTTTGCTATAAATTTACGGAAATTGTTTCTATAATGTTTCTTATTTGGTTATATAATATCTTATTGTCATTTGTTATTTCATAAACCCATGACTTATTATCTTTGTTTATCTCTCGTTTGTAGTTTTTTTTAAACATTTTCCTAATCAGTTAATTATTTTTATATTTTTCTTTTGATAACTATTTTCAATTTTTTAGACGGAATGTCAAAATAGGTTTCTGTTTAGAATATTTTCATTCATTCTTTACATCAGGGATTATATCTGTAAACTAGCTTTATCTTTAAGTTTTTTAATTGTGATAGAGCCTAGTATAAATAGGAGACTCACTATTTGAGGCAATTCGGTGTTTTAAATTTAATTCTGTAAACCTTATCAAACGGAGATGTGTAACTAAACGTATATGCAGGAAAGTTTTGCTTTACATTTCTATCATATTCTATATATCATTTCTAAGTTTTTTCTTCTCAGAAAATGTAAACTGATTTACAACGCGCAAAACTTTCCTGCGTATACTTTTAATAGCACTAAAACCGGAAGATATGTAAAAATCTAGAGGGTAATTTTTTCACGATAACAAATATTTTATTTGGCCGCCACATTGTTCTACCATCTTGAGTTTTACTAGTTCGTCTCTATACCACAATTAACTATTGCACACAATTTAAAATCGGTTCATTAAGTAATTTTTCAGGCTGAATTTTTATATATTTTATGAAACCGTCATTTTGTTCCGCCATCTTGGATTTTGGAAATCGTTCAATTTTTGTGCAAAATTTGAGATAAATTGGATAAGTAGTTTTTTAGTAATATTTTTTTTTAACATTTCCCTAGCCATTTTGTTTTGCCATATTGTATTTTTACCAAAATGTTACAAGGTCATCCCCATATGACTCTTAATTTTTGACCAAAATTGGAAATCAATCGGGTTAGTAGTTTTTTAGCCATGCTGCGAACAGGCAGACAGACCAACGGAATTGAGAAAAAATGTTTTTCGGCATCTAGGGACCCTGAAACGTAAAGATCTGAAAAAATCTCAGAAGGTGATTTTTTTTACGATTACAATACTTCTCTTTTACTGGGGAATAAAAACATTGTAGATGGCTGCAAACGATTATTTTTCTGTTTCTAGGTTATGTGTCAAACAAATTGACATTTTAAAATTTTGAAATTAATTCTTTTTATTATAAAGGTTTCTCTTTTACGATCTGCGCGGCGTACTGATGATTCCCCACAAGATGAAAGCATTTGTACAACTTCTGTATCTATAAAAACTTAAGGTATATGACACAATTTCTTATTTGTTTTTTGGCATCTAAGGACCTCGAAACTGGAAGATTTAAAAAATCTCCAAGGGTGATTTTTTTACGATTGTAACTTATCTCTTACGAGGGAACTAAAAATCGGAATCCTTCTTTTTATATTATATTATACTTAACAGATGGTTAAGCCAATTACTCAGAATTATACTTTTAATGAATATTTCCATGTAATAAGGGAATGAAAGATAGCATAATTTCTATATATATTGTGTACTGTCTTCGAATATTGAACGTTCAATATTTGAAGTGTACTGTACATTCCGGGTATCCCACGGTGTTTTAACGCATTTTAACCCCATTATGAAAACATATTGATGCAGGAAAATGCGCTTTTTGCCAATTGTCTTTATTTTCTTAAAAGTTTTATGTGGTAATATTGAAACTATGATCCTATACAGTGTGTACCAAAAATGTAATATGCCAATATTCAGGTATAAGGTAATTTTGTTATTTTAAATGCAACACCCTGCATCTTAATAAGCAGTAACATAGCTTTATCCTTCAGCTTTTGAAAAATGTATAGTTTGCTAGATACCTATATATTTAAAATTAAGACGGCTAGGCTATATAAATATAATCGTGTTTTTAATTAAATGTGAAATGTAATAATCTGAGATAGTGTCACTTTCATTTTACTTTACTAATAAAAAATGTTTACATTAAGCGAAAAAGGAAAGTCCATAATTAAGAACTAGAAGCAGTTTTCGGTTCATATTCAATAAAAGCCTCTAAGTGCAAATGCTATTAAACATTAGTATATACAAATATGTGGAACACCGGATCATTGAATAAGAAAAAAAACTGAGAACAACAACGCCTTATTAAATAAAACAATATAAGTTCAGGAATCTGTGGAAGATAAATCATCTGGGTCCTTACGGAAGCTTGGAAGTACGGTAAAAATTCACAAAACCGCTTTTCATCGAATAATTACGCAAGTTTTAAAATTAAATTCATATAAAATCCAAATATTGCATTATCAAGAAACTGATTTACCAATCCAAATATGTGCCGACAACTTTTGAATCTTTTCGGAAATCAAAATTATCTTTTACATAATTTGAACATGTCGGATGAAGTTACTTTTCATGATAATGGGTTAAAGAATAAGCAAAATTGCAGAATCTGGGGTTCAGAAATTCCTCGTGTCAAATGAGATAAAATACCGATTTATTTAGAAGCGCTGATCAATTTGATTTGATGTAGCCGTCTTGATTTTAAAGATAGATATAGCAAACTAGGTATATATTTTTTAAAAGCTGAAGGATAAAGGTATGATACTGTCAATTGACATACAGGGTGTTCTATTTAAAATAACAAATTTGTCCTATATCTGAATGTTGGTATATTACATTTTTGGTATACCCTGTAAAGCATCATAACTTCAACATTACCGCTTAGCAAAATAAAAACGTTTGGCGAAAACCGCATCTCCTTGCAACAACGCATTTTCAAGTAATAAAGAGTCAAAATACATGAAAATACCGTAGGACACCCGGTGTTATTAAATTAGTATATGATCCATTTTCCCTGATAAAAGAAGGGATTCCTAACGAAGAAAGTACTGGGTAAAACCAATTAACCGATAAGTTCTAGATATATTTCACTACAACTTTTAATTTTTTTAACCAGTTGTACTATTTCCTTTTTATACAATTTTGATATTCCTCAAGTTCTAAAGATCATTTATAAAGCGAATCAGTTTAATTGTTTTAAAAATATAAAAGCCATTAAGAAGTTGTAATCGGCTTTTTTTAAATAGAATATTTTTTTGAATAGGAAACTTAATATTATACATAGTACGCACTTTGGAAACAAGTCGATTTTAACAATGTTTTAAGATAACAGTAATTCCGATATGTGTGGAATCCTTGTATATAAAAACATTTTTTCTTTTTTTTTATTTACTTTGATTTTTATTGCTATACAGAGTTTGGGCTTAATAGACTATTACTGAAATGTAGAGGGTTTTATGTTTTACGTAAGAAATGATTTATTTATGTTTAGATTAATTTACTTAGATATCAGATTATGATAATTTTGGCTTAGATTATTGATGTCTTTTTATCGTTGACGGCATCTTTGTTCTTTTTAATTTGTATCATTTCTTTTATTGACAGTTTGCGATAATTAGTTTCTTGCTCTAAAATTTTGGTTTATTTAAAATCGAATTCATGTTTTAAATTTGACAGTCACGGAAACCACTAAAAATATAAATCATTTAAATTCTGAAATAAATAATCAAATTAGCTACTTAAAAAATCTTATACCTGAAAATCAACTTAATAAATTTCTGAATTTCAAAAATTTAAAATATGAAAAAACTTTTAAGTACACTAAAGCACGCAATCAAACAAAATTTACAAATTTAATTTCTCATATACCAAATAATGACAAAAAAAAATACCATCGAATAACTAAGTAACATCTCTGACACTGAAATTCCACAAGATATTGCTGAAGTTCTTGCTTTGAGTGATCGTTTTTCACTTCCAATAAAAACTGAAAACATTTACCAATATATCGCCTGTGTAGAAAGCATAATTCAAGATAAACCGAATGAAATCAAAGATTCAATTCGCGCTAGTGTTGTAAACTTTGTTACAAACCATAATTTTAAAATAAAACAAAAAAATAAAATATTCAAACTTTCAAAAAAACATACAGAAAAAAATTAACAAAACCAAACAATTCGTAAAAGAGAACCCTCAAATTAAAATCTTTAAATCTGATAAATCAATTAAAACTGTGATAATGAACTCTTACGACTATGATACAAAAATTAAAGAATTACTTACTGACGTAAATACTTAAAGTTAAAAAGTTAAAAAGTGATTTAACGACCTCTTATCAAACAAAAAATAACATAAAGAAGCAAAAAATCTAATGATACATAACGCAGTAGCACCCAAAATATATGGTCTTCCAAAGCTACATAAAGCTAACATACTTTTAAGGCCCATTGTATCATGTATCCAGTCTCCTTTTTATAAACTGTCGAAATATTTGTCTAATTGTATGTCCAAAATAACAGGAAAAAAACGATTATTTCGTTAAAGATTCGTTTGAATTTAAACAATTTATCGACAAGGTAAAAATTCCAGACAATCATATACTAATATCTCTTGATGTTATTTCTCTGTATACAAATATTCGAAATGAACTGAATGAAACCATTAACAACACAAAAATTGTACGAATTAAAGGTTCACACAACAATTCTATTAAAAGAATTCATAGAAGCTATTAACATTACTCTAAATAATAATTAATTCCAGTATGAGGACAAATATTGTCAACAGTTAGATGGTTGTGCTATGGGTTGTCCTATTTCCTCCATAGTCGCAGAAGTAGTTATGGAACATCTGGAGGAGAGTGAACTTGATTTTAACCGTCCTTTTTTTAAAAGATTTGTAGACGAAACTGCCGTTTCAAAAAACCATATTAATGATCTATTAGATGCTTTTTATAATTTTCACCACAAATTAAAATTTACCATGGAAACTGAAGACAAGAACAAAATTAATTTTCTAGACTTAACCCTAATTAGAAATAAGAAAGATCAAAACATAAAAACCAAGTGGTATACAACAAAAACATGGTCAGGTCGGTACTTCTAGGATGACAATTGGGAGAAGCTTTACGAGATATGGAAAAGTTTGAATTATGGCAAAGTTGCGCAATTGTGTCCTCAATCAAATGCCGTTTTGAAATTGAGGATATTTATAGTACCTCCCAAGATATCCGAAAAAAAGAAATTTTTGAAAATCGTCTTAATTTTTTACCGAGTTTTTTAAAAAAGATATTTTTAAATAAATGTAACGCATCATCACAGCAACCGTATTTTCTCTACCAAGATATGTTATTAAGTTTACGATTCGACGATTCATCTCCTAACGATTATCATAAACTTTGCATTTTAAATAGTCAAAAATGTTGTGTTCTTCTTAATAAACAGTAATTTTAACTCTAATTCATTAACTTGCATTTTCAGGTAGTTCTCCAAAGTTCTATTAAATCTTTCAACCATTCCATCTGACTGTGGATGAAGAGGTGTTGTTCTTGGCTTATAAATTCCTAATAGGCTGCACAGGCTTTTGAATACATCGGATTCAAAGTTTCTGCCTTGGTCGAAATGAATTTCCCTTGGAATTCCATTCTGGCAAATTCATTCATGAAATAGTACGTCGGCGACAGTGATAGCTTCTTGATTGGGTATTGCGTAGACTTCTGGCCAATTGCTGAAATAATCCATCGCTACTAACACAAAGCGATTCCCGGACTTACCAACTGGAAATGGTCCTGCTACATCTATGGCAATTCGTTCGAAGGGTGCTCCCACGTTGTGCTGCTTCATTTTGCCACGAGTACGAGTTTTGGGTCCTTTACTGGAGGCGCAGTCCTCGCAGGTTCGGCACCAATCTTTCACATCTGTACGACTTCCCAACCAATAAAACCTTTCTTGAACTTTTTCAAGAGTCGTCATAACACCAAAATGTCCTCCGCCTACACCATTGTGTACGGCTTGTAACACTTCAGGAATTCTCTTTGAGGCCAAAATAGTTTGATATTTGTTATTTTTGCCATCAGAACTTTCCCAGATTTTTTTTTATCAGGCCGTCTTTTATCACCAAAGAGTCCCATAAAGCCCAGTATCCTTTAAATTTCTGAGATTTGGCTGCAATTTCTTGGTAAAGAAGGTAAGTAAGAAGGTATTGGTAAATTTTTTAATTTCAGCTTATAGGGCCAATATCTGGTATTGTGACAAAATACCACCAATAGCGGTATTGCTGGCATCGGTGTCTATAATAAACATCTGGGATGGCTCAGGATATGTCAACATTGCAGGATTACACAAGGCTTGCTTCAAGTTGTTAAATGCTTCTCCACATTCTTGGGTCCATACATAGCTGTGACTGCTTTCAGTAAGTCGATGTAATGGTCTAGCGATATTAGCAAAACCTTTTATGAACCGTCTGTAGTACGTACAAAGTCCCAGAAAACTCCTTAGTTCATGTCTGTTTTTTGGTATTGGCGAATTTAGAATGGTTTCAGTCTTCTCAGAATCGGTCGTTACTTACGTTACCTGTTCGGTAATTACATGACCTAGATACTTCACTTCTTTTTGAAAAAACTGGTACTTTTTGGGACTGAGTTTTAAGCCAGCCATTCTCAATTTCTGGAAAACAGCTTCAATATTCCTTAAATGACCTTCAAATGTTTTCCCAAGAATAATGATGTCATCTAAATATACTAGGCATGTTTCCCATGTCATTCCATGTAATGTCAGTTCCATTAAGTGTTCAAAAGTTGCTGGGGCGTTACATAATCCAAAAGGCATAACTTTAAATTGCCACAGTCCAGTCCCAGTAGAAAACGCTGTCTTTTCTTTATCATCTAGATGAAGCTTAACTTGCTAATAACCACTTTTCAGGTCCAAGGTTGAGAACCATTTCGATCCTGTTAAAGTGTCCAAGGTATCGTCAATTTTTGGTAAGGGAAAGCTATCTTTCTTTGTGACATCATTGAGCCTGCGAAAGTCGACGCAGAATCTGGTGGAGCCATCTTTCTTCTTAACTAAGACTACTGGTGAGGACCATGGACTTTGAGATGGTTCTATAATGTCTTGTTTTTCCATATTCTTAAGCATCTGATTAACTTCATGCCGCTTTGCCAAAGGTATTCGTCTTGGAGACTGTTTTATCGGCGCCGCATCACCAGTATTAATTCGATGTTGAACTATGTTTATTTTTCCTAAGTCGGTGTCAACAGAGAGAAAACATTTTGATTTCTTCCAACTTGGTCATCTGAACCTTATTCAGTAAATGTGGCGATTTCACCAGGTCTTGAAGTACCTTAGGTAAAGTAATTCCAGATTCTGAAGGTGGTAAGTTTGTACAGGTAAATATTATATTAGCAGGTTGACAGATTCCGATCTTGTCACCTTTTTTTACTTGCTGGGGATGACCTTTTAGATTCATCATTTTGACAAAAATCATGTTTCCTCTGCAATGAGTTAAGGTTCTTGCTGTGAAAATTCCCTTCGCATGTAGTGGACAGTCTTGAACTGGTTCGAATAAAATTACTTCTTCCTCAAAATCATCAAACGTCGCTTTTACTACACATTCCGAACAGGCAGGCAAGGTAGTATCTTCTCGCAAAACCACTTCTCGGATAGTGGAATTATATTTTCGTGGCAGGTTCATAACTATTTCTTTATTTCTCGTACGGAGGACTCATTGAGGTATGTCAAGGATAAACTTATTTTGGTTCATAACATCAAGCCCAAGTATGACATCATCCATTATATCTGCGACGAAAATAGCGTGTATGAAGGTAGTGTTCCCCAGGGTTACTTCAGCCTCATGAATGCCTTTCACAGGTATAATTTCACCGTTGGCGGTTCCAAGACATATTTTTTGTACGGATTTTCTGTCCTGCAAGGAGCTATAATGTCTGGCCTCACGATGGTGTGTGTTGAGCCGGTAGTTTGGTAGCACCTAGCCAGCTTTCGCCCCTTAAAACTAATTGGAGTTTTTCTCCATTACTGGTACATCGGTTTGCACATGTCCCTCTTTACTTCATTTCCAACAACAGATGTCTTTTCTTTGTCGGAAAGTTAAAGATTTATTTTCATCTTTATGATGTTCTTTTAAAAAATTCAAAGCATTTTCATTTGTAGTCCGTTATTCTGGAGTGTACTGTAGTCTTCGTAGTTTTCCTTGACCCCTGGATGTTTGTTTAGCTGTTTCCAACTGAAGGACATATGCCAGAGCTTCTGAAATCTTCTTTATTCTAGCCATTTTTAAAGCTTGATTGGTATCAGGATCACGAAGACCTTCAATAAAACTACTTACTGCCAACTCTTGCTTGATCTCTTCAGGGTAGGATGGATAAGTCAAGTTAATTAGTCGCACAATATCTGCTTTGTACTCTTGAAGACTTTCGTTATATTTTTGCCTTCGACATTGAAGTTAAGCATTATAAACCTCCTGTAGATGTGCTTCACCATAACGCATTTCTAGATGGCTTACTAATATCCCAAGGTCATTTTGTTTATCTTCGAGTATGTTCCTTAGCACCTCCATTGCTTCACCACGCAAGGAACAAACCAGTGCTCGTGCCTTTTCGGTGGAATCACAACTATTTCCAGTTGCGGCAGCTTCAAATTGTTTCAGGTAAGTAACCCACGGCACGCTACCATCAAACGTGGGTGGCTTTATCACATGTGATAAAGAGACAACGTCGGATTTGAACTAACTTTAGTTGCCAAATTTCTGCATCTGGAAACGTAGACTTTGGACTTCTTGCTGCATTTGGTTACGAACTTCCTGAACTTGCTTTTGCACTTTTCTCGATCTGTCCCATTTCCTCTTTTACATCTTCCTTGGTTAGTGTCAGTTCAAGCAACGTTTTTCTAGTGATTTCTTCTTGATTCTTTTCCATTTCTTGCATTTTTTGTTTTACGTCTTCTTGGTGCCTCCTCATATCATCTGTAAGTTCTTGTTTTAGTTCTTCTTGGTTCCTCTTCATATCTTCCTTGATTTCTTGCTTCATGTTTTCTTGATTTTTCTTCAGGTCGCCTAGTTCTTGCTTCATGTCTTCTTGACTTTTTTTCATGTCTTCTTGGCCCCTCTTATGTCTTCTTGGCCCCTTTTCATGTCTTCTTGGCCCCTCTTCATGTCGTCTTGGGTTTAAGTTCATTCTTCATAATCATAATCAAGTTCATCAAAGAATCCAAATTTGCTGCTATGATTATTGCTACTATAGAAACTATTTCTTACTTCTTTATCTTCAACTGGATGCTAATCCCGCTTCCGACACCAAATGTTCCGGATTGGCCGGTACACAAACATGTAGTTTCTGAATGCACTCCTTTTATTCAAAACACAGCTTACAGGTAGTACAGATAAGAGTGGTTATTCCTAACACTCGTAACTAATGTAATCTAAAACTTGTCACTGTCTACTTGTTTACACTTTGAAATCTCAAACTAGACTGAAACTAAATGTGGACTCGCGACGCGCTTATATAGCCTTTAGAAAAGGATGGAATGATCTAGAAAATTCTAGAATAATCTAAATACTACAGGGTGAGAAGAATTAAACCTAACAGAACATTCGAGAACGATTTGTGACACTATCATAGTAGATAGATCCATATCTACTTCAGTAAAATAACAAATAATAAATAAATTTATCTAAATCTTAACAAATGTATAACTATGGCTAAATTCGCAACAATATATGCCTTCGGTAAACTATGTTGACACTCTTAAATCTCCTTTATTTTTGATTTTATCCACCATTCTAGCAGTCCAAATTGAGAAAATGTGTGGAAAACTTTCATCAGCACTCAAAATTTACTTTAAGAAGTAATTATTATACAAATCAAAGGTAATTTTGATTTCAAACATCTTTCCCACTGTTCCCATCGCTATTCTTGCTTTTAATTTGATGTACGACGTTGTCATATTCATAATTAAAGAAATACCTATAAGTTATTATAAGAAAACTTATAATTAATAAAAATGTAGATTAGGTTAGGTTAGGATTGGTTAGGTTTTTTGTAAAGAAAGCGCGCGGTAGCGCGCCAACCGGTTTCCGAGTTTATATTGAAAGGGGGACGTTTCTGTAACAAAAACTATATTGTTAGGTGAATCTGTCCCGCTAACGTTAGGTTAGCCCAGGTTCGTCAATAAAATCTTCATTAAAACTATAATAATAACAATAAATAATTAAAATTCTGTTGTCCAAATAATTTTCAATTGGTCATTTCATTTCCTTTAACAAATTGGTAAATCTAAAACTTGGCAACATTGCTAAATTTTTCGTTGTAACGCTGTCAAATTGTGGCCGAGTGTGACTTATAATTAATTTTTTTTTGGAAAACTCTTGCATATCCCGCAATTTTTATTTTTGAAATGTAATATTGCAAATGGGCACTTTCTGGAAAAAGAATAAAATATGCAAAAATCGTCTGTCAGGATAGTTAACTGGACCCCAATAGATATATATATATGTATATATATATATATAACCTGCTGGACACTCGAACTGCATAACGTAATTTTTTGGGGTATTTTTAACGTTCGATATTTCAAAAACGGTGAGCTAAATTGAAATGCGGTTTTCGACGTCAGCTTACTCAAGGTGTGTAGATTACAAACTCGACTGGTGGATCGCCAGATATGATGGGAAAAGGTTTGTACAGGGTGTAAACTAAAACTCTGCATTTTTTTCCAAATTTTATTTAACGATATTTTTTACAAAACAATATTTTATTTATTGTCATATACACCAAAATAATCTATGATTAGATACAAAAAAAAATTTCTCCCGTTTTTTGAAATTGCCATTTTTTCGGAATATACAGGGGATTTTCAAAAATTTGTACATGGTTTTACAAAAAAAATCCTAACTCACCAGTGATAGCTCACATCAAACTGATTGTTGTATTATTCTCATTATTTACAATACTGCCATCAGGAAAAAATACAATTATAATATACAGGAGTCTAAAAAAGCTTACAGTTGATTTCATTCCTAAAATATCATGTTTTTGCATATTTTTATGCTTTGAACATTGAAAACTACAGAAAGTATAATAAAACGTAAAAATTTTCAATCTCGTTACTTGATTTACATAAATTAGAGTCTTTCACCGAAACGGTTTTTTATATTCCATCCTAACCTCACTTTGGGAGAAAGTAGCGGCACAAATGGACAGTGTTGCTTTTTGACAATATTGTAGAGTGTTTTTTAAATCCATTTGACTTTTTAGAACTGAATAATTATTATAACGAAATTCTAGCATTATTATACCTATAAAACAGGTACCAGTAGCGTTTTATAGGAATTTCGTAGTTTTACAGAGTGTCTCATGGTGATGGTTTCTGGCGAACTAAACAGCAGACCTTAGTCTTAGTAAGAATTTGGTTACTCACATAAGGAGACATGTTCTATCAGGTCCGCTTCAATTAAAAATTAGCGGTAAATTCTAGATTTTTTATGAAGCACCCTGTATATTAAATAATATTTTTATTCCTTCAACGATCGAAGAGAATTTATGAAAGGTGCTTACTTGAGGTATGTAGGACCGAGTTATAAATGAAAGCTGTTAGATACCTGTCTACGTTTCGCTTTATTTTAAGGGATCTTCAGGACATTCAAAGACGTTAATAATAATTAGTGTAGTAACCAAGGTAGTAATCGCACCTGGATTACTTTTAAATTAATTATATAAGGTTTTTAAAACGTTACAAAAATTTTGAAGATCTTATAGTGTCTTGAAAATAAAACGAAACATCGACAGGACTATAGCTTGCATTTATAACTTGATCCATAACCCAACTAAGCATCTTGCAATACCCTGTATATTGTAACATATTGGATTCCACTCAATAATACCCACAGGTATAGTATAGTATACCTGTATTCAACTCTAAAATTCTAAAATATAATAAACAATTATTTGTTAACCTAATTCAACTACAGCGAAGAAAAAGTTTAGAATAGGAAACAAAATCTGATGGTCATGAAAGTCGGTACCAATGGAGGTATTTGATACTCGTGATAACATTCTTGGTACCTCCTTGTACAGTACTATCAGATGTGAAAAACCCTGGATTGTTTGAGTGTACCTAACTACGATGGCACATTTTTAGACACCTTAAAAAAACAAAAAATAACCCTTGTAGGATTGGGACAAGAGAAAGGAAAAGAAAAAAAAGAAACGTAACCATGTTAATATTTGGTTGGCCCTCCTCGCAGACGAATAACTTCACGGCATCTCCGAGACATGCTGTGCACTAAATTATTAATGAAATCTAGGGGGACGTTGTTCCATTCCTCTTGTATGGCTTCGGACAGCTCGTTCAAGGTTTCTGGGGCAACATCTCTTGATCTCACTAATAATTTTAAATGCGACCACACATTCTCTATAATATTCAAATCCGGAGACTTTGCAGGCCAATTCATACGATTTATATTATTGACCTGCAAAGCCTCCGTTACAATTTGCGCTCGATGAGGCCGTGCGTTATCGTCGACCAAAAGAAAATCGTGTCCATAATTTGCGGCAAATGGCACGACAATGGGAAGTATGATATCGTCCCTATAGACTACAGCATTAACTGTTTGTCTGGTAGTGAAAATATCAGACTTCCCATTGTATATTACCCCCGCCCAAACTGTAATGCCTCCGCCTCCAAAGGCTTCTTGAGGTGCCATGTTTTCCTCGTCATACCTTTCATTCGGCTCTCTCCAAACAAGAATTCTACCATCCGAATGAATGAGGTTGAACCTTGTTTCGTCGCAAAAAAAAACAGTTTCTCCACTCATTGATGGTCCAATCTCGATGTTCTTGGGCCCATGCTAACCGTGCTGCACGATGAGGTGGTAGCAAACGAGGACACTTCGCTCTACGTCGTGCTCTAAAAAATTTGTTTGATTTTATTTTTTAGTTCGTACTTGTTGACCTCTACTTGTAATAATAAATTGCTTTCGATGTTACAGATATTTCCATATTACTCATGGTTTGGGAATTTCTTGAATAAGATTTTTTTAAATGTAGATAAAAATTTGACCTTGCAAATTTAATGCTTGCTATGATAAAGTTTTACCTCAAATTGTTTCTGTTTAATGTCCTCCTTACAGTACGATCAGAAACATGTACTTCAGCTGTACGACGCAGCTCATCGTTCAATTTCCTGGAACACTTCGTTCTTTGTTGGCGCGTATTACGTACTAAATTTATTTCTGCCCTTCCTCTAATTTTCCTCACCCAACCACCACCGTGCCGATATGCGTCGTTTCCCGTATTTTCAAATCTTGTTTATAGCCGCGAAATTTGACTTTGGTTCACATTATATAAATTTGCGACTTCTTGCTGAGACATGCCTTGGTCCAAGAGCCTAAGGGCATTTTGCCTTTCGGCAGCAGTTAGTCTCCGCATCGAGAAGATATGAATTAAATACACAAAAAACAAACAAAATAAAAATCAATAAAAGGTAAAATCACGAAGTAAAATGTAAAAATATGAGTTTAAGAAACAGTACGTTAAAATGACAAACAAGGAAGAATATCCAATTAAGCATTTTGTCGTATCCATGGAATCCATGACATTTTTATCGCAACGCCAACTAAGATTAGACGGTGCACAGGCCATAAACCTTCCATCTTACAATTTAGCGGAAATAATAAAAAATCCAGCGAAAATCGGCATTTCTATGTATTTTTCATTTGCTTTTACGCCCCGTAGCGGTCATCTTAGAAACTCAAAAATTTTTTCCAGCATTTATTTGGCCACTATAGTTAAAAAAAATTTTACAGCAAGTTTCTAAAATCAGTAGTTTCCGAGATACAGTACATTGCACGCTTATTTGGCCACCCGGTATAATTTTGAAATTATTATAAAACGCTACTGGTACTTGCTTTCCAGGTATAATAATGCTACAATTTCGTTATAATAATCATTCAGTTCTAAAAAATCGAATATATTCAAAAAACACTTTACAATATTGTTGAAAAGTAGCGCTATACATTTGCACCGCTAATTTCTTTGGAAGTGAGGTTAGGATGGAATTTAAAAAACCGTTTCGGTAAAATACTCTAGTTTATGTAAATCAACTAACGGGATTGAAAATTTTTACGTTTTATTATACTTTCTTTAGTTTTCAATGTTCAATGCATAAAAATGTGCAAAATCATGAAATTTTAATAATTAAATCAACTGTAAGCTTTTTTAGACCCCTGTATAATATTATTGTATTTTTTCCTAATAGCAGTGTCATAAATAATGAAAACAATACCACAGTGAGCTTGATTTGAGTTATCACTAGTGAGTTGGGATTTTGTTTGTGAACCCATGTACAAATTTTTGAAAATCCCCTGTATATTCCGAAAAAATGGCAATTTCAAAAAACGGGAGAAATTGTTTTTTTGTATCTAATCATAGATTATTTTGGTGTATATGACAATAAATAAAATATTGTTTTGTAAAAAATATCGTTAAATCAAATTTTGTAAAAAATGCAGAGTTTTAGTTTACACCCTGTACAAACCTTTTCCCATCATATCTGGCGATCCACCAGTCGAGTTTGTAATCTACACACCTTGAGTAAGCTGACGTCGAAAACCGCATTTCAATTTAGCTTACCGTTTTTGAAATATCGAACGTTAAAAATACCCCAAAAAATTACGTTATGCAGTTCGAGTGTCCAGCAGGTTATATATATATATATATATATATATATATATATATATATATATATATATATATATATATATATATATATATATATATATATATATATATATATATATATATATATATATATATATATATATGTAATATATATATATATATATATACTGGGTGTCAACGATATCGTTTTACACGATGCCATTCATTTGCTTTTTAGGTTAGGATATTTATATTTGGGTTAACGAAATATGGTATTAAGACACATATTTTTCATGAAAAAACAATTGAATATTACTGCCAGTTTTTCCGATATCAGAACCAAGTTAAGGATTTCAAATGGAACCCTGTATATTATTTTACATAGTTTGATAGAGCTTAGAATTACCTTTTCAATGACATATCACAAGTTATATTTTTTTTTCAAAATGGCGGACCAGGAAGCGCTTTTTCAAAATTCAATAAGGCGGTCGTTTCCCGATACCGATGAAATTTTGTTTAACAAATTATTAAAATATTAAACAAAATGGGGTTTTCAATGGATTTTAATCAAATTTAAAATCGAATTTTTAATTTATCACAAAATGGGATAAGTTTAATTTTTTCTTTAAAATGTGAACTTTTTCTTAAATTTTCTCAAAGATTTTAAAAAGAAAGTTGTATTTATTAAATATTAGTATTAAAGTATATCTTATTAGCTACACGAAACCGCATAACAAGCCGTATTTTTGCTTTTTGTTTCAGAAAAAATTGACAAAACCTTGCCGATACACATTTTTCCTAATACATAACATGAAACAAACACACACATATTATTAATCAGAAAATCCTGGAATATTTTTTATTGTTTATTGATAAGTAATTTTGTATTATTTTGACATTTTGTGACTGTTGTCTTATTTTAGGAAAGCGAGAAAAAATCACAAGTAGTATTAATTTTATTTTGCCAGTAGATACGGTGCAGTAACATGAAAGATGACTTAACTAAGATAAGTAGGTCTTGGAAACAATTGCATAGGGATGCCATTATAATTTTCATTAGATTTAACCAGAAACGTCAAAAGTACTGTTTTGTATCGACATTTCTGATAACTTTCGTTACATTTTTACACTGAGAAAAACAAAAAACAAAAACAAAACCGCATAACAAACCGTATTTTTGCTTTTTGTTTGAGAAAAAATTGACGAAACTCTGCCGATATACATTTTTCGTAATACATAACATGAAACACACACACCCACACACACATATTATTAATCAGTAAATTTCGGAATATTTTTTATTGATAAGCAATTTTGTATTATTTTGACATTTTATGATTTTTGCTGTCTTATTTTAGGAAATCGAGAAAAATTCACAAGTAGTATTAATTTTATTTTACCGGTAGGCTTTCGGTTTTCCCGGAAATACCTAGACCTAAGTCAAGAAGTTTAAAAAGAACCCTGTATATTTTTTCACACAGTTTGATAGAACTTAGAATTCTCTTTACATTGACATATCACAAGTTGATTTTTTTTCGAAATGGAGGACCAAGAAGCTTTTGTTCAAAATTCAATATGGCGGCCATTTTCTAACACCGAAGATATTTTTGAATTATAGGTAGAAATAATAAACAAATATGGGGGTTTTTATTGGGTTTAATGCTAATTTAAAATCAAACTTTCACAATTAATACAAAAGTCACTCAATTAAATGTTCTATGCGCTGTCCGCCTTGTTCTTGGCATAGTGTAACTCTCTCAACATTTTCCGCGAGCAGGTTTCGTAAATGCTGTTCTGAGATACTCTCAACGGCTCGTCTTATTCTATTTTCTAACATTTCCAACGATATTACAGGAGTTGCATACACTTTTTCTTTCAGATGACCCCATATAGAAAAATCAAGCGGGGTTAGGTCAGGTGACCTCGCTGGCCATCGAATTGGTCCATTGGTTCCCAACCAGTTCTCACCAAATAGTTCATTCAAGTAATTTGCAACAATTCTTGAATTATGAGCAGGGGCGCCATCTTGTTGGTAAACTAAATCATCATTTTGCTGCAAATTATTTTTAAAATGTTCAATTTCATTTTCGAGAAAGTCCAAATACATCTCGCCAGTTAAAGGCTGATGGGATAATATTGGACCAATAACGCTTAGTCCTACAACGCCTAACCAAACATTAACTCCAAAACGTTCCTGGAAGGCACCTTCTCTTACTAATCTTTGATTTTCCTTTGCCCAATAACGAAAATTATTTCTATTAAACATCCCTAGATTAGTAAACCTTGATTCGTCCGAAAAAATAATCTTATGATGAAACACAGGACTTATTCTATAATTATCTAAAAACCAATTGCAATAAATAAGTCGTCTTTGGAAGTCATTTTCAAATAGGTGGTGGTGAATTTGATACTTAAACGATTTAAACCCGTGTTTCTTTAAAATTTTTCTGGCGCTTTCATGGGACGTATTGCACTGTTTGCCTAATTCACGAAGGGAAGCTGTACGGTCATACTCGATGTACGCTAAAACGTTTGTTTCCACTTCTTCGCTTACTACGAAACCATCATTGCCATTAGCATGGACACCACCATTATTTTCATTTTTTAAATGTTGTACTAGCCAAGGATAATATGCATGTGAAGGAGCGTCACGATTCGGAAAGCGTTCCTGGTATAATCTCTCTGTGTCCCTTGAATTTTTGCGACATTCCCCATAAATAAGGAGCATGTCAATTTGATGTTCTCTTGAATAAACCATAATATTTATTTTTAAAACTAACTAGAACCACTTCTCAGTGTAAAAATGTAACGAAAGTTATCAGAAATGTCGATACAAAACAGTACTTTTGACGTTTCTGGTTAAATCTAATGAAAATTATAATGGTATCCCTATGCAATTGTTTCCAAGGCCTACTTATCTTAGTTAAGTCATCTTTCATGTTACTGCACCGTATGTACCGGTAAAATAAAATTAATACTATTTGTGATTTTTTCTCGCTTTCCTAAAATAAGACAACAGTCATAAAATGTCAAAATAATACAAAATTACTTATCAATAAACAATAAAAAATATTCCAGGATTTTCTGATTAATAATATGTGTGTGTTTGTTTCATGTTATGTATTAGGAAAAATGTATATCGGCAAGGTTTTGTCAATTTTTTCTGAAACAAAAAGCAAAAATACGGCTTGTTATGCGGTTTCGTGTAGCTAATAAGATATACTTTAATACTAATATTTAATAAATACAACTTTCTATTTAAAATCTTTGAGAAAATTTAAGAAAAAAGTTCACATTTTAGAGAAAAAATTAAACTTATCCCATTTTGTGATAAATTAAAAATTTGATTTTAAATTTGATTAAAATCCATTGAAAACCCGATTTTGTTTAATATTTTAATAATTTGTTAAACAAAAATTTCATCGGTATCGGGAAACGACCGCCATATTGAATTTTGAAAAAGCGCTTCCTGGTCCGCCATTTTGAAAAAAAATATAACGTGTGATATGTCATTGAAAAGGTAATTCTAAGCTCTATCAAACTATGTAAAATAATATACAGGGTTCCATTTGAAATTCTTAACTTGGTTCTGATATCGGAAAAACTGGCAGTAATATTCAATTGGTTTTTCATGAAAAATATGTGTCTTAATACCATATTTCGTTAACCCAAATAAAAAAATCCTAACCTAAATAGCAATTGAATGGCATCGTGTAAAACGATATCGTTGACACCCGGTATATATATATATATATATATATATATATATATATAATATATATATATATATATATATATAGATTATGTAAAAAAACTAAACCTTCTATTAAATAGTTTGATAGTATTTTGACGATTGTACCATAATAATTTAACATATAAATTAATTTTTACTTCTCTCGTTTTTAATTCTTCCTTTTATTAGGAATTGTGAAGTGTGACCCAATTTAGTTAGTTCCGCACATAGTCATTTATTAAGACTTAAATACTATCTTTTCAAACATTTTCAGTGGGCGCCATTGTTCTACTATATTGGATTCCTGTATATATATATATATATATATATATATATATATATATATATATATATATATATATATATATATATATATATATATATAGTATTTTGACGATTGTTTCAACAGTTTCGTTTCAACAGTTTCTACCTATGATTTACTTGATTTTTGGGCATGATTTAAAATAGATTGAATAATTAGTTTTGATCCTGATATTTTAAAGCCCCCATTTTGTTCCATCATGTTGAATTGGTACCAGTTTATCTCTCCCTTATCACATTTAATGTTTGTGTAAAATTTTAAGTCTACTGGATAAGAAGATATGTTTTGAGTTGATTTATTAAACATTTTGTTTGACCCACATTTTGTTCCACCATCTTAAATTCGTATCACAATTTTAGCAGTTTATCTCTATATCGCACTTAATTCATGCACAAAATTTGAAATCAATCTAATAAGTACTTTTTCCAGACCAATAAATTAATTGTTTTATTAGGTCGCCATTTTATTTTGTTATCTTGGATTCGTACCAACATGTTATTAGTTCAGTTCTATGTAACATTTTTTGTGCAAACATTTAATTTTTGACAAAAACCTGAAGTCAATCCGGTAAGCAGTTTTTTATATAGATAGACAGACAGACGACGGAATTAAGAAAACATGTTTTTTGGCATTTAGGGACGCTAAAATGTGAGATGTAAATCTGGGAAGGTGATTTTTTTTTCACGGCTACAAAAATTTTATTTGGCCGCCATTTTGTTCCTCTATCTTGAATTCGTACAAATAATTTTACCAGTTCATCTCTATGTCATACTTAATTCATGCACAATTTATTTGGTTGAATATCCAAGCACTTGTATTTCGACCTGATTATCAGATTGCACTATTTACTTTTTACTTTTTAAAATTTATTATTTATGACCAAATAAAAACACTTCTTGTTAACCACGTATACTTAGAGTAGAACATTTTTTGGAAATGCCTCCTAAAATTGGCACTTCTCACTTTTTTTGAGATCAAATTGGGGGTCGGTTTGTTATTTTAAGTTTGGTTTCCAAGAACAACCTGGAAAGTGGCTTTTAATACCAATGCGAAAGGCTACCATGTCTTCATACTTCATAGATTCATAACTGTTTTCGCAAACATAACCTTCCTGGCTCCGGCTAGGATGGCGAATTATAATTAATGACCAAATAAAAAATGCTGGCTAGCTAGACTGAGATCCTGTCTCGGGTGCTGCGCAGTGTTGAATTCAGAGAATTTCCTCCAGGGGGGGGATTTTCTTTTGGGGGGAGGGAAGAAAATGTACAATATATATATATATATATATATATATATATATATATATATATATATATATATATGTATATATATATATTAACTAGTTGAGAGTCGAGTACAACTAGCGCCATAACTTAATATAACAAAACCCCACTAGAGTCACCAGCAGGACCAAAACCGACATTTCTGGTTACCGTGAGAACATCAGAAATATTCGCCGAACTTGATACTCTATTACCACGGATACAGCCGCCTGTGGCGAAACTCATAACCCAAAAATAATTAAATCTAAGAACTACAGAAAATGGAATTTTTTTTGGGACGACCGCTAAAGCATATTGAAAGTTGGCTAACTATAAATACGTCTTTCTGACTTAAGATCTTCATCAGAGTCAACAGTAGGAGCAAAACCGACATTTGTGTTTACCAAGAGAATATCCAAAATCTTCGCCGGACTTGATACTCTTACCACGGAGCAATATTTAGCCACCTCTCATAACCCAAAAGTAATTCAATCTAAAGTAGAAAAAGATTAACGCGGCAAGAACTATCTTTACTTCACGAGATCTGAAGATTGCATGAGATCTAATTTGACACTGTCTAATCCCAAGAACCATGATTAATTAATTGACCCAAGCCGTGAAAGCTTCCGTATATATATATATATATATATATATATATATATATATATATATAATATGTATATATATATATATATATATATATATATATATATATATATATATATATATATATATATATATATATATATATATATATATTTATATAAGAGGACGACGCTAGAAAATTTCGAAACGAGTACTGTAATGTAAAATATTTCCAGGACTCCGTACTGTTATAAGTTATTTCCCGGACTCATATGAGTCCGAAAAATGGGAATTATAGTACAGTATAAAATAAAATAAATTTTAGATAGGGTAATTTAGTAGGTTTGTGCAAATTAATAGAAAATCAGCATTTTAATATATTATCTTCCCTTTTTACATCCCTCGTAAAAGAGAAGTATTGTAATCGTGATAAAAACACTCACCGAAATTTTTGCAGATCTTCACATTTCAATTGACCACAAAATTGAGGGGATATGGGGATGACCTGGTAACAAATTGGTAAACATTCAGTATAGTGGAACAAAATGGCGACCTAGTGAAGTGTGAAAAATATTGAAAAAGTAATTATCCAATTTGCTTCAAATTTTTGTACAAAAATCAAGTATTAGGCAGAAGTCACCTGATAAAATTTCGGTATGATAAGATGGAGAAACACAATGGCGGCTTAATAGAATATTTAAAAAACCTACCTGAAAAAACTACTTAGAAGATTAATTTCAAATTTGCTGCAATATATTTTAAACTTAAAAATGTAATAATATTTTATACTAATTATTAATGCTGTTCCCTAAAAAATATATTGTGCTCGTGATATAACCTACCCATAATAAAAAGCTACGTTATGACATTGCATATACCACTTTTTGCTAAATTGTATCTACTGTCACTCAACAAGATATCATTAGTTCAATATTTAATTGATCATTTTAGCCGAAAGCAAAAGTTTGATTCCTCTGGTATGATATGTCAGAAATATTACCATGTTGTACTAATATAATATACTTTTATATTACATACTATGTGCATAGTAATCATTTAAATCATAGCATAGCCGCTTTTATATTTTTAATTTTCAAAAATATTGAAATCAGTCACTTGTTCGTTGGGATATAAGATAACTGCATTTTTTTCATTTTGTCCTCCTCCCAAATTAAAACATCTATTAAAATATTGTTTTTAACAATATTAGTTTTCTCAGCCAAAAACCGTTAGTAGACAAATTGAATGCTAACCCATATATCAATACATCTGGTAACCCATATATCAACACAACATCTGGTATCCTTATTATTCGTTTTGTAAACAATTCTAAAAGGTATTCTTTGTCACTAAAAAATAATGTAACAGTGCTAGAAACGAGTTATATTTTTAGCTACATTTGGAAATTTTTTAATTAATGCAACTATTATATTATTTTTCGCTTCTTTTCTAATAAACAAAATAATTTCCATTTAGCAAAGAAATAGAAAGCTGTGCCAGTAGGTATTACTTAATTTATAATTCTACATTCTGAACGATCATATAACTTTTTAATCTATTTTGAATATTTACCTGTGTCCTGAGGACATTGTATAATTCCGTCGTTGTAACACTGAATGGCATTACCATAATCTTTCTTTACAAAATGCGTGTTTCCTTCATTTTTCTTTTGTTCGGCATTTTTTAAATTTTTGTCATTTTCTTCACTCGGGTTTAAAGGAATTTGCTTGGCTACATCGTACATAAGTCGAATTCTCGTAATATCATCTTTAGTTTCCTTAAATGATTCGATATTCTCCGGTGATAATTTTCCGATTGCCCTTTCACAATACTTTTGAAATTCGGTAATAGAGGTCTTCATTTTTTAAAACTGTCCTGCGTAAATATTACGTATACTGAATTGATTCATCACTGTGTCTATAAATAACCAGCAGGGTAAAGTTATTTTTGTCCAGGTTAGTATATTAGACGTAGTGTACAGCTTGTCTCAAATGTATTTTTTAGATAGATAATTCGATCATTAAAATAATACATGGATTATAATATATGACGTAGTCAATAATCCATGCATTTTACTATAGAAATATTAAGAATGCGGTAGAAAAAAAATTAGAAGGATCTGTCAATAAAAATAGTTCTAAAAAACGACAACAGTTACAGGAATATAGGATTAAAATGAAATACGTGTAGGGATGAAAGTGTATAATGAAATACATATATAGTTATTGAAACACATCTTTTCTTCTCGATATCGGCATCGGCAACAAGAATTAATATTTTTGTCAAATAAATTTTCAATAATTTATTAGGAGATGATAAAAATATACTACAAATGCTTGGAAATGGAACTTTGTGACATCCAGCCGAAAGATGGGACATAAAGAAAAAACAAAAATATGACTTTGATAGAATTTAAAGGGGATTTTATTTCTGTAAAGAAATATTAGATAACTGTTAAAACAATGATTAAATTTATACCATCGTTGTGATATCCATTTATATCTAATATACATTTGCGCAAAAGCTACGCTGAAACATCCGTCAAAATTTCAAGTAAGTTGTGACATCCCTACAGCGTTGCCAACCTTTTATAACAGCATATTAACTCTGCGAATTAGAAAAAGAGACAAGATATTTATCAAGTGAGTTGTGTGACCTTAGAATATTTGCACGGTCTCTCGACAGCTGTAATGGAGTATTTTATGGCTGAGTGTGATATTAAAAAAAAATGTACTTTTGTTAACGTATTGTAAATTACCTCTTTAGTCAATCGACAAACAACATAATTTTCTATTTTGACGGACAATATAGATTGATTACCCATAGATTACTTTTGTCGGAATACGATTTTATAATTACAGCAGGTCAAAGTAAATATCAACTCTAATTGGTAAAACGGAGTTAACACAAATTGTGGGAAAACTAGGTGAACTGAAATAAAAAGTAAAATTAATATTACCGTTTCCAATGCTCGTACCTCGCATTTTTAACAAACTGTACGCATGTGCAACTTTCCGTTAGTTTAACCGACTTTGTATCCCTAATATCTCCCATTAAAAATAAACTTTAACTCAAATGTCGGCTTATTGGGTATAAGCATGCGTTTACAGAATCTGTCAAGTCATCACACAATTTGACTATTAAAAATCGGCATTTCATGATGTAATGTATTTCACTCATGGAATTGTGAATCGTTTAGATTTCATTGAACTCGGTAATTTCCTTTCTGTTATTTCTAAATATTATGGAAGAAAACAATGAATATAAGTGGTTTAATGAATATTACAGTAATTATCATAAGTCATACAATAAAAAACAATTAAATGAGATGTGTACCAAGTAAATACTAAACAGATATTGTCGGTAAGGGAAGCGGTTTCCTTAGAATCATTGTTCTTTAAAGCAAACTAGCCTACTGTACCTAATTACCGATGTCACAAACCGACCATGTATTAGAATTGTATTGAAGATGATTAGGAAGATACAATATATTGTTATCATTACTTCCATCATAAAAGGGAAGTATTGTAATCGTTTCAGGGTCCCTAGTTGACGAAAAAGGTATTTTCTCGATTCCGTCGGTCTATCAAAAATTAAGGGTCATATGGAGATGACTTGGTAACATGTTGGTAAAAATCCAATATGGCAAAACAAAATGGCGGAACAAAATGGCGGTTTAATAAAGTTTTTAAGATTCAGCCTAAAAAACTACTTAATGCCCTGATTTCAAATTGTGGGCCATAACTAATTGTAGTATAGAGATGAACTAGTAAAAGTGTGGTACTAATTTAAGACGGGGGAACAAAATGGCGGCCAAATAAAATTTTTGTAATCTGATAAAATCAGCCTCTCTACTACTCTATACTATTCATCAGATTGACTACAAATTTTAGTCGAAAATTAAGACTCATATGGGGATGACCTGGTAATATTTTGGTTTAAATCCAATATGCCGGAACAAGATGGCCGCTTAGTGAAACGTTAAAGAAATTATTACTAAAAAAATCATCCAATTTCTCTCCAATTTTGTACAAAAATCAAGTATTATGTAAGAATCAACTGGTAAAATTTTGGTATGAATCCAAAATGACGGAACAAAATGGTGGTTTGATAAAATATTTAAACATTCAGCCTGAAAAAACGACTTAATAAACTGATTTAAAATTGTGTGCCATAACTAATTGTAGTATAGAGATGCGCTAGTAAAACTGTAGTATTAATTAAAGATGGCGCAACGAAATGGCGGCCAAATAAATTTTTGTAATCTGAAAAAATCATATTCTAAGGTTACATATCTTCGTGTTTTGGCGTCCCTAGATGCCAAAAAATATGTTTTATCAATTCGGTGGTCCACCTGTCGGTTTGTCTGTGGGTTCGCGGCATAGCTTAAAAACTACTCATCAAATTTTGGACAAAAACCAGATGGCGGCCTAGTGATACGTTAAAAAATTGTTACTAAAAAAACTAATTTACCTGAAATTTTGTAAAAAAATAGAGTGTACATGAACAAGTAATATTTTGGTATGAATATAAGATGGCAAAACAAAATGGCGGCCTAATAAAATATTTGAAAAAATCAGTCTGAAAAAACTACTTATTAGATTAATTTCAAATTTTGTGCAAGCATTAAATGTAATATAGAGATAAAGTGTTAAAGTTGTGTAACGAATTGAAGATAGCGAAATAAAAAAAATTAACGTAAAAAAATCTTCTTATTCAATTGACAATAAATTTTGTAGAAAAATTAAATATGAGATAAGGATAAACTGGTGCGAATTCACCATAACGTAACAAAATCGCGGTGTGGTACAATGTAAAAACTAATTATTGAATTAATTTTAAATTATGCCCAAGATCAAGTGTGGCATAGGTAGAAACTGGTAAAATATTAATAGGGATCCAATATATTGGAACAACATGGCGTCCAATAAAAATGTTTGAAAATACGGTATATATATATATATATATATATATATATATATGTGTGTGTGTGTTCCTAAATAACTACTTAACTAAATTGATTTACACTTCACTATTCCTAATAAAAGGAAATATTCAAAGAGGGAAGTTCTGGCTAAAAGAAATTTAACGAGTTTTTTTATTTTGTGATCTGCAGTATTTTTGTTACCATACAGATGCTATGGATTCGGCGTTATAGTAGGATAACTCTGTACAATTCTGCGGCTCATATGCAGGGTGGTCTAACAGTCCATTAGCTCGGGTATTGTGGGGATTAAAAAAAAAAATATGCGAAACTGGTAGAGATTGCTGAGAGCTACAATCTAAAATTATTTTCGATTATACAGGTAAGACAAAAGTATTGTAATTGTATTGTTTCAGGATCCCTACATACCGAAAAACATCTTTTTTCAATTTCATTGGTCTGTCTGTCAGGCTGTCTGTAAGTCTACTAAATAATAAGAGTCAAATGAGAATAACATGGTAACATTTTGGTGAAAATCTAGTATGGCGGAATAAAATAGTGGCTTATTAAAATGAAAAAAGAAAATTACTAAAAAACTGCTTATCCAATTTTCTCAAATCTTGTATAATGTGGGGTACATTTCCAAGAAGGCGAAATAAAATATCAGCCTAATAAAATTTTAAGAAATTATTACTAAAAACTGCTGCTCCAATTTACCTTAACCATTGCACAAGAATCAAGTTTGATATAGGGATAACATGGAAAAATTTTGGGGTAAAGCCTTGATAGTGAACAAAAATGGCGGCCTGATTAAATGTATCAGTAACATAAAAAATACCTATACAACGGAGTTGAAATTTTACATAAAAATAAAGTGTAAAACAGGGATGAACTGGTAAAATTTGGTCTATCTCATGTCGCGAAACAAAATAGCTGCTTAATGAAATGTTTAAAAAAGTCGGTAAAATTCTATTTCCTTTCATTAGAATAGAAGAAAAAATCTTCTTTTTATGGAGAAAAAGAATAAAAGTTATCGTTACTTTTTTTGTCGATCATATACATACATTTTTAGATATATTTATAATCAACAGCAAAAGTTATGGTACGAGCGGGGATCGAACCCATAACGTAAAAGAAATGCAAAATAATTAAAATTATAAAATCTTGACAACAAATAAAAGCATAATTTCAAAAAAAACAGTATGTGTCTATGAAGAAACAGTAGAAAATATATTGAAAATGAATATGAAGAAAAATAAATTTTAAAAAATCGTGTAATTCTGCTTTACTCGGAATATCCCTAGTAACAAATTCCACCACACATACATAACAGTTTATGTTGGCAATAATTTTATAGATATTGTATAAATTGTACTTGTAATCTCCTATAAGTTAAGTCCTGGTTATTTGGGTACAAAAATAGGTAAAACCCTTTTAACAGAACTGTCCTCGTAATAAAGAAAATAGGCACATATTGATATTTATACAGTGTGTTTATCTTGCTACCAAATAACTATATGGATATATCTTAGTCTTATCGAGAAAGTCGTCATTTCGCGAAGAGCTTAGTCAGTGCATTAAGCATCGGCATATTGAGTGAAAACATAAAGTTGCATTGTCTGGCTGGGCTCTTCTTAAAAAGTCCAAACCGTTTCCACGTATTATGTATGACAGAATCGGCCTAAATTAAAGACTCGCAGTTCATGGAGTGCCCAAGAAAAACGGCGTTTTGGGTTTAAATGATATACAGTGTGATCCAACAGTGCGTTCAAATCCAATAGCTCGGTTATTGTGAGAGTTAGAACAAAATTGTACAAAAGTGGTAAGGACTGCTGAGAGCTATAACCTAAAATTATTTTCGATTATGCAGGGTTGAGGATACGTTTGCCACAAACCAAATTTACATTTTTTTAAATGGAACACCCTGTATATTGTTTTATTTTCCGATTCCTCCCTTTTTGGTCATTCACCCAATATAGGGTTTATGGCCATTTTTCGATATTATGAGACGTATCTTTGACGGCTTGTATTTTTTTAATGCGTTAGGATAAATCATTTTAGCATGGTGCAAATTTCCAAATGTGGTCTTCTTTTAACTGCGGTTCTTTAGCATTTTTTGATTACGGTATACAGGGTGAATAAAAATCCTGGATGCAAATTTTATCGATTAATCTGCATTTAGCATGTTCTGTAAATTATTATATTTTCAGATTCCTCCTTTATTAGCTATTGATTTTGTATACAGTTTGTGTGGTCTATACAGAGTCGTTCAAGATTTATGGCAACTTTTCGAAAACATGAGAGGTGGACATCTCAATTTATTACAGGAAAATATTGCAAAGTGGTCTTTTTTTAAGATACATTTTTTTAAAATTTATTCATACTAGCATGGATGGGTCGAAAAAGTTGAAAATTTTAAAAAATAAAAATTATCACCAATAAAAAAAGATTTTATCTAAAAATTTTACAAATACAAGTGATAGTATTACAATGATCTAGTAATAAAAACTAGTGGATATTACGAAATGATCGAGATAAATTATGTGTGAATGCAATTGACAAACAAAAATCTTTTTTGGCATTTTCGCAACTGAATAAAAATATCCAACTTTAAATTATGTAAATTATCTCAACATGTAGACAGATTAGTCTACATGTTGAGATATGTAATTTTATTAAATATTTGCTTCACTTAATTTAAAGTTAGATATTTTTATTCAGTTGCGAAAATGCCAAAAAACATCTTTGCTTGTCAATCTAACCACAATGAATGCAATTGTTTGTTAGTCTTGAATATATCACGAAAAGTATCGGAGAAGCGCTTTTGAAAGATCATGCAAGGGTTTGATGAGAGGGGAAATATAAAATACACAAAAACTGAGAAGTTTAAACTAATTGTTAAGTTGTCCACCCTAGAACAATTAGAATGGAAAAATAAAAAATATTAAACAATAAAAACAATACTAAGTAATAAAGCGTATAAAACAGTAAAAACGATTTTTAAAAGATAGTCGTTGTAGTCGCAGGTATTTGAGAGACTAAATTTTTAACAAATTCTCAAAGGAAAAAGTCCATTTTTGTCAAGTAAGGGGATCTAGGCGGCAACGCAATGGGTCCTCCCCTTCCTATCCAGTGGTTTTGAAATTCTTCAGTAAGACATGCATGAATGTCAGCCGTATGATAAACTGGGGCACCGTCATGGATAAACCATATTTGATCATAGACGCTAATACGGATTTGGTATAACATATTTTGACTAGTTGTGCGAATATACTATAGTAAGGATTTTCAGTAGCCTCGTAATCAAAATTATGTCTATTGACATTTCCAATTTTGTAGAATGTTGCTTTGTCAGTAAATAACACAAAATTAGTAAATATTGGCTCTCTCAGAATTTGTTGTTGTGCCCAGTGACAAAAATCTAATCACCTTTGATAATCATCCTCATACAATTCTTAAAGTAGTTAAATGTAGTATGGGTGAAACTTGTTTTTTTTTTGAATTCGTAGAATAGTGGTTTTACTTACAACTGTTTTCCCCCCTAGTCAAAATAAGTGGCTCTTAACGCCCAATGTGCCTCTGATATCTCTGAAAAGTGGCCATAAATCTTGAACGACTCTGTAGACCCCACAAACCCTATATATTGGGTAAATGGCCAAAAAGGGAAGAATGTCAAAATATAATAATATACAGGGCGTTCCATTTAAATTAATCGAGAAAATTTGCATCCAGGATTTTTATTTACTCTGTATACCGTTATTAAAGAATACTAAAGAAAAATACGGCAGTTAAAAGAAGACCACTTCTCCTTAAATAGATCCGAGTGTAAGTAAACAATCCATACAAAGAACTTTTTGAAAGTTTTTTTACGGTTAAAAAAAAACTATAAAAACATGCTTATTGTGCTAGAAAAAACTATAAATCACCCATATCTGAAAGTTCAAATTTTGAAATTTTTCATTTCATTTCGCCGACGGGTTTACAGTTGACCATGATTATTTCTCAAGAAACAAATTTATTTTTTATTATCATTCATTATGTTCTCATCAGTTGTAAAGAACTTAATGACACAATTTACTTTTACCAATGCATTATCTTGGAAAGCAAATGATAAAATTAATAAAGCAGGATTATCAAATGTCTGCACAACAAAATACAAACAACAAAGAGCACAACAGATATATTTTAATATTGGGATTACCTTTAAATACAAATTGAGACAAATATTTCTCCAGCTACGGGAAGTCGCAAGAAGCTTTGGCGCAAAACTGAGTAAATGCAATGGGAACTCGAATGTATGCAAACGTAAAAATTAAATTGTTCTAAGAAATTCGTCGGCTCTCTTTTAGGAAGAGATTGCTGCAGTGTTGTCAATTTTCGGATGTCACAACTAATTACTAATCAAATAAATATATACATCTTTTTTAGTGGATGCCACAAAGTAGTATATCTACAAATTCTGGTGTATAAAAAATATACAGAAATTGACGGATGTATATGTATTTTTTTCTGTATAAAATTTTTACAACACATGCCTTATGACATCCATTAACAATAGGTACCCCTGTACCCATCACGCCCCGATTAGCTCAAAAAACCGAAAAAACTTTGTGACATTCAAATTTGGATGTCGGAACGTCACATGATGTCACAGCGAATGTAAAAATTTGACGATTGGATGTCACAGCGATGGACAGATAAATGTATATATATATATATATATATATATATATATATATATATATATATATATATATATATATATATATATACAAAATAAATTGCCTGATTATAATAAGAGTGTGAATTTGAAGAGGTTGTATATCTTAATCGAGTAAAAAAATTGATAAATTTCTTTTACCCGGAACTGCCCTCGCTATTAATCTTTCCTTTTATTCGGAATAGTGAACAGTAGCCCAATTTAGTTTACATAGTCATTACTGCCTTTTCAAACATTTTTATTGGGCGCCATTTTGTTTCATCATATTGGATTCCTACTAATATTTTACCAGTTTCTATCTATGCCTTATTGATTCTTAGGCATAATTTAAAATAAATTCAGTAAGTAGTTTTTACATTGTCACACACCACCATTTTGTTACGTTATATTGAATTCGTATCAGTTTATCCCTATGCCACATTTAATTTTTTTGCAAAATTTAAAGTGAATTGAATAAGATTTTTTTCACGTTAATTTTTTTAAATTTTATTTGGCCGGCATTTTATTCTGCCATGGAATTCGTAACACAACCTTATCAATTTATATCTCACCTAATGTTTGCACAAAATTTAAAATTAATCTAGTAAATAGTTTTGTCTAAGCTGATTTTTTAAATATTTTATTAGACCTCCGTTTTGTTTTGCTATCTTATATTCATTCCAAAATGTTACCAATTCATTCCTATGTAATACTTTAGGTAAAATTGGATAATGAGTTTTTATTAATCGTTTTTTTAACGCTTCTATAGATCGCCATCTTGTTCCGACAAACTGGATTTTTACCAAAATATCCTCAAATCATCCTTAATTTTTCACTAAAATTTGTTTAACCTGATACGTAGTTTTTAAGCTATGTGGCGAACTGACAGAGAGACAAACAAACCGACGAAATTCATGAAACATATTTTTTGGCGTCTAGGGACGCTAAAACGTGAAGCTGTAAAACCTGAGAGGGTGATTTTTTCACGATTACATTTTATTTGGCCGTCATTTTGTTCCGCCATCTTTAATTAGTTTTACTAGTTATCTCTATACGACAATTAGATATGGCGCACAATTTGAAATCAGTTCATTAAATAGTTTTTAGGCCAAATTTTTTAATATTTTATTAAGTCGCCATTTTGTTCCGCCATCATCAAAATTTTACGAGTTGATTCCAGTAGTATAGCAGGGGCGGTCCTGGGACACCACGATGGCATCTTGACCAACGATCGGTCCCAGGAGCTCTTCGCCTCACCTGCCTGCAAGAAGTCTTAAGCGTGACACCTGGTTTGCACAGGTAGCTGTTATTTACCAAAAAAAAAATTCCAAGAAGCGAGCTTCGCCGAGCCTCGCGTCATCACAAGAGCCGAGCCTCGCCTCGCCGAATTCCGTAATACCGAGAATAGGTTGTTTTGCTGTGAATTAATAAAAATATGTTCGACGTAAGACTAAAGGTCAGGTTCGCAGATAAGAAAAGGTCGAGGATGTAGATAAGGAGATGTTTGTGTAGTATTGAGATGAGCAATGTTTGAATAAATATGTAAAATATTTGTTTTTCAAAAAATACCGAGAATAGCTTGTTTTCATTAATGTGTTCGACGACATAAGACTAAAGGTCAGGTTCGCAGATAAGAATAGGTCGAGGATGTAGATAAGGAGATCTTTGTGTAGTATTGAGATGAGCAATAATAATGTTTTAATAAATAATATTTGTTTAGAATAATAACGTATACCAGGTGATTAAAAAATATGTATAGCACACATAATTAATATATATGTAAGCCTTCTATAAATGAATAATTCTTAATTAACATGGGGACTTGGACTATACGATACAGTAATGACGCATGAATATTAATTCTAATTAAGTATCTATTGATTAAACTATGATTATCATTTACATAAGGATTCATAATGTGTACCAAAATATTACAAATATTTAAGGTTTATCAGTTAATGTAACTCTTCATTTAATTAATCTACTGCGTATTAAAGCTGATGTATTATTATAAAATTTATCTTGAATATAATCCTGTAGAACTAAAAGACATTTTTAGTGCACATTCCACTTTTTACAGCACTGGTCAGACAGAATTAGGAGACATTTTTAGTGTAAATTCTACTGTTTACAGTAAATGTCAAATTATATATTTATTATAATAAGACCCTGTACGTTACACAAAATGGATTTTGAAAGAATACAATTTTTATGCCAAAGATGTAATTGTTCAGTTGAAAAAAAAATATTAATAAACATTTAAAACCTAGAGTAGAGTTATTAAAATTTTGTGATCCTTGTTTAGCGAATTATGTATTTGGTGTAAATAGTATTAGATCTATGATTTTAATGTCAAAATAGAACAGTGCAAAAATATTGAAAATAAAATTTAAAAAAAAGTACTACGGTTTATTTTATGTGTTGTTAGTTTTACTTAGTGGGTCTCGTAACTTGGACTATGGCAGGAGAAAATTCAATTTTGTGTCTTGATATCCAAGGATTTAATTATGCCTCTGGAATTATTCCAAAAGAACTAGCTGTGTATGATAGAACACGTTGTTCAAATTTTCTTTTCAAAGCACCATATAATAAAAGCATGTTAAAAGGTCAGGATTTAAAAACGATATCTTATCTAGAAAACTCATATCATGGTCTAATATGGGAGTCTGGTTTAGTAGACTTAAACGAAATAGCAAATGTCTTAGAACATGTGATGAAAAGATATGATGCCCCAAAAATATACGTCAAAGGAGATGAAAAGATGAATTTTCTAAGAAAATTTATAAGTACGGAAAAAATTTTTAAAATACCGCTGGAGAGTGAACCGAAGCTAAGCAAGTTTAAGAAAGTTCCCGAATGTCACTTTCACAATGATTCATATGGCACTACTTAGCATTGTGCACTATCAAACGCTAAGTTATTATATAATTATAAGTACTGTTTTTTTTTTGAAGATAAATAAATTATTTGTAGAAAACATGTAAATAATATATAATAAATAAAACGTACATGAAAAAAAATTATTTTATTATTAAGTCACTCTACATTATTTTTATCTATCCAACTATTATGCTTATCACTGAAACCTAACCATTTTACAAATACTCTATTGTTTTTACGTTTTAACACTTTTTCAACTAAATAAATGTCTGGATATTTAACTTTTTGCAATTGAAGTTCATAGAATCCTCCTTTGATGTCTTGTTTATCTGCACCTTGAAGTAGATATGTCACTGGATTTGTAAGTTGAACTTTTTTTAATATAAATTCGGTTTGAATTTATAAAAATTTGTAGTTATAGTGTGTTATGAGTATAAACATAACATATTTTATATTATCAGATTTCCCCTTAATGTCTCAAAAAGAATACTGTTAGTCGATACAAAAGTGCAATTAATAGATTTTTTGATGATGATTTGTGCAATTTTGTCTGATTTTTAAATGCGATATTTGAATGATTAAACAAAACTATAAATACATTCTTGATCAATGATGCCCGCTCCGACTTCGATTCCAAATTTGTAGCTTAGGCCCGATCTTGAATGAATTTCAGCGTAGAATCCTTGTGATATTTCATATTGTATGCCTGTGTCAATTTTTGTCCTTGATGATGGTTCAATGGTGTGGGCTTCTACGCTGAAAAGATCGAATCCAGCCGCTTCAAATGTAAATTGTCTAGGAGCTAAAGCCACACCCTTTTCTTAATTTAATCTGAAAAAATAATGTAAATTTAGTTATTATATGAAGTAAATATTGGTATTCAACAAATTTTTTAATTTAATACCTGCATGGATATTTGGTTTTGTTGTTGTTGATGATGATAATAATGTTGATTTTGGGGTTTCGGTTTGATGTTTTATTCGTTCTAATCTACGAAATTCTCTTTTTACACTTTTTGAAGCACCTATCGGACTTTGTCGCAGTATCAAATGGTTGGATGCATAACGGACAGGATTATAAATTTCAAATGTTCCATCTTCATCCCACCTAGAATCAACCAATTGTGATGTTGGTGGAGATGATGATGATGATGATGATTGTACTGCTGTTGTTGTTGTTGTTGTTGTTGTTGTTGGTGCTGCTGTCCACGATGACGATGACGACGACGACCACGATGATGATGGTGCATCAAAAAGTTCGGTTCTTGGTGTAGTCATTTTTTTTTTTCGATTTATTCTAAAAAAATTTAAAAAAGTAGTAATTTTTTTGTATATCCTATTTATTATATTTTTTGATATATTTAATTTTTTAGAATATAGTTACCTTTTGATATTGTTGTTTACTTATTGTTCTAGGTGCTTTATTCGAAACAGATAATAGATAAATTAAAAACAAGAATATTGTTGTTTTAATTAGGTAAATTTTAGTTTTAAGGAAAACCCCATGGTAAAGTATCTGTATATTTGTAATTGACGATTCTTTTATCGTCGTAAGGATTTAGAGCAACTTTTGTCTGATTAAATGTATAAACTTTATATAATTTTGATACAATCATTTTTTGATTAACATTATTACAAGTATTATTAAAAATACATTGGTAATGGTCATCAAAAGTTATTGTTTTAAATGCAGTTTTATTAATTCCGTTTGCTTTTTTAATAATGTTATAATTTTGACTAAAATTATCAATTTCTTTTAAATCTATTTCTTGATTTTTCAGTTTTTTTATATCTTTTTCTAATTCCATTTGTGTTTTATATACTTTTATAGAATACGTTTTAGATTTGAGACCTATAAATTCTAACATAATTGTTCCATTTAGTTCGTCTTTCATTAATCCTAATTTTTTTTATTTTTTAAGGGCATATTATATACGTTGTTATAAGGATAATCTGAAGTATCAAATAAATGAATATCTTCTTTAATATGTTGATAGATTTCGTCAACGAAAAAAAAATGTTATATTAAAGAATAGGTATCTGTATACAAAAGTTTTGCGTTAGATCCAAATTTATTTTTTATATAGTTATAATGAAAGTCATAAAGAAACTTTTTTTTGACAGATCCAAAAAAATGCTAAAACCTACAAATATTGGTCTATGTATTTTTACTTCTAATCGTGACATTTCGATAAGAACCATGTCATTAGAAATACAAGTACAACTATGAAAGTTTGGTTGTGAAATATAAAAATTTGCTCCATATCTACCATTCCATCTTGTTACTAACTTAATATCTTTATGTTTGCGTACGTTTTCTATGGTTTTTCCAAAGAATGCATTATTTAATAACTTAAAAATTTTTTTTCCAAAATCATTTTTACTTTCTTTTCGTAAATTTGTATTTAAATCAATATATTTTTTTAACCAACATGACTGATCAAATTTTAATACTTTATCTATTTTTATAATTTTTAATCCTAATTGTAAAGCTTGTTTTAAATTTCAATAATGAATTACATAATTTTTTTTAATAAAAAATGTAGTTAGCAAGTTTGGAAGTTTTGATTTTGGTGGACATAAATGTTCCGTACAAAGTGGTAAATCTTTATGTAATTGAAAAAGTTCTTTAGGATATTCTATATCAACTTCAAATATATATCCAATGGCGCTATCGTCAGCAATATTTAAAATAATATTAGGTGTAAAATTATTTGGATTACTCCATTTAAAATTTTTTTGAAGTAATGGTGAACTCATTGCTGCACCATATGAATTATTAACATCAAAATACATTAAATAAGATTGAGTTAATTTTGAATCGTAAGATGTTTCCATATATTTATTATTAGCTTTACCATATCTATTCGAACATTGAGATATACCTCCTCGAATACCTCTTTCGATAAATAAAGGCATGTCAATGTCAGTTAGTAGTAGTTCTAATTCGATACCTTGTGACAAAACAATTTGATAAGTTAAACCTGGAACTGTATAGGTCCACAATGCATCTAGTTCGTATGTTGTTACACACATATCTCTAAAGTTTTCAAAAATATCAGCCAAATGTAAAACGTCAGTTTTAAGGTATAATTCTGCATATTCTTGTAAATTTTTGATATTAAAAGTATTCCAAAAACGGTTTGAGCAAAACAATATTCATCTTGTGAAATATTTTTTACTAGTAATGGAACTATAAAAAGATTCTATTTCCGGTAATGTTGTGTCTTTTAATTTTTCCCAATAATCTAAATATTCATATAGAAAAAACTCCTTAACGTGATAGTAATTCAAATTCGTTATTTGAAGTATAAAAACTTTTAAGAATATTTTTTATCATTAGGTAAATAAGAGGATAAATTGTTAATGCTGGAAGACATAAATCTACAAGAATCCAGAAATCTAAAATTAATATTTGTATTTTCTATATATTTTGTAAAAGAAATATATCTTTCTCTATTAATGGGTAATAAAATAATTTTTCCCTTTACAATAAGACTAAGTGCTTTAATTAAGAAATGACTATCGTAGCCGGAGAGAGATTGTGGAATAATACAGGTATCATGGGGTCAGTTTCGCAGATAACAAAAGGTCAAGATGATTACAAGATGAATGAGTAGCACCACGAAACTGACCGGTAAAATGACAATGATCTCTAACTTTTTTTTCATCGAATGCAAATGGTTTTTTACAAATAAAACAATGAGATACAGAATAAAATGTATGTAAGTCTTCTTGGTTTAAAGGTTTTACTAGAATTATATTTTTAAAAATTTTGTCAACTTGGTATCCAATATTCTCAAGTTCTTTTACGAACCATTCAATGCAATCTTTTCCTATAAATATTTTAAAATATGATAAAGAATTATTCTACGAACATTTAAAATAATATGTAAAGCTGAAAGCTTTATGTTCTTGATATATTGTAGCAGTAGTAGTAGACTTTGAATTAATTGTGTTTGGATTTATTTTCTCTAAAATACTTTCTAAATCGGCATAAATTGCAAAAGGAACTCTTTGTTTAAATTTAAAATTTGTAAATTTTAAAATTTTGTTATCTTCAGATGGTAAAGTTATTTTGGTTTTATTCATAGTTTTACAACAAATTAAATGTTTTTGAAGATTTTCTTCAGTTTTAAAGCGATTTAAACATCTTTCACAAAACCATTTTTTTGTGACTTATATTTCCCATTTGTTGGTTTAATACACGTGATAGATCTTTAATTAAAGCAAAATGATATATTTGTATAGTTATTTTCATCAATAAAAAATTCTATTTTATTATTACAAGGAATCATTAATAAATTTATTTTTGGAGAATAATTTTGTTGACTTGAACAGGTCGAACCAGAACTTACGCAGATGTTGACATGTTTATTGAATTTAGTCCTGTATGTGAAGCGGCATGTTTGTTGATTTTAAATATACTGATAGAAAAACTTAAGGAAAATTGTTATAGAAGTGTACAAAGTATAACAACTGTAAATAATTACTCAACAAAATTTTTCTTACGAAATGTTGTTGTCAAAAAGGTTTTTTATTACAATTGATATTTTTGAAAGAAAACTCTAACCATTTAACTTTTGAAGAACTAATTATATATACGATAAGTAATTTTGATTTAGATATATGTAAAACTGCTTTATTTAGGCAAAATAATTCGTTACATACAATTTAAATGAATCAAATGAAAAAAATTGAAAATTGTATTCCAAGAAATCTTAATCGTCGTGATAAATATATAGAAAGACGCCTTGAAAATGTATTGAATGCAGACACCTTAGCAATGACATGTCTGAAAAAAATAACATATCTAAAAGTAGGATAACGATTTGAATAAATACAATTTACATAATATTTTAGTTTTTTATTTCAATCTCCATTACAATTTCTACATTTAAATATATCCCAATGATATAAATTAAATACGTTTTCCAAGGTACAATTTAATGTATTACTATCATGTTGCTAACAACGATACGACTTGAATACATTTTGTAATTCGGCCAAGGGTGGACATCCTCTTGTTTCCAAATCAATAACGGCGTAATTTATTTTGAACAATAATCTGATCAACCACTCCAATTTTTGACTTCCCTTTACTGCAATGATATTGTCGGTGTAGTCGTTATTCCAAGAGTCCACAGTGTCATATCCATTTTCTTCGTTAATAAAATCTTTTATAAACTCAGTCAAATTTTCATATTCCAAATTTTCAAAAGCATCGTTCGACCATTCCAAGCCATGTACGTTGTTAGTTAACCATTTCATGTGATTTCTAATTTGGTCTTTGCAAAAGTCCAATTCAAAAGGAAGTTTAACTGAAGCATGTTTATAATTTTTATTTGAGGTATTGAGAATTGCAATTTCCTTGCACAAAAAAGTTGAGCTGCCATATTGGAATCCTTGTATATCTATCATAAACATGACTCTTTACAAAACGTTCACTATACTGCTGCTGCTGTTGAGACTACTCCACCTTTTACCGCGAACAATCGATGACTGACGATACACTTTGAAATTTAATATACTTTAACTGTACTGGTTAATGAATTATATTTTATTAATCGATCGTGTAAAATTAAACAATATGCACTACTATTTTCTGGAACTGAAGAACTTGTTTCAAATTCTATACGAATATCAACAAACGAATAGATAGAGAACTGATACCAAACGCAAACTCTGGACGAGTATAAATACAAATTTATAATTGAAAAAAAAAATTAGAGATTTTGACGTAGACGACGATCAAGGTACTCATTAATTTTGAAGGAAATTTTCAACAAAATTTGCTACGTTACATATTGGAACACCACGTCCACAGTAAATGCTTCTTTATCTTTTATCATAATTACGAGCATAAATAGAAATATGCAATGTGACTTGTATTTGATAACGGAAAATAAAAATGCAAAGGTCGTGAATGCGTGATATTTGATAAAACATGTTTTCGCTGCAACGTGACTTTTATCTTCTGGAAAATTTTACATATACATGATATGCTTCTGTGTGTATTTTTCCAAGAGAGGAATGACGCGAATGATTGATAAGAGTTTTGTATATAAATTGTCATGCTCACCGAACCTGTCGAGTACATCGCTCTTGTCATTATATCATTTTCAAGTGAGGCGGTCCGAAAAACTGAAATGGTAAGTAGATTACTTAAAACAAAAGAAGATTACCAAACGCATATTCGTTATCTAAAAAAAACAATTGCCATTATTAAAAAATAGTTCATGTGTTTCTAGTTATAGTAGAGTGGAAAAAAATTTATTAATTTTAAAACACTTTTTATTACGTTTTAAATTGCATTTAAAAAATACCAAGGCTCTGTTGAAAGAAAATTAGTTTGGGAAGATGTGTATTCTTGTTTTAATGAGAGAGTAAATAAACTAGGAAATATTATTTTTGAAAGAATATAAATTTTAAGATAAATATATTTTTTATGAAATGTTTAAATGGAATAATACAAAAACTCAAACCTCTCCTATTTTATAAGAACAAAACCATTAGTTACATTTACATATGCAACTATGCAGTGGAAATGATTACTTAATTTGTAAATAGAATATATTTTTAAATGAGGTGTAAAAACTTATTTCTTTAATTGTGGGTTAACTTTTTAACTTTATTATTTTGGATTCACTGTAATTATCTTATGTATTATAATAAAATCTAATTCACTGCAACAATTTAAAAAAATATGTATATACCTAGATCCCTATTCAACTATTCTAGTAGACTTCAGTCCATTATAAAAATGGATGTTAATTCTGAAATTAGCTTACAGACTCTTGATCAGTTGGTCAGTAAAGTGCTACATAAAATCGAGCAGGTAAGCAGATTAATTAAAAAAAAGACGAATATTTATTTTGGATAAAATATTTAAATAAAATAATAAAATTAATTAATAACTGTCAAAAAAAGTAAATCAAAATGTATTGCAAATTTTTCAAAAATTGAATCAAGTTTAACTTATTTAACAAATTATAAGGAAAATTTTAAAAATTAAAAAAGAATTAAATTTAGTCGTTCTGCTCTATTTAAAAATAATAAAAAAAAAATTTGTTATGACAAGATATTGAATCGTGTTTTCAGGAACGAATACGAACAGGTGCTGTTATAAACTTAAATATTAAAGATCCAACAATTTTTTTAAATAAAGCATATAAAAGTTTTTCAATTCAGATAAAAATGGAATTAAAAAAAATCTATTAAAAGTTAATATTATATTTTCCGCAATGTTTATTAACCCACATAATTTGGAAACTGATATAAAACATTTTCCTACAAAAAACGAAATTATTGACGATAATACTGATCTTAAAAAAATTGGTATACTGAAAATGTGAAAAATAAAATTTTGAAAAAATTGGAGGAATTTCAAGAGATTCTGATTTTCCGTTATACGAAATTTTACATTTAAAAGTATAAATAATTTTACCCCTATAAATGTTGACCTTTCAACTTACACAGAAATACCTCAATTTCTTAAAAGTACAAAGGAATTATTAACATTAAAAATAATGATCAATATTGTTTTTATGGTCAATTGTATGTACTTTATATCCAGTAAGTGATAAAAAAAAAACAAAAATATAAGCAGAACATCATCTTATTCTCATTTTAGTGAGGTATTAAAGTATGATAACATTGAATTTCCCATATGCATTAAAAATATATTAAAATTCAAAATATTAAATAAATTATCAATTAAAATTTTCACTATAAAAAATATCTCAAATTGTTCCACTGTGTTTAAGTCAACAAAATTATTCTCCAAAAATAAATTTTTTAATGATTCCTTGTAATAATAAAATAGATTATTTTAATGATGAAAATAACTATACAAATATATATCATCTTGCTTTAATTAAAGATCTATCACGTGTATTAAACCAACAAATGGGAAATATAAGTCACAAAAAATGGTTTTGTGAAAGATGTTTAAATCATATTAAAACTGAAGAAAATCTTCAAAAACATTTAATTTGTTGAAAAACTATGAATAAAACGAAAATAACTTTACAATCTGAAGATAACAAAATTTTAAAATTTACAAATTTTAAATTTAAACAAAGAGTTCCTTTTGCAATTTATGCCGATTTAGAAACTATTTTAGAGAAAATAAATCCAAACACAATTAATTCAAAGTCTACTACTACTACTACAATATATCAAGAACATAAAGCTTTCAGCTTTACATATTATTGTAAATGTTCGTATAATAATTCTTTATCATATTTTAAAATATTTACAGTAAAAGATTGCATTGAATGGTTCGTAAAAGAACTTGAGAATATTGCATACCAAGTGGACAAAATTTTTAAAAATATAATTCCAAAACCTTTAAACCAAGAAGACTTACATACATTTTATTCTGTATCTCATTGTTTTATTTGTAAAAAACCATTTGCATTCGATGAAAAAAAAGTTTGAGATCATTGTCATTTTACTGGTCAGTTTCGTGGTGCTACTCATTCATCTTGTAATCATCTTGACCTTTTGTTATCTGCGAAACTGACCCCATGATACCTGTATTATTCCACAATCTCTCTCCGGCTACGATAGTCATTTCTTAATTAAAGCACTCAGTCTTAAAGTAAAGGGAAAAATTATTTTATTACCATTAATAAAGAAAGATATATTTCTTTTACAAAATATATAGAAAATACAAATATTAATTTTAGATTTCTGGATTCTTATAGATTTATGTCTTCCAGTATTAACAATTTATCCTCTTATTTACCTAATGATAAAAAATATTCTTAAAAGTTTTTATACTTGAAATAACGAATTTGAATTACTATCACGTAAAGGAGTTTTTTCCATATGGATATTTAGATTGTTGGGAAAAATTAAAATATACAACATTACCGAAAATAGAATCTTTTTATAGTTCCATTAGTGGTAAAAAATATTTCACAAGATGAATATTGTTTTGCTCAAACGATTTTTGGAATACTTTTAATATCAAAAATTTACAAGAATATGAAGAATTATACCTTAAAACTGACGTTTTACTTTTATCTGATATTTTTAAAAACTTTAGAGATATGTGCCTAACAACATACGAACTAGATGCATTGTAGACCTATACAGTTTAGAAAAAGATATAAAAAAAAAAGAAAAATCAAGGAATAGATTTAAAAGAAATTGATAATTTTATTCAAAATTATAACATTATTAAAAAAGTAAAGGGAAATTAATAAAACTGCACTTAAAACAATAACTTTTGATGACTATTATCAATGTATTTTTGATAATACTTGTAATAATGTTAATCAAAAAATGATTGTATTAAAATTATATAAAGTTTATACATTTAATCAGGCAAAAGTTGCTCTAAATCCTTACGATAATAAAAGAATCGTCAATTACAAATATACAGATACTTTACCATGGGGATTTCCTTAAAACTAAAATTTACCTATTTAAAAAAACAATATTCATTTTTTCATTTTTTTAATTTATCTATTATCTGTTTCGAATAAAGCACCTAGAACAAAAAGTAAACAACAATATCAAAAGGTAACTCTATTCTAAAAAATTAAATATATTAAAAAATAATATAATAAATAGGATATACAAAAAAATTACTTTTTTTTTATTTTTTTAGAATAAATCGAAAAAAAAAATGACTACACCAGGAACCGAACTTTTTGATGCACCATCATCATCGTCGTCGTCGTCGTCATAGCTGACAGCAGCACCAACAACAACAACAATAACAACAACAGCAGTACCATCATCATCATCATCATCTCCACCAACATCACAATTGGTTGATTCTAGTTGGGATGAAGATGGAACATTTGAAACTTATAATCCTATCCGTTACGTATCCAACCATTTGGTACTGCGACAAAGTACGATAAGTGCTTCAAAAAGTGTAAAAAGAGAATTTCGTAGATTAGAACGAATAAAATATCAAACCGAAACCCCAAAATCAACATCATTAACATCATCAACAACAACAAAACCATTTGTTGACTTGGATATTTCCAGGTAGGTATTAAATTAATAAATTTGTTGAATACCAATATTTACTTCATATAATAACTAAATTTACATTTTTTTTCAGATTAAATTAAGAAAAAACACAGTCTCTACACAGGCTCTAGCTCCTAGACAATTTACCTCTGAAGCGGCTGGATTCGATCTTTTCAGCGTAGAAGACCACACCATTGAAACATCATCAAGGACAAAAATTGACACAGGCATACAAATTGAAATACCACAAGGATTCTACGCTGAAATACATTCAAGATCCGCCCTAAGCTACAAATATGGAATCGAAGTCGGAGCGTCATTGATCAAGAATGTATTTATAGTTTTGTTTAAATCATTTAAATATCGCATTTAAAAATCAGACAAAATTGCACAAATCATCATCAAAAAATCTATTAATTGCACTTTTGTATCGACTAACAGTATTCTTTTTGAGACATTAAGGGGAAATAAAGGTTTCGGATCATCTGATAATATTAAATAAAATATTAAAATATGTTATGTTTTTTTATTTCAAAAACCTATACTCATAACATACTATAACTACAAATTTTCATAAATCCAAACCGAATTTATATTAAAAACAGTTCAACTTACAAATCCAGTGACATATCTACTTCAAGATGCAGAAAAACAAGACATCAAAGGAGGATTCTATGAACTTCAATTGCAGAAAGTTAAATATCCAGACATTTATTTAGTTGAAAAAGTGTTAAAACGTAAAAACAATAGAGTATTTGTAAAATGGTTAAGTTTCAGTGATAAGCATAATAGTTGGATAGATAAAAATAATGTTACTTAACAATAAAATATTTTTTTTCATGTACGTTTTATTTATTATATATTATTTACATGTTTTCTACAAATAATTTATTTATCTTCAAACAAAAAACAGTATTTATAATTATATAATAACTTAGCGTTTAATAGTGCACAATGCCAAGTAGTGCCATATGGATCCTTGTGAAAGTGACATTCGGGAACTTTCTCAAACTTGCTTAGCTTCGGTTCACTCTCCAGCGGTATTTTAACAATTTTTTCCGTACTTATAAATTTTCTTAGCAAATTCACATTTTCATCTCCTTTGACGTATATTTTTGGGGCATCATATCTTTTCATCACATGTTCTAAGACATTTGCTATTTCTTTCAAGTCTACTAAACCAGACTCCCATATTAGACCATGATATGAGTTTTCGAGATAAGATATCGTTTTTAAATCCTGACCTTTTAACATGCTTTTATTATATGGTGGTTTGAAAAGAAAATTTGAACAACGTTCCGTCATACACAGCTAGTTCCTTTGGAATAAATCCAGAGGCACAATTAAATCCTTGGATATCAAGACACAAAATTGAATTTTCTCCTGCCATAGTCCAAGTTACGAGACCCACTAAGCAAAACTAACAACACATAAAATAAACCGTAGTAGTTTTTTTTACATTTTAATTTCAATATTTTTGCACTGTTCTATTTTGACATTAAAATCATAGACCTAATACTATTTACACCAAATACATAATTCGCTAAACAAGGATCACAAAATTTTAATAACTTTATGTTTTAAATGTTTATTAATATTTTTTTTTTCAACTGAACAATTACATCTTTGGCATAAAAATTGTATTCTTTCAAAATCCACTTTGTGTAACGTACAGGTTCTTATTATAATAAAGGTATAATTTGACATGTACTGTAAACAGTAGAATTTACACTAAAAATGTCTCCTAATTCTGTCTGACCAGTACTGTAAACAGTGGAATATGCACTAAAAATGTTTTTTAGTTCTACAGGATTATATTCAAGATAAATGTTTTTATTTCGAAAATATCTGGCACACCTGTATAAAATGTTGCACAACATTTTATAATAATGCATCAGCTTTTGCACGTAAATAAGACCATTGAAAAAATGTTGCGCAATATTTGACAATGCTTAATACGCAGTAGATTAATTAAATGAAGAGTTACATTAACTGATAAACCTTAAATATTTGTAATATTTTGGTACACAGTATGAATCCTTATCTAAATAACAGTCGTAGTTTAGTCAATAAATACTTAATTAGAATTAATATTCATGCGTCATTACTGTATAGTATAGTCCAAATCCCCATGTTAATTAGGAATTATTCATAAATAGAAGGCTTACATATATATTAATTATGTGTGCTATACATATTTTTTAATCACCTGGTATACGTTATTATTCTAAACAAATATTATTTATCAAAACATTATTATTGCTCATCTCAATTCTACACAAAGATCTCCTTATCTACATCCTCTACCTTTCCTTATCTGCGAATCTGACCTTTAGTCTTACGTCGTCGAACACATTAATGAAAACAAGCTATTCTCTGTATTTTTCGAAAAACAAATATTTACGTATTTATTCAAACATTGCTCATCTCAATACTACACAAACATCTCCTTATCTACATCCTCGACCTTTTCTTACCTGCGAACCTGACCTTTAGTCTTACGTCGGACATATTTTTATTAATTCATAGCAAAACAACCTATTCTCGGTATTACGGAATTCGGCGAGGCGAGGTTCGGCTCTTGTGATGACGCGAGGCTCAGCGAAGCTCGCTTCTTGGAATTTTTTTTTTGGTAAATAACAGCTACCTGTGCAAACCAGGTGTCACGCTTAAGACAGGTGCGCAAAAGTTGACAGGTAAACACTTCTTGCAGGCAGGTGAGGCGAAGAGCTCCTGGGACCGATCGTTGGTCAAGATGCCATCGAGGTGTCACAGGACCGCCCCTGCTATACTACTGATTCCTACATAATACTTGATTTTTGTACAAAATTTGAGGTAAATTTGATAAGTATTTTTTAACATTTCACTGAGTCGCAATTTTGTTCTGCCATCTTGGATTTTTACCAAAATGTTACCAGGTCATCCCCATATGACTTAATTTTTGATCAAAATTTGAAGTCAATCGCTTCAGCAGGTTTTTAGCTCTGCTGCGAGACGGAGACACAGATAGAACGACGGAATTGAGAAAACATGTTTTTCGGCCTCTAGGGTCCCTGAAACGTGAAGATCTGAAAAAATCTCGGAGGGTGATTTCTTCACGATTAAAATACTTCTCTTTTGCGAGGGAAGTAAAAAATGGAGGTTTTTAAAAATATGCTATTTGGATGCACCAAATATCTGATTCCTATTTTTGCAGCACACGAAGTTAGCAATATTATGCAATATGACATACAATAAGTTTTAAATTGAAATAATAACTGTTTGTTGCAAATACTTCAAATAATATTTCATTTGTTTAATATTTACTTACACATTACCTACAAATACTAAAGGAAAGACCAGGGCAAGTAAAAATACACAAAAATGTATCTTGGTGTTTTGTGATCGGTAAGTCGTTTTCGAAACAAAAAAATAAATAGATTCTAATTCATTCCATACCCCTGGCACCTGTGATCCAGTTTTAAATTAAGTCAGAACTGCTCAAAGCACTACAAGAGTGATTCTTTGGATCATTTCAAGAAATAATTTCAAGATAAAATTTAAAATATTTTATTAAATATATTTCCGCAAATGCCGTATGTTTGAGATACCGGTTGCTAAATTAATAAAAAATAGTTTTTTTCTAACCTAACACTCTGTATTTTATTAAAATAGGGCATTTGCTTACAGATCTTTATTACAACTTGTTTTCTTGGAATGAACTAAGAAATCACTTTAGTAGAGTTTTGAGCAATTCTAACTCCAGCTAAAACTGGATCAAAAATGCCACAGGTTTGCATCAAAATCGAATTTAAGAGGCATTTTGTATATTTTTTATTAGTAGTAGTTGTTGTTGACAAAGACTATATGTTGTTGTTGTAAGAGGCATCTTGTGAACAGTATAGGTTTAGGTTTGAATCGAAAATACAGGTACACATGAATTGGAACATGCCAACCGCCGCTGGCTGTTTATATCTAAATCACTACATATGTACATGTCAGCGACTAGTCAGGAAGGGCAAACATTAATTTTTTAATTAGAGATGTGTTTGATTGGGAGGTCAGGCCAAAAGTAAAACTTGATTTACTAATGGTAAAGAAAACGCGTAATTTTTCGCCAAAAATTAGGAATAAATTGTATATTTTTCGGTTATGCAAGCATAGATAGCACGATTTTTCAGACCGAAATATCCCCTACCTTCTGGACGGTTGGAAAATGGAGATCTACGGTCAAACTTCCCTACTATTAAGGAAAGGTTCACTCCAAGTGCCCGGAATGCCTGGAGCATATATGCTAAAAATCAGCATCCCGAAATGAGGATATTATCATTAGCCAGTAGTGATATTCTGAAGTCAGAAAGATTTCCGAGAAAGGGGTGTTTGGAATTGTTAGGGTGAGATTTGGGTGTAGCAAAAACGATCTTATTAGTCTGCTTGTCGAGATTTAAGCTTATTCTTAATTATTATTCCGATTACAGATTTTTATGATCCTACCCAGCTATGAAAATAGCAAATGGTATTCGTAAATGACGGATGTCAAAATTACTCTGATACTATTTATGCGTTTACTTCCCAAGTTTGTTTATTGACTCTAAGAATATAAGTGAAGTGAAAATTGAATGTGGAATCGTAATAAAGTTCTTGACAAAAAAAAGTAAATGAAGAAGGCGGCCGTCATATTTTGTAGTAACATTTTTGTGTAAACAGTTTCGATGGAGTAGTGATTAAATTTAAGATGACCAAAAGTAAGGGAGGCCCATGGAAGCAAAAACGTAGAAAACCGTAAAGTAAGTTGCAGATTGGAGGATAAAAATTTTAATGGTCTCAGTGATTGCCAACGAGGTGTAGATTTTAGAACCAACAAATCTATCTCTTAAAATGTTCGCAAGAATATCTGGGAACTATAGAAACGTCAGATCAAATAGGACTTTTTTTATATTCATAATTCGTAGCGTTGGTGTATTACTGGGACCCACTTACAAAACAAGAATCGGTACTATGGATATACAAGTGATCTTGTTTATCAAAAAACTGAATTTGCGAAGTTATTAGTTGAAAAAAGGAGTAAATTTCAACTTTAAAAATTGGTCACCATGTATTTCATGTATTGAATTATATATATAATTATATTATAAAGATATTTTTTGCCTACAAAAAATGGAGTGCTGGAGAAATTTAAGGAATTTTAAGAGCAAGTAGAAACAGAAACTGGCTAGAAAATTAAACGCGTTAGAAGTGATAATTGTACAGAGTACAAAAATAGAACTTTTGAAAAATATTTAATTGAACATGGAATACGACACGAAAAAACAATTCCATATTGTCTAGAACAAAATAGTTTGGCTGAAAGTGCAAATCGAACTTTTATATAAATGCTCCAAGATTCTGGATTGAGTAAGCATTATTGGGCAGAAGCCGTGAATACAGCTATATATTTAACAAATAAGTCGCCAACAAAGGCTTTAAAAGATAGGACTCTAGAAGGAAAATAGAGAGCAAAGCTGTTCTAATAGGGGAGGAGTTTGTATTGAAATTTTTTTTATCATTTTGTGGGAACACGGACACTCCTGATGAGTTTCCCCACCAGGGATGCCATGTTCTAATAGGGGATGAGTTTGATTCGCAAAATTTTTTAATTTCCCATCGAACACAGCTGTTTCCTGATAGGTTTCCCCACCAGGGATGCCATGTTCTCGTGCGGGATCAATTCTATTCGAATGTGTTCGAAATTTGGGCGGAGCTACAGTCCTGTCACCTTGTCTTTCCCCTGCGGGGACACTGAGCTCCATTTCTTCGTTAGTAAACAGGGAATACAAACTCCCTTCCCTGTGTCCTGTAGTCTGTTTTTTGTTATGTAAGGACCTGCGGCCCTGTTGTTTTTTGTAACTTGTCCTGTCGCCGCCTTCGCATATGGAAAGAAGGTCGACTTCTGATTTCCCACCCAGACTCTGACGGTCAGGAGAGAAATCCAACTCAAACAAAGAATAAGTTTTGTTCTTATTTTGTTTTCTAAATTCCAACGAACTGTCAGCATAAATTGTATGCAGAGATTCGCGCTCGCGGCTGCTATCGAGCAACAGGGTTTCATTTGGTTTGTTATTTTTATTTAATTCATTATTAGATTTGAATTTATTGTTTATGTAAGAGGAATCGTGTTGATACTCTCTTTGTCGGGGTACCTCCATGGAGATGTCCTCCATGTAGGATGCTCCGGCAAATGTATCTACTAGATATGTCTTAAAGGATTGGTCATGGTTGTCATAGTACTCAGGGGCATTGAAAGGCAAGCTTGGTAAGCTTGCCGGGCACCCACCACTCACCCGGGGAATTTTAGAATGGTCGGATTCCTCGCCAGGAAAGAGATTGAGCATAGGCTCAAGAAGGGGGACGGTGTTGCTGGGCGAATGGACTTCTGATCTACCACCCTTGGGAACTACACCAGAAGTAGGAGTAGCCATTGGTAGTCAGTTATAAAAAGTTTTGTTTAAAGATTCTAAAGTTCGGACTTGCCGAACAAAACAAATGAGGGAGCAACGGGCGTCAGTCGGGGGAAAGTCGCTTAAAACTAAAGTAACGTCACCCGAGTGGAGCCCTATCCCTAAGTCTAAGTTGGTTTACAAAAATCTTATGGATTTATTTACTTAAAAACTCCTATCAAATATGGCCTTGGCCGTGTGTAGGCTTTGCTAAGTCCTTACACCACTAAATATTTCACCTTTCGATTTTAAGTCGAAACGTTCAAAGAAAGCACTACGCACTGTCACTATTAGTGTTCGTGTAGGTACTTTGACGTTTAAGTTTATTGTTTATTGTTTATTATTATTATGAAGTTAATGTTGAGATTTACACAAAGTTCGCTCAACAGTCTTTTGCCAGAACAACTAGTAATTGACCACAATTGCTAGAACTGTCTTTTTGCTCACTTTCGGTAATCAAGACAAAATCAAAGAGAATAACAAATCTCTCGTATCTGTTATTTGTTTATAAGAATCAAGAATAAACACTGTGACTGCTAAGTAAAGTCTTTCAGTTACAACTTTGAATCAAAATACAAGCTATCTTAACCTAGTCGAACTAATTAAGTGAATATCTTTTTTCTATTTACACTAAAAATTTAAGTTTATGTATTATTATTAATAAAGTCAAAATCAGGTAAAATCTTAGTCTTATTTAAATGCTGGCAAAGCTATTTAAAAAATAAAAATCAAAAATGATATTTTCAATAGTAAAATTTAAAATCAAACTTAAAAAGATATTCCTTTCAAGCTTGCCTTTTTCCCTAATCTAATAGTCCACTCGGGTCACGCCGCTTGGGATATTAGACGCGAAAATGTTGTTATATTTTTAATATTTAAAAATAAAAATTAAAATTAATATTTTGTTAAAGTTAATGTTTATGATAGTTTATGTAATATATACAAAATCACGAATATATATATATATCAAATCAAATCAAATTTTGTCAAAATCAAGAGCACGGTTTTTGCTAATTGTTCCTTAGAATAAACAATCCTCTACACTTAAGAGAGATTGAGAACTTCAGGAACTGACGTGCTATGTCTCTGGAGGGATTGTTAAGTTTTATTAGAGATCGGATTCACCAAGCGTACTTAATGCTAGGATCCTATCTTACCTAATACAAGATCAAGTAAATTATTATTTACAATTTGTTTAAACAATTAAGTTTAAGTACAAGAGAATATCAAAATCGGTTTTGTCACAATCAGTAAGTTTACAAAAATATGATTCGCCCAATTAAGGGTAGATCATAAAATACAAATCAAATAAAATATACAATGTTACAAGATAGTAAAAGTTTGCAGTCAAAAATCGGTAAGTCAAAAAATTTATAAGTTATAAAAATGTTTAAAAATCAGTGAGCAATTCGTTAAAATTTAGAGTGAAAAGCAAATTCAAATTTTCCCAAAATAAGCAAAGGTAAACAGGTCTACGTTTTGAAAATTGAGTGATAATTTTATGCCAGAAGTTACAGAGTTTTAACTTTAACACTTGAACACTAGTTAGGCTAAGGTTTTGAGCAAAAAATGGAAACTTGATCTGGAGAAAAACTGAGCTTGGAGAACGCTTAGAGGAGAAGGAGACCAGAGGCAAAGCAACTTACAACTTTTTCCTCGCGCAATTTAGACAGCCAGTTATGTTTCTTCCAGATGCCTCCTACTAGGCCATAAATCAAGAGAACCAGATTTAAGACCCGAGGACGATCTTCACAATCAGAGCTCTACTAAGAACCTTAGTGCAATGGAACTTTTCGAAGCTAAGATCCGGCGCAATCCAACGTTGGGAACAAAGTGCAAGGTTCCTCTAGTAGGCTTCGGCTGTATCACTCAGAATGACAAAAAGAAACGCACTATTGACACTGCTTCCGACGCTTAGGAGGGTATATGAATATATGCTTATTTCACACACGAGATTGACACGTATACTGTTCGTTAAGAGATGATCGAATTCTTTCGAAACAAAAATCTGTCTATATTTATACTAATCGAAGTTTGACGTCACGGCTACACCCTTTTGCACGCTCTGGACCAATCCTGTGGATTGTGGGCGGAGTCCCGTGAACGAAACTGGCGCATTTTCTGTTCACTTTCGAACAAGATTTTCTTGAAGAAACATCTCCCTGGAAACTTTAAAGTCCCGTGGGATCTTTGTTTTTGAGAATTTTTTCAGTTTGGGATTTTTCCCTAGAATAGTATCACTTTATACGTATTCTAGCCAAGTTTCAGATTTTTATTACAACTTTTTTCTTTTTGAAAATAAAAAATTCGTATAGCCTTAAAACTTTGTTAATCGATAGTTCTTTAGGTAATATTTAATCCTGTGAAAAATCAGATTTTTTCTATTAGTCGTTTTATAGATATTGGATATTTTCACCAGGTCCTGGTGCATAACTTCCAACGTCGATTTCTGGTTTTTCTAGTTGTTTTTTCTAAAAATGTTTTATTATATAAAACTCTTCTTTTTGTAAGGGCTTTCATCCTGTGAAGGTTCCAAGTTGATACCTTTATTTTGATTTTTTGTTTATTCAAAATTTTGGCTAAGTCCAAAAAAGTGAAAAATTTTGTTCGCAAAAATTTTCCTATTTCCTTGAAAATTTGATATGGTGTAGTTTAAATCATTGGGAATCTTTTTTGTCTAGTGACTTTTTTACGTCCGACGTCGCGTTTAGGCGCTACGGACGTGGCGTCCTTTTTTTAGGAGTGGCATCTGCGACGCCTATCTTCTTTTGTTCATAATTTCTGTATTTCTTGATATATCCTTTTGAAATTTGGGTACAAGGTGGCCCTAAGGGATCTCTTTCGATTAGTCCTTACGGCACTTGTCTGTCTGGTTTAGAAAAAATTTTATTTAAGATTGAAATTAAAAAATTAAAATTTAACGAACTCGAATTTTTGAATTTTTTCCTTTAATGCTAATTTTCTCTGTTGTTTCTGAACGGATTTTAATCATTCTTTTACTGAAATGTAGGGTTTGATTAGGCCTTTTTGGGGATGTTAAAAGTTTTGTAAAATATTTTGTTTTTAGATTTTGAGAAATTTTTAACATTGAATTTTAGGTAGAAATAATAATGTTTTTGTAAAGATTTTTATATGAGCGTGAAGCGCATATACTAGAGATCATTTGTACAAAGTTTCATTATGAAATTTTGATTAGAACTATTTTTAATTAATTAATTTACTTATAGAATTTCTAGAATCGATCAGACCAATCCGATTGCAGCGTGGGTAAATCTGATTGGCTGGAAGACTTGAATGCTTTAATTCTATTGGATGGAATGTTTCTATCGAATTTTCTAGATTGGGTGTGTCTACGTTTATTATTCGATTTAGTTCGATGCTCTAGAAGATGATTTCTAGGCCGATTTCCAATGTCTAATGCATGTAAATGTATATGGAATTCATTTGTCTTTATTTTGGCCTAATTTTACTTGTAGAATTTTGTTAATTTTGGCAAAAAATGTGATATTACGACAAAGCTAGTAAAACTCGGTCATTTAAAAGTCTTTGGATGTGTCGCTTATGTGCATATTCCAGACAGTCAAAGGAGAAAATTGGAATAAAAAAATAGAAGATGCAATTTTGTTGGATATTGTGAAACGTCTATAGGATATCACTTAATTAATCCAGAACTTCCCAAGAAAATAATAAGATCGCGAGATGTAATCATTTTAGAAAATGAAAAATATTTTTCAAAATATGATGAAGTTTGTAATCCCTGTAAAACTCCTACGGAAACTGGAAAAGCATTTTGTAGTTCTGCAGACAGTTCCAAAGATGATGATATACCATATCAGGAATTATCTGGATGTTTAATTGCTCACGCAGTAAGTATTCTAGGTCAGTTTAATACCAATTATTCATTCGAATATTGAAAGAGTGCAAAGAGAGTTCTCAGATATAAAAGGCACTAAAAAACTATTACTTAGTTTTCACTAAATCTGATAAATTTACCATAGCCAATGCGACAATTTCATAGGAGAGCAAAAAGCAAAAAAAGGGTGGCATTGTCAACAACTGAAGCTAATTATATGGGTATAAGTGAAGCAGCTAAAGAAGCTATTTTTATACAAAACTTAAAGGCAAAGTTACTTGATACCGAAGGTAGCTGCATAATGGTTTATAATGACAATCAATCCGCCCAAAAACTTACGTTGAATCCAAGGTTTCATAATCGTACCAAACATATTGATATTCGTCACCACATCGTGCGAGAGGCTGTCCAGTCAAAGAAGATAAACAATGAGTATTTAAGTACAAAACAAATGGTTGTAAACATATTAACGAAACCCCTGGAGACTGAAAGATTTCAAATGTTTTGTAATAGAAAAGGACTTTTTGAAACATAATACAGCTCAGATTGCTGGAAGGGTGTTGGATTTTAATCCTCCCTGTATTATGTTACAAAAGGTAACTACCTACTAGTAAATAAAAGTATTGTCAAGTGAAGTTAAAAGACATATGTAGTTTAAGTTAAAATAATATAGTTTACCTATATTTAGTTTTGTCAATAATAAGTTCATCTTCTAAAGAAGGTATAAGTAATTCTAACAGAAGAGCTGATAGCTTGAGCGTTTGGGGATTCTGAGGGAATATTGTTGATGGAATATATCGTCTAAAAAGACTGAACGACGGTGAGCAGGAAGCCAAGCTTTTGCACGATAATTAAGGGTCCATAAGTTGCGAAAAGTATTATAAACCATTGCGGCATTACAGAGATGGCTTAGCTCCAAAAGACTGCCACTTTTTTCCTACTAAAAAATATTTGTTGGGACCAAAGACCTATTATACTTCGAAAAAACAGCCCATAAGACAAATAAATTAACAACCAAATTAACCGCTCGTGTCTCAATTTAATTAAAACGCACGCAACAATATGTGGGTTGATTTTGCCAGAAACGTGTCTATTTGGTAAGAAATACAACACAAAAATTAGACTTATCTATAAACGAATTTAACGAGCCGACCGGATGCAATACGTTAGGCATTAGCAACTATGGGCGTTGTGCGAAGCCAACAGCTTCGGCACCAAACGTTGTACCACACGGAATGATTGATGATTCCAACTAAACGAAATACAATACAAAGTTGGCTCCACTTTGTCCACGTACATGCATAGCATCTTACTGCTTTTAGAGTGTACTGCTTAAATGATTCATAATATCGAATTGAAGTGTTGAGTATTTAACTAATTATTTCAATTTAAAATTCAGACAATTTCTCAAACCTACAATTATTAACAGGAGCTATTTCAAACTCTTACAAAAACTAAAACTATGTCGTATATATAATAAATATACACATACAAACATACAAATAAAATTAGAGGTGGTGAAAGAAAGCGTGTTTTCTGGAAATCATGTATTTGATCTCTATCCCAATTCTCAAGTAGTGTTACTCCGACATTTTAGTTTGCCTCAATGCTCTAAATCGTTTGTTGTAGTCATTTCCAGAGAGACTTTAGATAGTGTCGGGATAATTACCTTAACTTACTCAATTCGGTGGATTTTATTTTTATTTCTAGGAATAAAATGTATAGAACTGTGTGTGTGTTTCTATTATTTTATTTAACACGACAATGTCTATAAGTCTAACCAAGTAATATTAGATTTAGTTTTTTTCACTTTAAATATGTCTGTGTCAGAATATTTGTTGCCCTTAACAAGTACTGATCCTTATCATTTAGCTTTGACTGTTAATCTTTATGTATCCTCTTCAGAAATTGTTGAAATTATTAAATATAATTTACTCAAAGGCAGATTAGGATCGTTTAAATGATTATTTTTATTGGTTTTTTTTTTAAATTTGTTCGAAAATAGCCAACGCGACTGAAATGTGTTATATAAAATCCAATCTGCAAATTTTCTCTAATTATTTTTTCTTTAAAACAATTGAGCTGATTAAAAATTAAAATAAAGCCTTCAAAAAATATTTTTCAGCGCCTTCAGCTCTCGATGAAAAAGAATATACGTTACTCAGACCACAATCTAAAAACTTAATAAATACTAATATTATTAATATTTTGCGAAATATTCAATTATTTTGTACTTTGTACTCGGATCAATACGGACTACCAAATGATACCCAAAATACTACGATATAATCATAACCTGTCAGATTTACCTGATCAAATCGCAAATTTATTCGCGGATTTCTTTCAATCCGTATATACTACTGAGGATCAAAATCAGGTGATTCTCCCATTAAAATTTTATTAGTAACCTTAGTCTGAGCAACATTGAAATCAATAGCTCTATTGTTTTCAATAAGTTAATAGAACTCAATGAATAGAAAGGCATTGTTGGAAATTCACTTTTGCAACAGCGATATTTAAAAGCGGAGATCACGCAGATATCTGTAACTATCGTCTAATATCCGACTTAGCTGTGTGGTTAAGATTCTGGAAAGTACTGTTGTGGATGAACTTTTACTTAAGTTTCGTAACAGCTTTTCATTACATCAACAGTATTTTATATCCGGTCGATCATGTCAAACTAACTTGTGCGTGTACTCCGAATTTTTGGCTACTGCAGTCGATTCCGGTGCTCAGTCGACATATATTTTGATCTCAAGAAGGCCTTTGGTAGGATAGGCCACAATATTATAATCAACAAGTTAAGCCCATATGGTATAAAAATGCCATGTTATCACGGATAGCACGCTTTTGAAGAAGGTTGTTCGATTCATGAATCATTCATCTAGGAAAATAACTGTTACGTAAGGCGTAGCCCAAAGTTCGCACTTGGGACCTATTTTTTCCTTTTATTCATCAACGACGACGTCCCGAATGTACTAAAAAATTGAGAGTGTCTGCTGTAGGCCGTCGACTTTAAGATTTTTAAAGTAATCAAATATCACAACAGCTTTCTCGATTTGCAACAAGCAGTGGCGGCTTGTCATAAGGGGCCGAAGGGCCGTGGCACTTCCACCAAATATGCCGACCACTGAAAATATAATTTTTTTAAAATAGTTTTAATTTCAATAATTTTCGGATCAAATGACTAAACAATAATGCATAAATTATTTCTTATTATGTAGTTTGGTCCCGACGAAAAAAACACGCGCCTTACTTATTATTCCTAGAACAACACATAAACTCTCCGTCTGCTGTCGTGGTCGGCTGTCCGACTGTCCGAGCACATCGCTAAACGGCCCTGCTGGAATATATTGGAAAATATTACGCGAGGTCACGCTGTGCATGTAGAAATCACTGTAAAAATTAGTATAAACGGGGCCGCCCGATTGAGCGGCTCGGTAAGGTTTTGCATATTTTATTTTAGTGAGATGTTGGCGCGTAATTGCATCGCGGCAGGTCGGTACACATAAGTTGAACATTTTGCGAGTTTTTTAAAGTTTAGTTAATTCAGTTGAATACCTAGGTACCTATTGTTTTCAATTCGTTCGAGGCAAAATGAATAAAATAAACAGTCTATTAGTGAAACCTTTTTCTACGTGATCGCCCGAGGAAAAAATTCAAATCGAGGAGCTTGGAAGACCTCTCCCTGATCTAGATCTAACCAAAAGGCAGAAGGCTTGCACGCAAAACGAAGACTAGATTTTAAATACCGCAGTTCAGTGTAAAATATTTTTCCTTTTACTATATATAGCTTTGGAGTATATTAATTATTCATTGCGACTAATTATTCTGGTAAGTTTTTATCGAGGTTTTTATGTTGTTTATTACTTTGAAAAATGGTATATATGCACACGTTATCGCATAAGTAGTGGAAGTATGCGGGTTCTGAATGTGGTGTCACCACTACTCCTGACCTTGAGATTAAGCCCCGCCCACCTGTGTGACGTCATTCGACCTTGAGATTACGCTCCGCCTCCTGACTAATGAGATTGATCATGATATTAAGTCCCGCCCCCATGGCCTTGCAAAGTTAAGCTCCGCCCCATGACCAATTAGATTAAGCCCCGCCCTATGAGATTAGGCCCCGCCCCACGACCTTGAAGAGTTTTGCATACCACGTTTTCATATTTGTCCTTGAAGTGACGTCATATGACCTTGAGCGCACGTGTTTACATCAGCTATATTGTTTGGCCTTGGGGGTGTGACGTTTTCATGTTTGTCCTTGAAGTGACGTCATATGACCTTGAGCGCACGTGTTTACATCATCTCTATTGTTTGGCCTTGGGGGTGTGTGACGACAGATGGCCTCGAGTGTTAACTATTAAAACCAAATGATATTTAAAATAAACAACATTTAGAAATATTTATTTAATTTGGTATTAATTACAATTTTTAAATTTGTGTGTTTAAAATTAAATGTACCAAAAATAGCAGATCAATATTTAAATTTAAGTGTTTAGAATATACAAAGGGGGTATGTGACGTCATTTGCAGTAGATAGGTATCTTTTTTAAAAGGCGTGTTGATTAATATGGTGTATTGGATTTAAGCTTACGCCGGACGGTCAATATGACATGCAGGGATTGGGTGTTTGGGTTAATGTGGAAAAAAGGTTAAATTATGCCCAAAAACCAGAAAACATCATTTTCGTATAAAATTCACGAATCCTATTGCAGTAGATAGGCTAAAATATGATATGCAGGGCTTGGGTGTTTGGGTTAATTGCCCCGCCCACATAACCTTGAATCTATTTGACCTTGAAACATTTTGAAGGTCAAATTGTATGACCTTGGGTTTATTTGCTTTTGAAAATTTTCCGGACCTTGAGAGCCCAGTTGGAATATGTTATTAAAAAATTCTTTTCCCTGATTTGGGTGTTTAGAATAAACAAACTTTAGAAATATTTATTTAATTTGGTATTATTGTCTTCTTTTAATTTAGGTGTTTGGGTTAATTAACAAATTTTAAAATTATATTCTCCATTTTCATATCGTTTTGGGATAAGTTGAATAATGTTTGGGGAAAACATTTTTGGTAATAATTTCAAAATGAGAAATCAATAAAGCTCCAGTTTGATGAGGATTACTCATATATGAAGATAATCAAGATTGCTGATCGTCATGAAGATAATCAAGAATGATGATTGTTGTGAATAAACAGAGTTTATAATTGTAATAAACACATATTTAAATAAAACAAAATTGAAGTTCGTTGGGTATTTATTTTAATAGTAACCTTAGCCAATATACATATTTCGATAGGTTTGAATATTAAAAAATTCTTTTCCCTCGTCGCTTGGTGGTATGTGACGTCATTCAAACTATATCACCCAAACGAAATTTAAACTTTTTGGGTACTATTTTTTTCCAATTGTATGCATTAATGCGTGTGGTTGATTTAACGTTTATAGGCTTCATACCAATAGTGCTCTGTATTATTATAGGTTTTCGTTATGGCTGGTAAAAAAGTTGTATCCATTTGTAGGAACCTCTAGATGATGTACGTATGACTCGTTCAACTGTCGCAGCTTTTTTTGTGTGGTACGTCGAATAATGATTAATGTTATATTCCTTAACAAGATTCTGGAATATGTTATTAAAAAATTCTTGATATTTGTCCTTGAAGTGACGTCATATGACCTTGAGCGCACATCCAATTTTTTGTTGTTTAACGCACGTGGGCTATATTGTTTGACCTTGAGGATATGTGACGACAACAAATTCTTTTAATATAGTAGGTAACACCTGACCTTGATATTAAGCTCCGCCTCATGACCAATGAGATTAAGCCCCGCCCCACGACCTTGGAGAAATGCGCATACCACATTATTTGGGGCAGAGCTTGCGAGTAATATCAGGCACTAATACTAGCAGATCAATATTTAAATTTGTGTGTCTAGAATAAACAAAATTTAGGAATATTTACTTATTTGGTATTATTTTCGTCTTTTAATTTAATTAAAACTTTTTTTGTCAAAACGTGTTGTCGAAACCATTTCTGAAAATGTTATTGAAATTATAAATGGGATATATACTATACACTAATAGTAGCAGATCAATATTTAAATTTCGGTGTTTAGAATAAACAAAAATTGGGAATATTTACTTATTATTTTCGTCTTTTAATTTGGGTGCTTAATAGAATAAAAAAAATTAGAAATATTTACTTAATTTGGTATCATTTTCCTCTATTAATTTGGGTGCTTAATTGAATGTTTGGGTTAATTAACAATTTGGTAATTATTTTACAAATCAGAATACATAGACATTTTAATAATTAGTGTTTGAAAGATGTGTGACAGCAATAGTATCATCACACCAAGTGAAGACCTTGATTCTCACATGATGTGTTTGTCGCGTAAGTTAAGAAATGCGGCACAAGAGATATTACATTTTGCAACGTATGATGGGTCGGCGGTTGAATCAACAGTCAGTCAATATAGAAAGTACATGAAAGATGTAATTAATTTCATGTCAGGCGCTCATTTGTGTCAAAGATACTTGTATGGTTCCATCAACTTAGACGAGTTTTGCGTGGAAATGATCGACGAAGGTCTCCAAAGCTATATTGTCGAAATACCAAATTTACCCAAGGAATTGTTATCAAAGTATGGTTTGGCCTCAGCGGAAAACATCAATGAAGTTGTGGAAAATGGTGCAGATAGTTTGGATTGTGTAGACAATACCGCAAATGCTACTGAAGAATGGGACAAAATGGATGTTGACGATATAGAGAGTGAAAAACAAATAGGAATGTAAACAATTATATGTACCATGCAAACATAATTTTGTAAATAAATAATCATTTTATTAATGTATTTGTGTTATTTGTCAATTTTTCAAATTTATCAATATAAGTTAAACAAAGTGACATATCAGTTAATATAAAAAAATGTAATAACTTACTACACCACGAAAAAAGCGGAAATCCAGAAGTACATTTAAAACACGTAATTGACAGGTGCAACCTTTTGCTGCATATAATACGGCCTTTAATATAAAAAAAAGGGCAATAACTTACTACGCCACGGAAAAAGTCGAATACACCCTTTTCGATTTAAGATAAAAGACAATACCTATTTTTTTTTCTAACATGTGAAAAGCATTTTAACATAGATAATCTAAAATATATGAAAGTGACATTTCCTCCAAAAACTATTAAGCATTAGTTTTGCTAAAACCCTCAAACCAGAATTTTTTTGCTATGCAGGTAAACTCTATTAGAATACCCTCACAGTTTAAAAAATCCCCACTGTATTGTTCTTTTATGGGTTTTTAGTCATTTCCCCACTGATATTTCCAAATTTCAGAAATGTTCAGAATGTTGTCGCAGAAAGATACAAGTACACTGCTGACTGCATGTAATACGGCCTTTAATATAAAAAAAGGGTAATAACTTACTACGCCACGGAAAAAGTCGAATACACCCTTTTCGATACATCCTTTTCGATTTAAGATAAAAGACAATACGTATTTTTTTTTCTTACATGTGAAAGGCATTTTAACATAGATAATGTAAAATATATGAAAATGACATTTCCTCCAAAAACTATTAAGCATTAGTTTTTGCTAAATAAATAATAAACCCTCAAACCAGAATTTTTTTTGCTATGCAGGTAAACTCTATTAGAATACCCTCACAGTTTAAAAAATTCCCACTGCATTGTTCTTTTATGGGTTTTTAGTCATTCCCCCACTAATATTTCCAAATTTCAGAAATGTTCAGAATGTTGTCGCAGAAAGATACAAGTACACTGCTGACTGCATGTAATACGGCCTTTAATATAAAAAAAAGGGTAATAACTTACTATGCCACGGAAAAAGTCGATTACACCCTTTTCGATACATCCTTTTCGATTTAAGATAAAAGACAATACCTATTTTTTTTTCTTACATGTGAAAGGCATTTTAACATAGATAATGTAAAATATATGAAAATGACATTTCCTCCAAAAACTATTAAGCATTAGTTTTTGCTAAAACCCTCAAACCAGAATTTTTTTGCTATGCAGGTAAACTCTATTAGAATACCCTCACAGTTTAAAAAGTCTCCACTGTATTGTTCTTTTATGGGTTTTTTAGTGGAACAGTTGAAAGAAAGCCCGCTAGCCTCTTGTTTAATTTTAATAAATGTATTAGTCATTTCCCCACTGATATTTCCAAATTTCAGAAATGTTAAGTACACTGCTGAAACATCGATAGATACCCCAAAAGAAAAGAAAAATAAAATAGTCTAGTCTTCAAATAAAAAATATTCATTCTTGAAGACAAGAATTTTTCTAGAAATTGCAGTTTTTTTTTAGCAATTGCATTTTTGTCCTTGTCAGCTGGGACTATTTTACAGATATTTTCGTAGCAAAATAAGTGTATTCGTTAAAAAATTTAACACTTCAGAAATAAATATGAATGTGTTATTTGAAACTAAATTTAACACAGCACAAGATCGGTACAATAATTTCATCACACGCCCATGGTAGCTTTGAACTAATCAGTGTTTTTATATCCTTCAATTGTCGACACAATCTAAGCCAAATTTTACATTTTTTTGGTTCTAGCCCTTTGAAGTTTAGGAACTTTTGTGAAAGTTACTGTCTCAAGGATTGTGTATCGCTTTGCTGTTGACCCGGGTGGGTATTTTATTATGGGACCTATACCTTTTCTCAGAAACTATGAAACTACGATTCAAATAGGAATGTAAACATTTATATGTACCATGCAAACATAATTTTGTAAATAAATAATCATTTTAATAATGTATTTGTGTTATTTGTCTATTTTTTTAAATTTATCAATATAAGAATAGAGTATTTTGAGAATCAATTAGTTCTAATTAAATATGGACCTTGAAATAAATGTAGTCTTATTTAAAAAAAAGTCTGTGAGAAAATACCACAATAACACTCAAATCCTATTCACATTCATTATGTATGTCCTTGTAAACGCATCCTTGAAAAATCTGTATGTACAGTAATGTACACGTCCCCAAAACTTTGATAATGTAAAACATATGAAAATGACGTAGATTTAATCTTAACGTGAGAATTTATATGTAATTATATTTGCCGCACTAAAAAGTTTTAAAATTCGAAAACCTTATATATTGCCATAGGTATACAAGAGAAAATGACTAACTCTAAAATGTAAAATGTGTAGACATTTGACAATATTTCAAAATATGGGTAATTAATATTATTATTCATGTTAAAAAGACTACATCCAAATGATCTACGATGTCTAGAAGTTTGGATGGATCACCCTGTATTTGGTACTTTTTCTTAAAGACTGTTAAAATACCTATCTATTGATGTATATATGTCCTATACCTAAATATAATGCGAATATCCCCAAATATCTCTAAGCTTTATACATAGAGTAAAAACTAAAACATTAAAGATGGACCTTGAAATAAATTTAGCTTTGTTAATAATTTAAACAATATATTATCAATCATCAATCCATGAATTAATTTGATTTAAAAATCATGTATTTGAATAGCATATTTTCATAAAAAAACTCAATATATCTTCATAAATCCACACTTTATTATTATTACATTTTATCTATATAAGAGAGTACATGCTGACATCATTCAATATCAGCATATATCCATCCTCTTGCTCTACATATACTGGTAATGGATATTCATTACCCGCCTCAGCCGGAGGGTTATCATCGGTGGTGTTCTAGAACAATATAATAGAAATTAATGATACAATCAAATTTAATTAAAGCAGAATCATCTAATTATCTTATTAGCAGGTGCATAGCGTCACACAATGGGGTATATTATACCAAAAGTTTTCATAAACTCAAAAACAGAATGATGTAATTGTTGTTGTAAAAATACATTTTATTTGGTTGAACTTAAACGTTTTTTTTTTTTAAATCAAAACCAGTTGATAAAAAGAAAGGTTTGTAGTAAATCTTATCGGCAATACCATAATAAATAATTAAATTTTGTTTTCTATCTGAATACAATAATATATGTTTTAAATAAAGCATGTGAATAATTAAAAATTTGATCTCAAAAAATCATTTTTAACAGTCTTAAACAAGCATTAAAAATAACATCTGTTGAACTGTACATAAAATATGTTTAAATAACTCATGTGAATATTTAAAATTTCAATCTCTAATTATTATTAATTTACTTCTGCAGATACACCATAAAAACTGTTGAAACCAAGAAAATAAAAAAAACATTTGTAAAATACCACCGATGCTACTACAGAATGGTGCAAAATGGGTGGTGACGATGTATAGAATGTCAACAATAAATTGTACCATACATACATAATTTTACAAATAAATACTGATTTTATTAATGTGTTTGTGTTATTTGTCTAGTTTTAAATTTATCAATATAAGTATAGAGTATTTTAAAGAAAAAAAAATTAAACATTTTCGATTTTCTCGAAAACTATCGATTTTTCAGACTTTTTCCTAATAACCAAAGTGATAGTACTCGAAAATAGGAAACTTTTTTTATTTGAAACTTTTTTTTCGTATCGTATATTAAACACCCAGAAAAAAAAATTTTGTCTGCTGATCAACTCAAAACCACCATATTTTTTCGATTTTCTCGAAAACTATCGATTTTTCACATTTTTTCCTAATATACCAAAGTGATAGTGTTTGGATAGGGACAACTTTTTTATTTGAAACTTTTTTTTTCGTATCGTATATTAAACACCCAGAAAAAAAAATTTTGTCTGCTCATCAACTCAAAACCACCATATTTTTTCGATTTTCTCGAAAACTATCGATTTTTCACATTTTTTCCTAATAACCAAAGTGATAGTATTTGGATAGAGACAACTTTTTTATTTGAAACTTTTTTTTTTTTTTTTGAAAATGACGTAGAATTAATCTTAACGTGCGAATTTATATATAATTATGTTTGCCGCACTAAATAGTTTTAAAATTTAAAATTCGAAAACCTTATATATTGCCATAGGTATACAAGAGAAAATGACTAACTCTAACACAACCCAAAATGTTGTATGTTTGAATAACTCATGTGAATATTTAAAAATTCAATCTCTAATTATTATTAATTTACTTCTGCAGATACACCATAAAAACTGTTAAAACCAAGAAAATAAAAAAAAACATTTAGAAAATAATATACATTTTAAGCTCCATTATGTACTTTATATACTTATACACTATATATACCGAAATAGCATATCTTATCGGCAATACCATAATAAATAATTAAATTTTGTTTTCTGTCTGAATACAATAATATATGTTTTAAATAAATTATGTGAATAATTAATCTCTCTAATTATTATTAATAACCTTAAACACATATAAAAATAACATCTATCGAACTCACCTCTATATATGGGATTTTACATTGGGAAGATGCCAAGCTAGGCTTGATTGGATCTCCTGGTTGGTTCAAAAATTTTGGTTTTGCTGCATCCTTAATTACTATATCAGTTAGAATGTTTATCACTGGTTTTGGTCGTATTGATGGTTTTGGTTTTGTTGCCTCCTTTATTACTATATTACTTATGATGTTTATCACTGGTTTTTGTCGCTCCTTTGGATATTCCGCCTCACCACACTCCACATTGTCTTGGAGTAAACCACTTAATATATCGTCAATATTAATATTATTTTTACTTATAGAGTTCATGCACTCTTCAATATCAAAGCTGTTGAGGAAATCAACAAATTCGTCGGTAGAACTCATTTTTTTTTTCTTTTTTAATATCTTACGTCGTACAGAAGCAAAATCGAACTGAACGAATGTTTGGGCTTGAGGTAATGTTACACAAAATTTTGGGTTAAAACCATAAAAATGTAATTGATTTTTACCGTTAGGTTATTTGTTGGCCATTTCAATCCTGTAAAAACACGCCCAACTAATGTAGGGCTATCCTGTATAATTGAAAAAAATATTTTTATAAAAATAAAATATACTTATTTTTTTTGTATATAAGAATTGTTTCTTGATTTTTTTTTGTTTTTAGAGGGCTGCCTCATAATTTTGCAGTTACCTTGTACATTAAAAAAAAAGTTGTGTACAAAAAATTATGAGGCAGCCCTCTAAAAACAAAAAAAAAATCAAGAAACAATTCTTATATACAAAAAAAATAAGTATATTTTATTTTTATAAAAATATTTTTTTCAAATATACAGGATAGCCCTACATTAGTTGGGCGTGTTTTTACAGGATTGAAATGGCCAACAAATAACCTAACGGTAAAAATCAATTACATATCCAAAGGAGCGACAAAAACCAGTGATAAACATCATAAGTAATATAGTAATAAAGGAGGCAACAAAACCAAAATCATCAATACGACCAAAACCAGTGATAAACATTATTACTGATATAGTAATTAAGGATGCAGCAAAACCAAAATTTTTGAACCAACCAGGAGATCCAATCAAGCCTAGCTTGGCATCTTCCCAATGTAAAATCCCATATATAGAGGTGAGTTCGATAGATGTTATTTTTATGTGTTTAAGGTTATTAATAATAATTAGAGATCGAATTTTTAATTATTCACATAATTTATTTAAAACATATATTATTGTATTCAGACAGAAAACAAAATTTAATTATTTATTATGGTATTGCCGATAAGATATGCTATTTCGGTATATATAGTGTATAAGTATATAAAGTACATAATGAAGCTTAAAATGTATATTATTTTGCAAAAGTTTTTTTTATTTTCTTGGTTTTAACAGTTTTTATGGTGTATCTGCAGAAGTAAATTAATAATAATTAGAGATTGAATTTTTAAATATTCACATGAGTTATTCAAACATACAACATTTTGGGTTGTTTTAGAGTTAGTCATTTTCTCTTGTATACCTATGGCAATATATAAGGTTTTCGAATTTTAAATTTTAAAACTTTTTAGTGCGGCAAACATAATTACATATAAATTCTCACGTGAAGATTAAATCTACGTCATTTTCAAAAAAAAAAAAAAAAGTTTCAAATAAAAAAGTTGTCTCTATCCAAATACTATCACTTTGGTTATTAGGAAAAAATGTGAAAAATCGAAAAAATATGGTGGTTTTGAGTTGATGAGCAGACAAATTTTTTTTTTCTGGGAGTTTAATATACGATACGAAAAAAAAAGTTTCAGATAAAAAAGTTGTCCCTATCCAAACACTATCACTTTGGTATATTAGGAAAAAATGTGAAAAATCGATAGTTTTCGAGAAAATCGAAAAAATATGGTGGTTTTGAGTTGATGAGCAGACAAAATATTTTTTCTGGTTGTTTAATATACGATACGAAAAAAAAGATTCAATTAAAAAAAGTTTCCTATTTTCGAGTACTATCACTTTGGTTATTTGGAAAAAGTCTGAAAAATCGATAGTTTTCGAGAAAATCGAAAAAATCAATTTTTAATTTTTTTTTCTTTAAAATACTCTATACTTATATTGATAAATTTAAAACTAGACAAATAACACAAAAACATTAATAAAATCAGTATTTATTTGTAAAATTATGTATGTATGGTACAATTAATTGTTGACATTCTATACATCGTCACCACCCATTTTGCACCATTCTGTAGTAGCATCGGTGGTATTTTACAAATGTTTTTTTAATTTCTTGGTTTCAACAGTTTTTATGGTGTATCTGCAATAGTAAATTAATAATAATTAGAGATTGAAATTTTAAATATTCACATGAGTTATTTAAACATATTTTATGTACAGTTCAACAGATGTTATTTTTAATGCTTGTTTAAGACTGTTAAAAATGATTTTTTGAGATCAAATTTTTAATTATTCACATGCTTTATTTAAAACATATATTATTGTATTCAGATAGAAAACAAAATTTAATTATTTATTATGGTATTGCCGATAAGATTTACTACAAACCTTTCTTTTTATCAACTGGTTTTGATTTAAGAAAAAAAAACGTTTAAGTTCAGCCAAATAAAATGTATTTTTACAACAACAATTACATCATTCTGTTTTTGAGTTTATGAAAACTTTTGGTATAATATACCCCATTGTGTGACGCTATGCACCTGTTAATAAGATAATTAGATGATTCTGCTTTAATTAAATTTGATTGCATCATTAATTTCTATTATATTGTTCTAGAACACCACCGATGATAACCCTCCGGCTGAGGCGGGTAATGAATATCCATTACCAGTAGATGTAGAGCAAGAGGATGGATATACGCTGATATTGAATGATGTCAGCATGTACTCTCTTATATAGATAAAATGTAATAATAATAAAGTGTGGATTTATGAAGATATATTGAGTTTTTTTACGAAAATATGCTACTCAAATACATGATTTTTAAATCAAATTAATTCATGGACTGATGATTGATAATATATTGTTTAAATTATTAGCAAAGCTAAATTTATTTCAAGGTCCATCTTTAATGTTTTAGTTTTTACTCTATGTATAAAGCTTAGAGATATTTGGGGATATTCGCATTATATTTAGGTATAGGACATATATACATCAATAGATAGGTATTTTAACAGTCTTTAAGAAAAAGTACCAAATACAGGGTGATCCATTTAAAAAAAAAAAAACTTGGATATTGTATTGAAATTATTACCAAAAATGTTTTCCCCAAACATTATTCAACTTATCCCAAAACGATATGAAAATGGAGAATATAGTTTTAAAATTTGTTAATTAACCCAAACACCTAAATTAAAAGAAGACAATAATACCAAATTAAATAAATATTTCTAAAGTTTGTTTATTCTAAATATCCAAATCAGGGAAAAGAATTTTTTAATAACATATTCCAACTGGGCTCTCAAGGTCCGGAAAACTTTTCAAAAGCAAATAAACCCAAGGTCATACAATTTGACCTTCAAAATGTTTCAAGATCAAATAGACCCAAGATTATGTGGGCGGGGCAATTAACCCAAACACCCAAGCCCTGCATATCATATTTTAGCCTATCTACTGCAATAGGATTCGTGAATTTTATACGAAAATGATGTTTTCTGGTTTTTAGGCATAATTTAACCTTTTTTCCACATTAACCCAAACACCCAATCCCTGCATGTCATATTGACCGTCCGGCGTAAGCTTAAATCCAATACACCATATTAATCAACACGCCTTTTAAAAAAGATACCTATCTACCGCAAATGACGTCACATACCCCCTTTGTATATTCTAAACACTCAAATTTAAATATTGATCTGCTATTGCTTGGTACATTTAATTTTAAACACACAAATTTAAAAATTGTAATTAATACCAAATTAAATAAATATTTCTAAATGTTGTTTATTTAAATATCATTTGGTTTTAATAGCTAACACTCGAGGCCATCTGTCGTCACACACCCCCAAGGCCAAACAATAGAGATGATGTAAACACGTGCGCTCAAGGTCATATGACGTCACTTCAAGGACAAACATGAAAACGTCACACCCCCAAGGCCAAACAATATAGCTGATGTAAACACGTGCGCTCAAGGTCATATGACGTCACTTCAAGGACAAATATGAAAACGTGGTATGCAAAACTCTCCAAGGCCGTGGGGCGGGGCTTAATCTCATGGTCATGGGGGCGGGGCTTAATCTCATTGGTCAGGCGGCGGAGCTTAATCTCAAGGTCGAATGACGTCACACAGGTGGGCGGGGCTTAATCTCAAGGTCAGGAGTAGTGGTGACACCACATTCAGAACCAGCATACTTCCACTACTCGCATAAGTAGAAATACCTAAAAAAATTCACCCCAACACAAGTATAGAAGAATCGATTTGATTTATAAACACATATGTAATTAGACATAAAAGGCGAATACATTATCTCAAGGAACTCAAGATTATTATTAAATTTTTTATAGTGCTTAAATTTTTATTAATTTAGCAAGTAGTATAAATGGTATATAATGGATGTAACTAGTAATTTTTTCTAATAAGAAAAAAACCAAAAGGTAAAAAATAAGTCATTTTGGGCGTGGCACCCCGAAAAATTTTCACCTGCGGCGCAATTTACCTTTTAGTACACCGCCAAGCTCAAATCCCAAGAGCCGGCACTGCAAACAAGATATTAATAACTTAACCTATTGGTGCTTAAACAACAAAATGCAATTTAGCATATTAAAACGTAAAGTTATTATATTCAGTATGAAAAAAAATATATCATTTCATTTCAATACTGCATCGAAAACTCCCTTATTATTTGACTCGGAATTACATTTTATTTAACATATTAATAGTGCTATGGCAAAATCTTTTAAAATGGCACAGTTTATTATGAGACAATGTTGGAAATTTTGGACATTTACCAACATTGAAGTTTTATAAACACTTTATTTCTTTTTGGTAAGAAGTCACCTCGAATACTAATCTGTAATTTGGTCCTCTCTCTATAAAAGTCATATAAAATGAATAGAACGCTTTCAAATTAAGTTTGTTAACTTTTTACTTGTCAGGTTTAAAATCGACAAGTCATGAGTAATAGCTACAGCTCATGAATATGGAATGTTTAGAGAAACGTAGAGTTTTTCTGACCTTAACTTTTGGCTACAAAATTATTACTAACAACATAGAATGTCCCAATCTCCTGGCTTTAATTAATTTTCGAGTTCCACTGCGCAACACAAGATTATTAGACTTATGTCTTACTTATAAAAGTCGTACCGATGTGGCTGTAACAGGGTGATTAATCGTATTATGCAGTATTTTAATACTTATATACCCCCACAATTTCAACATTAACTTTTAAACATAAAGTCGCTGGTAGGCAATCCCTAACATTCCCTTGGCTAACAGCCTCGATTTTTTTTTCTGGTCCGTTTCGTTTAGTTCTTATTGGTATTTGATATTGCCGATGTGCAATCTGTTGTGTTTATTATAATGTTTGTGTTTGTTAATTTTGTTTATTTAATGTTTCTATGTGTCTAGATTATTTTTCTAGTTTAGTATTTTTTATTGTATACCATCTGGAGTCCAATTTTAAAATGTATTATTGAATAAATAAAATAAACTCGTATGGTCATTTAGGATTCATATAAATAAATTACCAATTTGTTTTTAGATTTATTAAAAATAAACATAAATTACAGCTTGAAGGGTGCGTTATTATCATTCCAGCTCATTAAGTCAAAACTTTCACTTTCTGAACTGTCATCGTCATTTTTAAATTGAGCACTGAGTGTACCTTGCTTGCTATATTTTCTCATTTCCAGAGTACCTTCAGTTACGGTAAAACATGGTTTTGTTTTAGTTGTAAAAGGTTCATAATCAGGACATTTTAAGCATTTGCAATAGTGATGTAACCTTTGCTTTAATATTTCATTTTCGGTAATTAAAAATTCCCGCTCTTCATTTACAGCATATCTTGAAGCATCTGCTTTTCCTACTCTCTGCCAAAATAGTTCCAAGACTTCCACATACTCATCAACGTCACCTACACTAGGTTTTGACATTTCAGTGATAAAATTAACCGGAAAAGGTAGAATTTTTTCTTCTAGTGTTTCGAGTTTTCTGCACACAGTGCTAACATGCAAAATATGTTTACCTTTTACTTCAAGACTCTCTAAATAGGAAACGATATCATTATAGTTTAACGTAAGACAATTTAACTTTTCGAAATCAACATGCCGATCTTGGGCCAATTTAGCTTTTAAGGTATCGAATGCTAAGGTAAAAAAATCAAACTCAGACTGTAAGTCGGCTAATTTTCTTCCTAAAAATTTTTCCAATTCGGTCTTTTTTACTTTAAGACTTCTAATTGTGTTGTATCCTTTGCGAATATGCTCTAATTGATTTTTGATAACTTTTTGTAACCTATCGTCTTCGGTTTTTAACTCGTTGTGCATTTTCTTTCTCTCTTTAATCTTGTTTTTGTACTCGTCAAGAAAATTAACTGTTTCGGTCCATATTTGTAAATGAACTTGCTCTAATATGCCTCTCATTCTTTGAATAACTTGATGTTGCTTGGAATCCTGCTCTTCAAGTTTTGAAAAATATTCTGCATGTCTAGTACGTTTAACTTCCTTCATTTCCATCTGAAGAATATGTAGAATAGTCTTTAGATAATTTTCTTCCTCTGAAGTCCCTGATTTTATTTCTTCAGTATTTTTTTCATGTTCTACTTGAAGTGCTAGTGCCTAAAAATGGTATATTTACTATTATTGTTAAATAAAAGTTGGGTGTTAGATATATTAGACTCAAAATTTAGATGTTTATGATTTAGTCAAAAAATTTAATAAAATCCAAATCTATCAAAATTCTGACTATAAACCATAATATAATCTGAAAAAAGATCTGAATTTAGAAATGAAATTTTAACAATGTTAAGAGTAAGATTTGTATTATAATTTTCTGTGCGCATATGTAAATTAGAAGCCCAACCAGTGCCGGACTGGCCAACTTTAGCCCGGTGAGTTATTTGCAGTGGGAACTCGGGAACACATTATAATACCGTCTTAAATTGCACTTGATTTATGCATGTGTTAATATCAAATCGACGTTGCAAGAGATTTGATTAAACTGTTTTAAAATGGCGGTAGATTCGAGCAAGGTGGAATGTTCATACGCTTTTTGGCTACCTAACAAGACAATTAATATTATCACTTATGAAATTTAGTGGTCATAGTTATAGCTTTAAAAAAATCAAAAATAAACTTGTCTCCTATCCTGAAGGAAAAAGCAGAAACAATTATTATTTAAAGAAGTAAATAAAAATTACAATACTGTTGTTGTCATCTTTAATGAACATTTCCCGAGCATTTAATTTACGGCAGTTATTAAGTGCTGTTAGAACTTAAAACACTAGGATCAATAAAAGGCGCTGAAAGATTCAAAAGAGATTCATATTCCGGCTATAGGTGAAATGGCTATAAATCCTGAACAATCTACCTAACTTGTGGCTGAAACGTGTGTTGTTTCAAGGTTGTGCGATAGAAAAGCGGTTTAAACAGGAACATTTTTCATTCGTAAAATTTTCAAATAGTACATGAGCAGTTGATACAGGAAAACTACTAAATTATCTACAGAATATTTGTTTTACTGACGATAGTACATTTTTTACGCATAACGACATGCCCCTTAATATGCCGAATTGTAGATTTGGAGCAATATAAGTCCCCATATACACATACAGCATCCCCAAAAACTTCTTATCGGAACTGTCATTTTAGGGCGCCCAATTATAAGTCCTTTTTTTGGAAAAAAAACATACTGTTCGACATTGATGCAGGTAAAAGGTCTTAAAGTAGCTGACTACCTATATTCCTTTGAATAATTAGTTGGAGAATGCTTCTGCCTTTTCTTTTGGGTCAGTTTTTTTTCTATCTAACTTAAACAGAGATGACCTGACAGTGGAAGACAGCGTAATACGTTGATGCAATGTTATAACCATCAACCTACTCTGCCACTACCTTAAACAACAACGATGAAATTAGGATACCAAGACCAATGCCAAGACCTGCATACCTTACCTAGCCAAAGTGTTTTGTACATTGAAGGCAAGCTGCATCGATCGAGTAAAAAATCCTGGAATAACGCAACTATAAAAGGCTATACAGGGCGTTTCCTACGTAAGTACAGAAAATTTAAGAGCATATCCTTGAATCAATTTTATGAATAAAAGTTCGTATGAACATATGTCCTCAAACGCTTCGTTTCCAAGATACGGGGTGGTAAAATTTTAAGAAAAAAATCTTTTTTTATAATATCTGTGATATTACTGTAAATATTTTAGTAAAATTTAGCATACACATTCTATGGACCTAGAGGCATTTTTTGATGTACAACTTTTTTATTTTTACCAGTGGTATTCGTAAGGGATTTGCTTCGAATATGGAAGGAAAAAATGATTCGGCATTGTTTTTTTTCTTAAAATAAAAATTATTTTTGGAATCCTCATTTAATTCTGAGCAAATTTTGAAACTTGCCTTTTTTTCGTCATACACACAGTTTTTGTTTAATTAATTAATAATGAATAGATGTTTCAAAAATTGCTAATATCTGATGCGGTAATTAATGCGTCCATACCCCACTGTAAATTTAAGAAAGTATGGTTTTGCGAGCGATGTCTTAATCAATTTAGCAGTGAGATGGTTTTAAAAAAATTATAAAGACTGCCAGTTATTAAGCAAATGTAAAATTACATTACCAAACGAACATGAGAATATTTTAACTTTAAAAATTTCTCAAATAAATTAATGGTTTGCTATTTATGCAGGTTTAGGGAGCATACTTGTTAAGTATGATGACAAGAATTGCATTGGGAAACTGAGAAAATATCAAAAACATGAACCGCTTAGTATTTCATATTTTCTAAAATATTCTTATGATGACTTGCTGTCAGAATTTCATTTATAAATTGGTGAAGAGTGTCAGGAATGATTTGTTAGGAAACTTGATAAAATTGAAAATAAAATTAAGTTAATATATTTACAATCATGCTCCATGATACCTCCAAATAAGCAATAAAATAAAGCTTTTTATCATGTTTGTAATGGATCTTTTTCAGAGGACAACTGTAAAGTAAAAGAACATTGATATTCAACAGGAAAATTTTGAGGAGCTGTAAATAAGTCATGTAATCTAATTTTTCCAAACAAGAAAAACCATACCAGTAATATTCCATAATCTCTCTGGTTACGATAATCACTTCATACTTAAGACCTTGTGTACAGAACTTAAAGGTAAAATTAGTTTGCTTCCTTTTAATAAAGAAAAGTACATATCATGTACCAAATATATTGAGAACTCAAACATTAGCTGTCGGTTTATCGATTCATTTCAATTTATGCCCAGGTCCTTGGAAAATTGGCATCTTATCATTATAAAAGTATTAACCAGAAATTATCATCAGGACGACGATAAATGTAAACTGGTGACTAGAAAAAGTGTATTTCCTTGTACATATTTTGACTGTTGGGAAAAGCTACAAAACAGCAGTTTACCTAAATACAACTATCTTATAACTCAATTATTAAATCTGACATATCAGCTGGAGAGTATCAATTTGCCTCTACGGTGTACATTTAATATTAAAAAACTTCGGGAATGTGCTGAGTTGTACTTAAAAACTAATGTTTTGCTCTTAGTTGATGTATATAAGAATTTCCGTAAGGTGTGTTTGAACGCTTATCAATTAGACCCTCTCCATTAATTTATAACTCCAGGATAAACTTCTTATAGCATGTTAAAAATCACGAAAATTCAATTGGATCTTTTAACAGAGATTGATATGGTTAGGTTTAAAGAAAAAGGTATTAGAGAGGGAATTTCACAGTGTTTAAACAGGTAAGGTAAAGCAAATAACAAATATATGGGTACAGATGATGACTCTAACAAACTATTGAGTTATCTTGTGTATTTTGATGTAGTCAATTTATACATCTATTTATATATCTATCAAGAAATAAACATTTTAGACGTAGCCGACGATAGTTAATACGGGTATATTCTTGAAGTAGACCTTCTTATCCTAAAGAAATGTTTAAGAAACTTAATTCATAAGGATTTACCATTTTATCCTGAACATTTAGTACTCCCAATGTCAGCATCCTCACTTCCCAAATTATTAATCACACTTTATGATAAGAAAAACTACGTTATTTATTACAAAAAATTCAATCTAATGTGCAAACATTGATAGTCTTCTTTATCTGCTATGTTTTGATACGTCAGACTATCCTGATTGCAATGTATACAATATTCCACAAAAAAAGTAGGATGAAAATTGTGGTCAAGTTATAACTGAATTTATCGTCTTGCAATCTAAAATGTATTGTTACAAGACTATTAATGAAACACAAGGGTGTTCAGTCATAGCAAATTAAACAGCATTAAAACAAATTTCTTTTAATGATTATTAGTCTTTTTTAACAATACAAATATCGAAGTTCCTTAAAATTTCATTAGATCTAAAAATCATAAGATAACATTAACCTAGGTATATATGTATATATATATATATATATATATATATATATATATATAAATATATATATAAATATATATATATATATATATATATATATATAAATTTGTTGTTGTAAAATATCAAGGATGAAGGGCGATGTTTTAATTTTTTTTAACCACAACGAAAACGAAAATAGCCCCGAAATTCTACGTAACATCTGGAAATATTCAAGAAATAGACAAGTCCAAACTAGTTCGAAAATACATTAATCTTCACCAAGTAACATCGAGCATGGTAGGTTTTTCATCCAATTTCGAAATGGGGTGTGTATGGAGCCACCGGTTGGCATTAATTCTTTTTGATCCTTGCCAAAACAAATTGCTTTGTATTTCAAACTTGGACATCCTGAATAATATACGAGGCATTGCTTCCCAGGATCATCTACGTCCCTATTGGCAGATTCAGGAGCTAACAGTCAAACAGTAAAGCGTCATGGTTGCTGGCGATCCAACACGGTTGCCGAAAGCTACAATGAAAATTCTGCAGAAAATAAAAGAAAAATAGCATCCAAAATTCTAGGTGAAATGCCAGAAACTTTGAACGAAATCCGAAAAAAAAATGCCATCAGACGACCGATTTGAATAATGAAAACAATGTATTGACTACAAATTTAGCAAATGTGGCTGCTTCGTCAGGAATTTATCTGAAGATTGCAAAGATTGTACTACTAATATTTATAACAAATTATTTTTCATGTTTTATAGTTTTTAATAACATAATTTATAAACACCTTCTTCGCTTTTTCTATATTACAAATTTCAAATAAAAAAAAATGAATGAGTGAAAATACCTGCGGTAATAAACCGGAGTGCGGTAATGGAGCTTTTAACTTACGCAAAAAACTCACGGACGTAGATAGAAATTAATTATATATATGTTTTCTAGTAGGCCATTAACGTTAAAGTTATTAATTAGACTAGATATAAATGACTTCTTCGGAGTGTGAGGGATAACAACTAAATAGCAAAAATATTATTTTATTTTGCTCGTTGACAAAAAAATTTGTAGATTTTTTAATTAAACAAACTTTTATAAAATGCAGAATTAAATAGCGGATATTTCGCTTTTCGTTAAAAAGGTAAGTAACAATAGTTCAAGTTACTCATAAAATATATGACTAAATTTCATTTTTGTTATTCTAGAATAAAACAATTTAAAAAGAAGGAAAAAACAGTGCCAATTTATACGAAGCACTAGAAAAATCACTTTTTTTTGTTAAAAGTAAACTCTGGATTGCATATATATAACAGTGTTATGGAATATTTTACCATATCCGCATCAAAAAATTATAAGTAATGAATTAGCATACGATAATAGAACATTTGTAGATTTGGCTTCTTATTGTACGTAACAACTGGTCTATTAAAAATTCAAAAAAGTTAAAAGATCCAGGGATGAGCGTAAAAATGGACGAAGGCACATCTGGCAAACGTAAATATAATCAGTTGAAGGCGAATGGGTACTTGGAGCCTTTGACAGGGAAATCAAAAATATATTTCTGGTTCCAGTCGAAAAAAGTGATTAACAATGGTTAAAGTAATAAAAGATTGGATTGAGGCAGGCACAATAGTCATTAGCGGCGGTTGAAAGGTCTACAATGCATTAGAAGTTGAAGATTTTTAATACCTAATAGGAAACCATTTCACCAATTATGTTAACTTAGACGATTCCAGACAGCGCCCTTTGTTATAGCGCTGTTTTATCACAGTAACAGCTAAAAAATTTAAATATTAAATAATTTTTAATATTTTGATTTTAATAATTTAAAAATATTTATTTATGCAATTATTGTAACATTTTCTTAGAAGATACATTGTATATTCACCTTTTATTATTTATTTTTGCTAGCCTGTAGTATATAGAAGAGTCCAGCAAGTCTTCAGAATCGAATTTTGTCAGCAAGCAGTTTTAAATGTAAGTCTGTGAGAAGTAATTTGGTATAGGTTTGGTTAGGTAAAGTTTGGTTTGGTTAGGTTAAGTTTGATTTCGTTAGGTTAGGTTCGGTTAGTTTAGAATCATAAAATAGGATATCTAAATAAAGTGGTTAGTCCTTATGTTTACTCAGAATGTATTTACCTGTTTTCTGTAATCTGAATTCAACTCATACATTCTGTCTTCAAACATCTGAATTAGCTTGTCGACTTGTTCTGAATGTGTTTTTAAGTTTAAAAAGTATTGTTGATTTGCCTTATCCAATTCGTCCAAGAGAAGGGAAATTGTAAAGTCTTTATAGTCAATTACCCTTTCAAAATTATGCCATGCAAATTCCAGATCCTTTTGCATCTCTGGTATGGTTATGTCGATCAACATTTTTCTCCAGTTTTTTTCTTGCCGCTTTAATGTAACTGAGCCATATTTTAATTCTCTTTCAAGTTGATTTCTTTTCAGCTGTTTTTTCTTTTCAATCTGTTTCTGCTTTTTTTCTGTTTTTTTCGCAGCTCGAAGTTCTTTTTTCTCTTCGGGCGTCAATTTCGGCTTAGGTGGCATTTTTAAAAATCTATAAAGTATAAAAGTTAAACTAAACTCTGCGTTTTAAAGTCATTAAGTGACAATGACATGGCATGACAATAAATTCGTATGATTATGGGTAACTTCATATGGGTACGTGATCACGGATTCGCTCTTCTCATATGTCACTATTCTATTGTCTAACGACAATAGAATAGTGACAAGGAGAGTTTCAAGGTTGCAAAGGATCAAGTTAATTAATTTCAATTCTCACCGTAAACATTTTGTTGTCCAAGTAAAGAGAAGCAACATTCTTTATACAATAATGAGCCAGAAATCCGTACAACGTATGCATGTAAATTTAACCTAATAGTGAGAACTATCGAGCTAGTACAAGACAATATTAAGGAAGTTTGAGGAAATAGGAGGAATCATATAGGATGTTTTGGAAGATATTGCAACCTACCTATCCAGAATATATCCGAAGTCTAAAAAATGTACTCCTTCTTGCCTGATCCCGTAGTATTGTTTGATGCAACTTTATAAAAAACTACGACATAAAACATATCCTTGTTATAACAATAGTGCCTATTTCTGTAAATTTTTACCTTTCGGTCGATATATCTCGGAAATGATTTCAGATAAACTTTTGAAATTAGGTAGATTTTTAAAAGATGCTAGGAGCTCTCTAATGGTACTAAATGGATATTTGTATAATTTTTGGTTTTTCGTCTATTAATGAAATAAAACATGTTTTTCTCGAGTTTTCAGAATTTTCTATGATACACGATAATGTAACTATTTTTTTTTTAGTTTTTAAACCTCGTTTTTTGGGCAAAAATAAGCGTCGATTGAACGCTCTTTGGTGACCATACGGTTTTATAAAGTTTTCGATAAAAACAAAAAGGTTCTGAAAAAGCATAGATGACAAAAAAAATCTTATAGACCGATAACTTCAAAAAACTGTAAGGGAATTATATTTGTTTCAAACATTAGTTTAATTGAAAATAAGACAGATTAATGACGAGGCAAAAGGTGCAACACTGTGTTTCAAGTTTGCAGCTAAATGCTTTAGAAGAAAAACTACCTGCTATTATTGCAACCCAAAAGAGGTTTCAATTATACGAAGATAAAAAAACAGGTATCATCAAGAAAAGTTAATCCTATTCGCAAGAGACATCCCCCCACATATTTAAGATATTTTGTTAAATAAATTAAATGGCTGAGTTGCTGATTGCAGTTAAATTATTAGAGGACAAATTTAGTAACCTTTCAAAAACCTATTTCTCATATTTTACGGCAAGTGGTCCGGAGTGGATAGACTTTTATTATAATCAAGTTGCGGAATTCGTAAAGGCTGCCCTCTGTTGCAACAAATACTTTGAAACATTAAATGTTTTTCAACTTATTCGAGATCTAAAAGATATTGGCTTTGGTTACTATTTAAAAGACTTGAAGCAATTTATTGACGAGGATACTATTCTTCAAGAAATTGAGAAGGAAGAATAAATTTAATAATATTCACAATGGAGCAAGTGGTTACTGAAATGTATGAAGAGTTTATTATATCTGCAGCATACGTCCAATATTTATCAATTGTAGGCGAAGAAGACGCAGAGGCACAAAATTTGTCAGCATACGTTAAGAATATAGATCGAATGGAACAATGTAAATTAGCTGTTAAATTTTGTAATGATTATTTAAAATATAAAAATGAGTATGAACTTTTAAATGAATTTAGAAAATTAGATTTAAGGTATCATATTAATTGTATTAAATCATGGTTAGTTGATGCAAAATAAAAATGTAATTAATTTTTTTATATTTTTATTCATTCATAAAACAATTGTCATATAAAAATAACACATTTGTCAAAACACACATACAAGGTGATTTTGAATGATAGAAGCATTTTGGTTCCATTAGCTTTAGCGCTGGTTGTTCATCTATTTCAATTACAGGCTTTTTAGAATATTTCTCTACAAAATCCTTTTTTTCGGTTCCTTTTACAAAAACAAAATCTGCTTTCTTCGTAAGTGTTTCAATTATTTTTGGGAAATGATGTAATGGAGTAAATCCATTATTTCAATGTATACAATGATGATTTTTCATTAGTCATACCGCCTGCTTGTGACAATCAGGTGAAAGAAACTCCATTGGAAAAGGCTTTTTAAAAATGTAATGAGTCATTTCATAACCATCACAAGCTGCAAGCTCTTTTGGTATAAACTTATTTTTTTTAACCCTTGAATCCTTGAATATCCATAACCAATCTCACATTTTCAAAGCAGCAAATTTTTTAATGAGAATTTTTTTACTTGAATAATTTGCAATTTCTTCTTTCAGTTGATTAATTTTAAAAATAAATTTTTCAATTTGATGTTGTAGTTTTGATGTCATGACTAAAACTAAAAGCTTTTGAAAATGCCTTTAAATTAAATCGAAGTATGAAAAGAGTGAGGATAAAGTTTATAATTGTTTCACAATTTTAGTAAGAGGGTTGTAGCTAAATAATTTGTCATGTAAAATAAGACAATAAGCAGAAGTATCTTTTTTAATTTCATTGTGTGTCTCAAATTCAATTCTCATTACTACGGATCCCGTTTGAATTGTTTCTTTTTGATGGGAGCAATCGTGTAATAGGACTAATGTTTTTGAATAGTTTAGGATTAAAAATGGGTTCATTTGGAACACCATAGTAAGACTGTCTAAAGTTGGCAAACATTTCGTATAAAGCAGAAAATTTGTTTTCTTCGAAATTTAAGTACAAATCGTGATATGGATATCTTTCAGAATTTAAAAATACTCTAATATTTGACAAGGTAATATTGTCAAATTTACTCATATCTTTAGCAATTTTCCCTTTTCTGTTTTCTTGAAAGCCAATCACAACATGACGAGGAGCTTCTAGTTTACTAGTTGTTTTTACCGGCCATGTGTGACGGGTTGTTTCGGTTAGAGAAGAATATTCAACAAGTTCCCAACTCCTAAATCCTATCAATATATCTTTATTTGATTCTAATATTTTTGATAGAGCAAGTTGTTGAGGCATATCAACTAGAATGTGAGGAACTTTCCAATAAATTTTATCGAAAGTAACCAATGGAGTGTCAGGAGCACTAACGGGGTGTGCCGGATCTTCTTTGAAGATAACATCATCTAAATCATCAGTTGATCTAATAAGAACTAATTCCTGTTTCATATTCATAATAATTTTTCTGTAATCCTCAAAATATCCTAAAAGCATTTTTAGTGGTATGGATACGGAGAATTTTCCATCATTATCAACTAAAATTTTATCACCTTCTTTTCGATGTGGAAACCAACCTGCATTTTCCAGTTTTAAACTTTCGTTGGTATTGTGGGAAAGGTAGCTTTTTAAGGTTGATGCTAATCCAACATTTCTTATTGAATCTATAGTAATTTCGTTTAGTTCATAGCGGATTTCTCTGAACAAAAAGGCTATACCATTGTTAATAAATAGCAATTCTTTCTTATATTTATCTTCTGTATTAGTTAATTTTCCTTCGATATAAAGTAAACTATCTGATGGTAGAGTGTAAGCATCGAATTCTTGAATTGGGATCCTTATTTCATCATTGTAATTGAATTTTGAAGAAATATATGGTTGATATGTGTGAAGCTTCGAACTAACGATGGAATTGTCTACATAAAGCTTTTCGTTTACGTTTAATATGTTCATTATTTTAAAACAGTGAAACCCAAAGATGTGAGAAATTTACGATTATCTCGTCTTAACTTGTTGGTGTTGGATTTGATACTGAACTGTTGTTTAGTCTTTTTCTTTTTATACGTTTTTACTTTGTTTATAGTGGTAGGTGCAAGTCTCATTCCAAGGGCTCTATTATATCTAACAACCATTTTATATGTCACTAGCTTGTAAATGTAACCTTGCTGTTATAGTTTCTCCTCTAAAACTGATAAGTTCTCCGTCTTGATCAACTTTTTTAACGGTTATATTGTTAATTGCTTTGACGCTAACTGGAAAATACAAAATGGGCAAAGGAGATTCCACTAGTTTATAGCCTGGAACTGCAGTTGGATAAAACTGGTGAATAATATGAACAGGTTTACCATTACTGTAAGAACCGACACAAATATTACAATCAATACAAATAGCATTCACTTTAGTTATTTTTGCAACATTATCTGATTTTTCCTCTTTTATAGCTTTTAGTATCCTGCTATTAAAACCCAACATTTTTCCTATCGAATCTTCCTTGGTAAAATCAATTTTTCTATTACACATTAAAAAAGTTTTTAGAGTGTTAACATTTGCTTTTAAAAGAAAAAAAAAAATTCATTCGGAAATAAATCTTCTATACTTTCTCTTATGTATGTTTCTATATTTGTAATGTCATAAGTTTCGTCGGGAATAACAATTACTTTATTATCTATATAAAATTTATTATATCCTTCTTTTAGACTGGCAATAGTCATAAACGTTTCAAAATCAGCTAAACCCAGGTAATATTGTTTTCCATCCTCTAAATATATGGGCGGATTAAAATCGGCAGACAAAACAGAACTGTTTCCTGATATGGCAATTGTGGTGGACATTGCAGTTTATTTATGAATGAGATATTACAACAAATAATGAGTTTATATATTTTTTTGCAAAAATTTTAGGTATAGTTGACCACAGTTATATGAATTAAATTTTCATAAGTATAAAATACATCCACTTTGCCATTCGAATTAAAATATTTGAGAAGTTCAAAAGGTGGTTTTAAATTTCCATAACTATCAAAATATATTACATTTTTGTTATTTTTAATATAAGCAGTCCAATGAGATCCTTTATTTTGTTTTTTATCCAAATTTACAATACCACACTCTTTCAGATTAATTTTTTTTGGAAGTTCATCGAGCATAAAACACCTCTAAAGCCAGTTATTTTTAACAGCTTTACATATTTAATAATATCATTGTTCGTAAGTGCTCTTTTTGGAAAACTTATTTTGAGTTTTTTTTTTGTCTGATTGCTTTCATTTTGACTGATCCTCCTTTATAAGGTCTAATAAATAGTCCTTTTCCTTTATATGGTCTAATATATAATCCTTTGCCTTCTTTAGAAGCATTTTCCATTGCAATATTATGCCTATGTATTTCTTCTAGTTGCTGTTTAGCTGCTTTAGCATCATTTACTGCCTTAGCAATTCCTGCCGCGCCTCTACATAGTGCACCCAGGGAGCCAAGAATGGGAAACAAAAGAGATAGAAATCCTCCAACTTTTTTGGATGTTCGAATGATACGTTTTTTTCTCGATTTAAGTTTACCCCCTTTTTTATCTTTAAATCCCAAACCGAACTTTGTTTTACCCTCCATTATTCCTGCAACACTTAGAGCTGCATTTTTTTCACCAATAGAAGAATCCTTAGCTTTTACCCTATCCCAGGCTTTTTTTTCTAATATTTGGTGAGATATGTGTCTTCTTGATAAATCTTCAGTCTGAGAGTATGATATCTCGTGTTCTTTACAAGCGGAATCCAATGGATTTATACCAACGTCACCTCTAGTTAATCTTTTCTCCAAGTTGGTGCCTGGACCACAATAATTATGTCCTGGTATATGAACTTCGAAGGGTAGTTTATTAATTAATTTATTTACTAAACGAGAGCCTTTTCTATTACGTCGTTTTTTTCAACTCATGCCGACCCACAGTCATTGAAGTTCTTTTTATACTAAAAACACATTGACATTTTTCTGGTATAAATACTTTTACAGCTAAAAATATTTACTAGTGTGATTAAAAATGAGGATTGAAAAACAAAAATTCTCTTTACCAGTAAATAATCATGACGAAAAAATTTTAAGTAAACAGTTGAGAAAGCATGGTGACTTATTTTGCGGTGGTTCAAAAAGAGGACTCATAGTTGGTTGCAGTGGTAGAGGTAAAACCAACGTTATGCTTATACTGCTCGAGCATCCTAATGGAATTAAGTTTGAAAATGTCTATGTTTATTCAAAGTCATTAGATCAACCAAAATATGAGTATTTAAGAAAGTTGTTAAAGCCTATGAAAGAAATTGGATACTTTAAATACGATAGCGATGAGAACATTATTTCACCTCATCAGATAAAGCCAAATTCCGTTATCATTTTTGACGATATTCCTTGTCATAATCAATCTATTATTAGGGACTATTTCACGCATGGAAGGCATAGAAGCACTGATTGTTTTTTTATTTTTCAAGGATATTCCTCAATCCTTAAACGTCTAATTCGAGAAAATTCCAACATATTAATTTTATTTAAACAGGACTTTTTGAGTTTAAAATATATATATAACGACCACTGTATATTGGATGTGACATTTGATCAGTTTAAAAATATTTGTGCTAACTGTTGGATGGATCCATATGGCTTTCTTGTAATTGGCAAAGATTGTGAAGTAAATCACGGCAGATACAGGAGTAAATTCGATTCCTTTATATATTTATAAAAGTGAAAAGTTGCAGTTTTATTTTATTTAAAACTTGTACAGCATGGATAAACGTTTAGCTAGAGAATTAATAAAATCGAGACAAGCCGTGAAGCAGAAATATCGAAGCTTGAAATTAGCTACTTCTACCGCTCAGTCTGAATTAGAACAAACTTATAGACCAATAAGACAACCTCTTAAACAGCTAATTTCAAATATTGGTAAATCCGAACCATTCGATTTAAAAGAAGAAAGAGTTTCAAAGTATGAAGAATTCAAAACACCTACAAAGCTTTATAAAACATCAACTCCAAGGAAAACTCAGAAAAAAGGTAAAACTCCGTTACTCCCCACAGAACTACCAACATTTTTAGATGACAGTAGTATCACTTCTTCCTCTTCTGTAGTACAACCATTGACATCAACTGTTATAGCGGAAACTTCAGATCCTTCTAGTGACACAACAACAAATTTAAACTTGTCAGACATATTGGAACAAACTAGAAAAACAATTCAAACCTATGTTGGTACACCGTCATATAAAGATTACTTAGCAGATTTTCATGAATTACCCAGATCATATATTGATGAGGATGTGAACGATACACAACATAAATTTGACCATTATTATGGAATAGTTCATGACGGATAAGTTTTCTTTTGGTTTAACACAGATACCGGTAGAAATTATTGGAAAATACATTAAGCTAAAACAAATGTATATTGTAGGAATTTTGATTCAAATGAACAAGTTCAAGGAAATACGTCATACAAATATGTTACAATAATAGGACCGTATTTACAAAGAAAGGGGATTACAAAGACAAAAACCTTGCAAAGATTAGTTACAGCATTTAACAAACCAAAACCTCCGTTTAGAACAACTAGAGCCAAAACAACAGGAAAGGGATTAATTTTGAAAACAAACAGATCAAATACAGACTATGTATACTGGAATAATGTAAACGAAATTGTTGATAGGCTACGTTTATTAATTTCATCAAGTGCTGCGGGAAATAATGCTCATAGTAACGAGATTATCTCTATTATTGAAGAATTAAGAGAAGATAAAGTTATACTATAAAAACAGCTATTAAATATAATCATATTTATTGTTTAATGAAAGCTTAACATGACAGTTGATATATTTGGACGCCATATTTCAAAACGTCAATTAATAAATTCTGCTTCTTTGGAAAATACAATTTATTCAAATATTCAAAGTAAAATTCTCAACAATTTTAAGTTAGATTTTATTAAACAAAATCAAGAATAAGTGAAATTAATAATTTAAAAAGGAGATTAGGTGAAAATGAAACAAATTATGAAATCTTTGCTAAAAAGCTTAAGGTTTTTGATGAAAATTTTTTAAAGTATGAAAACCAAATTAAAGGATGTTATACCTCAATTGAAAACGTTAATAAACAGTTGCTAACGCTAAATCAAACAAGTAAAGATTTGCAATTTTTAAATGAACATGTTAAAAAGGAAGACAAAAAATTAAGTGATGATATCAACAAAATTAATAAAACAATGGAAACAAATATAAAAGAAGTAATAATTGAAAAACACAAGGAAAAGATTAAACAATTAAGAACTTTTATTTATAAAAAGGTTAGATGATGAAAAAAAAAGAAATCAAAATAGTATTCTTAACAGTAGAACAATTGACCAACTCTCTTTGGAAGAAAAACAACAATATATTTCCTTTGGAAACATAATGTCTAGTGTAATTAAGAAATTAGAACAAGAATTAAATAAAACAGAGGAGGAATTCAAAAATAGTGATAGTAGATCAACTACTTTCTTAACTGGAGAGATAAAAAACTCCTTTAATGCTTTAGAAAGGGAGATTACTAAAATTAGTAAAGTTTTAAATGAAAAAAGTTATACAATACAAATTGATAAATTGAATGAATGGGAAAAAACATATAAAAGTTATATTTCGAATTATTACAAAACATAGAAATTGAACTTCCTTTAAATTGAATAAACAAGTTTGTTGTCATGTCAACCGTTAAACAATAAGTTGTTAATAAATTACATAAACCTGCTAGAAAAAACTACAAACGCAGAAGGGTGGTGGTGAAAGGGTTAAATGATCTTTTTCAAGCTGATTTGGTTGAAATGTTACCCTATGCCAAATTTAATAAGGGATTTAAATATATCTTGATTACCATAAATGTATTTTCTAAGTATGTTTGGGCCGAACCGGTAAAATCTAAATCTGGAAAAGACGTAACAGCCGCAATGAAAAAAATATTAATTAGTGCAAAAACTCCACCAAAAAACTTGCAAACGGACAGAGGGAGAGAGTTTTTCAATGTAAATTTTCAAAATTTGATGCAACAATTTCGAATTAACCATTATAGCACGTTTTCCAATTTGAAAGCGAGTATAGTAGAAAGAGTGAACAGGACTTTAAAGAATAATATGTGGAAAATATTTAGCATTCAAGAAAATTACAAATGGTTTAATATATTAGCGGATATTGTAAAAGAATATAACAATACAAAACATTCTTCAATAGGAATGAAGCCAAAACAAGTAAATAAAACAAATGAAAAAAAAATCTTGAAATCTGCATTTACTCATGCTAAAACGTTAGATATAAAATCTCCAAAGTTTAAAGTGGGTGATCACGTACGCATAAGCAAGCATCGAGAGGCATTTTCGAAAGGTTACACACCAAATTGGTCAAATGAGATATTCCACATTAAAGAAGTTAAGATGACAAACCCCTGGACATATTTAATTCAAGACGAAGATAATCAGGACATTCTGGGTGGTTTTTATGAGCAAGAATTACTAAAAGTAAAGCATACCGATGTGTATCTTATTGAGAAGATTTTGAGAAGGAAAGGAAACATCAAATACAATTTTTATTAAAACGTGTCAAATATATTTTATTTCTATGTTCCTCAGATAATATCGAATCTAGAATAAGTTTACAATCATTTATTCTTTTTTCAAAACGGAGTCTATCTAAGTACCACATCTGAAAGTTACTCCTACGGGCTTGTCTGTAAGCAAAGCTCCACTTCACTAACACATGCACCTTATTGTTCTCTTCCAGAAAAGATAATATTTTCTTTTTGATCCATTTTCATTGTTTTCTTCGTAATATTTTCTTTTTGTTCCATTTTGCTTCAATTTGTTTTCCATTTCTTCAGGATATAAAGCAAGTAATTGCATCATAGTTGAAACATTTTCACTGTTAGGATTTTGTGTTGGACTTATTATATTATAAACATGCGTACACAAGTCGCCACAATCAGCTGAAATATTATTTTGAAATATGTATTGAATTCTTGCCTTTTAATTATAGATAATTTATAATCAATAATTTTCTTCAATCGCCACAAATTGTCCAAAGACTCTTGTCCTAAGTATATGAAGTGTGGGCCTTTAGTAATTTGCAGAACAGGGATATCATTTATTTTCTGGACCTGCAGATGAATGTTGTTTATCTTCACACTGGTTTGATCAACTTGAGGAAAGTAGAAATTGTTTACAATAATTCCTTGATGAACACAAATGTCTTTCCAATTTTCTTCGGTTAGTGCGATTAAAAATCCAGTTTTTCCACCAATTACAATTTTTGGAGAAAAATCATTTAAACTAATGCCAACAAGAACAAATTTTGATAAAGAATTATTTAAAAAATAAATTTTTGAATTAAGAAGCGTTTCTAAAGGCTTATGAACCACGGCGTTGTTCATAATGACTAAACGAGACTGAAACATATTGCGTTATTCTTGTACTTAAATATTCTCATCCCCACTTTCTTTAAAGTTTTGATTAAAATGGATTAATGAAAAAATAGATTTCCAGTCTGAAATTTGTAATAAAGATAAATAATTAAAATGGTAATGTATAAAAATAATGCAAAGTTTAATGTAACACTAATGATGGAAAAGTAATAATTTTTGAATCCGTCATAATAATTTGTATGGTTGGGGGTTATAATTTGTAATTTTCAACTCTAACCTTTCGATCCAATTAGTATCAAAAATAGATCGATTTGGATAATGATACAAAATTTTAAAAAATTTACTTGCATTTTCATCTCCATTTATTCGTTCCATCCAACTAATTGTACTATTGTTAATTAATCCAATTTTCATAAATTTACAATATTTACTTAGAGTGACGTCTGTTTTATTAGAAAAACATATTTCACACTGTGTTACGCCAGGGGCATGATGAACAAAAAAAACATTTTGGAAAATAAAATAAAGAAGAATGAATTGCGATCTACTGATAGTCATTGAAACAAATTAATAATTATATTCCAAATTTATTAACATTAAGCAGATACTTTCACCAAGAAAGCAAAAGCAGTTGTAAAAAAATAACAATAAAATACTTAATTTAAAGATATGTAAAAGTTCATAAATAAGGATATTAATAATACTATATAAAATGTGTAGCTTGAAGACTTATTTTGAATGGTTACAATTATTCGATTCCTATTTTTCCATAAACAGTTATTTAAATCACAATTCCTTATGCTCCACAATAGGATCATCATAACTTAACCATTCAAAAATTTCAATACCACAATAAAAACATTTACAAATATCATTGATTGAAATATAGTAAAAGCTAGCTCCAGCCAACACTTCTGGCCTCAATTTTCCTTTTCATTCTTAAAAGTCTGGAAAGTCGTTTTTCATATGTTTTAAAATAACTGTTATCAATTTCTTTGTCAAAAGTTTCTAAGCACATTTTGTGAAAGGCTTATGAAGACTAACTTTGGTTTCAAAAACAACAAATTTAAATACCTTATATCTACATAAATATATCTAAATCTTCATGTTCTGCATTCCATTGATACAAAGCAATATCTTGGTGTCCCTAAGCTAATGTATTGAAACTATAGGGAATTTTATACCGCTTATCATCTTCAGAACTCAAAGCCAATTTATTAATTAATTCGGTGAAAATTGTGTGTTGTCTAGATCGAAAAACATACATTGAACAAAAGGTTTTAGAATGATTTTCAACAACATCTTTATAATGAATAAAATCCAACTGCTTTTTAATGGCACTTTTCTTAACACCTTTTGCTTTTTTTGTTTAATTTTTCGTTTTAATACAATATGCTTTTGCTCCAGTACCAAAGAAAGCAGTAATGGGTTCACCAGCATATTCATCTTTGAATTTTCCTATAACTGACTTTGTAATAGGCATTTCATGAATATTACCAAATTCATAATTAGATGTATCAAATTTGTGAATATTTTTTATCATGTCAGAATAAATATTTGGAGTTGTGACTTCTAAAATGAACGAATCGGTATCGGTGTATAAAAGTGAAATATTTTCCTGATAAAGAGGTTTTAAAAAATTATAAAAGAAATCATACATGACAGTTTTAGATATATCTAATATTGAGAAGCCTACATATATTGGTTTATTGTAAGTAACTTCAATCTTTTGCATTTGAATAGCTACCAAGTTTTCAGAAAATATTGTTAAGTCCTTGAAATATGGTTTTGCAATTAAATTCTCAGCACCATCTTTTCTTCTATTTTTTTCCCACTCTGTAACAAGTCTTGCGTCAATTCTCCTATCAACATTTTCCATAGTCTTGCCATAAATACTATTATTTGCCAACTTGTAAGTATTACGATCAAATTCATTCTTTGAATCATTTCTTAATCTTGAATTCAAGTCTATATATTTTTTCAACCAATCAGATTGAGAAAACTGTAAAACTCTATGAACTTTAGTCAACTTGAGTCCATGTTTCAAACATTGTTTTTATAACTGATAGTGAATAACATATTTTGATTTATCATTTAAATTGGGTATTAATTTTATGCATTTAGAATTTGGCGGTTTAAAGTTTTCAGGACAAAACGGAAAATCGTTATGATAGGAATGTAGGATTTGTAGGATATTCTAAATCAACTTCTAAAACATATCCCTTATTAGATTTTTTAGAAATATTCATAATATTTAAATCGTTCATTTCTTTATCTGTTAACCAAACAAAATCTCCCGTTGGAATGTGCTGTGACATTGCATAACCATACAAATTTGTTGCATCATAATAAATTATGTATTTAGTTGGCTAATAAGGATCAAAATTTAAAAGAAATGGATTATTAGCTTCAGATTTTCTACAAAGGCAAGAGCTCACACCACCGCGAACGCTTTTTTTGAAAAAGTGTATCATATCTGGATCTGTTAACAATTCTAACTCTATTCCAGTATAACTCAAAGACGCCTCCCATTATAAACCTGGAAAAGTGTAAAAATGAGCTGGATCGAGCTTATATGTGGATAAACAAGTGCTTCAAAATTTTCAATAATATCTGCCAAAAGTAAAGTGTCAGAGAGTAAGTAAATGTCGGAGTATTGACCAAGAGATTCACATTTAAACAATTGCCAAACCTTTACAGCTCTTTGATATTCTGCATCACTGATGTGCTCAGCCGTTAAAGTATTATAAAACTGCTCTTTCTGAGGTAAAGTTGTTTCTTCTAATTTTAAATAATCATCAATATAATTGTAAGGAAATACACCTTTTTGGTGAATAAGTTTAAATTTTTCTTCATCATTGAAATTTTTTTTTATTTCTTTAAATTGTTCATCTTTTAAGCTTTCAGAGAATTTTGATAAAGAATGGGATAGAAATTGAAAATAATCAATGAACCTTAACGATATATTTTTTTTCTTAGCCTTTTGTGTCTTTTTATCAAAATAGTTATCCACATGAATATGCTTTACAAATGAAATATATTTTTCCTTGTTTTGTGCGATAACTGTTAGTTGTTCTTTGTTTAAGCATAATTTTTTAAGAAATAGATGAGAATTATAATTACGCAAATTATGCAATATAACTGGAATAAAGTTAGGTATTCTGTAATTTATGTTGCAGAGTGAATGAGCTGGACCTCTATAAAGACCAGTTATATGACAATGATCTGCAACCCTGTCATTTAAAAGAGGTTTATTACAAATATGACAAACTGTTTCATAGTTATGATAAATTTTGTCCAATTCGTTCAAAGGAATCATCTTTTTAGGAACCTTTAAAAATTTATTGTATATGTTATACACGTCTCTTTCTAAAGAATTTATAAATAATGTATCACAATTTTGACCTCTATATCTTTCAAATTTAGAATAATTATCGTCGAAGGAACATTTAAGGTAATAGGCAAATGAATGTGGAATATGTTCATATTGTTTTAAGGTGTATGAAGTATTAGGATTTTTGTCAACATTGTCATTATTTAAAGGCTTTAAAATGCATTCAAAATCTGCATACACCACGAAAGGAACTTTCATTTGTTTATGATAATTTACAAATTTCAAAATATTATCATATGAATAGTTTCCAAACTTATCTTTTATTAATTCTTTAGAAGGTAGGTTAATTCGTAAATGATCACAATCATAGCTATTCTGTTGTAATAAATTTTCTTCTGTAGGGAAATATTGTAAACAACCGTCGCAAATATATTTTTTTCCGTGATGTTTAGACATTTGTGTAGAAACTTATTTTGATAAATCTTTAATAAAGCAATAATGAAAAGTTTTTTCATCGTCATCACTTATTAACAATAAATTGACATGTTGATTTTTTTTATTCGATGAATAATAAAGTGGACCAATTACTTCATACCCCTTTTTAGGATTTATAATTTCTAATCCATATACATTAATAGAAATGTTATTTTTTTCTTCAAAAATCTTAATGTTCTTTAGCAACATTGGAAATTCTATACCTGACATATCCAAAACAGAAGAGTAGTGTGGGTAGGATGAAGTTTCAAAATCTAATCCGCTTGGTTGCTGAAGAGCAGACACAACTGCCCAGGCGAAGCAAAAGTTGTCATCATTCCTAATGTTGATCACAGCTTGACGTCTCTTGATCTTTTGAGGGAGTTCGATAAAAGATGAGGCTCTCAGCGGATTGTGCTTGTTAACATTAATTTCCAAATAAAGTAAATTCATCAAAGCCCATCCTGCAACGTAAAAATTAAAAAATTACTTTTTTGTTGCTGTTGTAAAATAGAAAGTAAATTCTTTACCTGAATCTCCTTCTGCAAATTCGTCAGCTTTCTGGTTAATAATGGTGCAGATTTGCTCTAAAAGTTCTTTTGTCTGATCTCCCTGGCAAATAACTTGGAACGGCGCATTAAAAGATTTTACATCATAGCTGTCGCTGTTGGGGTTAAAATAGAAACCGAACAGTTCCATATTTAGCTTGATACATTTATGTTTCTGCAGTTCTTGATCTATTAGATGTACAATTTTGTATTCCAAATGTTGAAAATATTCTTTCACATTTATGAAGTTTTGGGGTGAGGAAATCCTATAAGATATTATTCGTTCCCTGAATGCCGACTTGATAATTTTAACACCTTCCTCCAAGCCTATTTTGGAATTGTTCTTGTTGCACACTAGATCGAAGATGTCCACCCCATAGACTTTAGTTTATATTTTTCTTGCATTCTTTACAATATTTGTATAATCTATAAATTAAGAAAAAATATTTTACAAAATAAAACATGAAAAATAAAATGTTCTTACCTTTAATAAGCTTTGGTTGTTTCAACCAACTAGTGAGTGTTGTGGAATTTCCGCAAACATGTTCTTTAATATGTCGCAATAAATTATCCTTTCTAGTGAAGACTTTATTACATGTTACACACTTATGCATTTTTGAAGTTTTCTAGATAATAATAATGAAATTAATATTGTGCATTTTTATTTGGTTATAGTCAAATTTTGAAAAAAGCAATTGCATTTTTGAAGTTTTCTGGATAATAATAATAAAATTAATATTGTGCATTTTTATTTAGTTATAGTCAAATTTTGAAGAAAGCAATAGAAATTAATTGACTTTATGTATCCATTTCTTCAAATGAGTCAACTAATTTGTCAAAGGCCTGTTTAACATAATTCACCGTACTTGCGTCTCCCTGTTTAATTGTGATCATATCAATTAAATTTTGAATAGCGAAACCCATTTATTAATTTTAATTTTTTTTTAATAATAAATGATGGTTTCGAAATTGAATTTTGCTCAACTGGTGAATTATTAAGAGAAATATCCGAAGTTAAATTTGCTTCAATTTGTTTTTCTTGCGAATCAGAATTTACAATATCATATGGTGAATTAATAGGAGATATAGCCGAACTTAAATTTTGATCAATTTGTTCTTCTTCCGAATCAGAATTTTCACTAAACAAAAAGGGAGAGCAAATTGGTCTCGGAGAATTAATTGGCGATTTTAATGTTAAACAATTTGGATTAGATTTTTGAAAACAAACAATATCCTCATAGCTAGAATTTTCGAATTGATTTTCGTCAATGTCATTCAGTTCTTCAAGAGTTTGTTTAGTTTTTGTTGTAATTAAGTCCGTTTTGTTGTCAATAATGTCATTAAGATCGTCAAGAGTTGAGTAGCTGTAAATAAATATTTTTCGTTGTTGTGTTGTTGGCATTCTGAACTTGGCTATTGTAAATAATTTCATTCAAGTCCTGAATAGTTTGTTGTTGACTAGTTGTAAATACGTCTGTTTCATTGTTTTGTTGGTTTGCAAAATTTTGCATACTCGATGCCAAAAAATTGTCCATTATGAAAAAAATCGTAATAACAAATAAAAGTGTCCCAAATATAAGTAAAAATGTCACCAATATAAATAACAATTAAATTTTGCCAACTAAAAATGTTAGAAATATAAATAAAAATTAAAAAATTACCAAATAGACACAATGAAAACACCAGAAAACTCGCGAGCCCTGCACAGTGTGAATGCAGAAATCAATTGCATTCGTCTCTTCGCTGAGGCGATTTTATATGAAAAAGTTGATCACATATGTCCTACTTAAAGTTGAACGACAACCACTTTCCCAAGCCGAGCAACGACCTTACCCCCTCCCTTCCCCTCCCTTCCCCTCCCTTCCCCTACCTTCTTCTCTTTCCCCTCCCTTCCCCCTCCCCTCTCCTCTCCCCGGACCCCTGAATTCCCGAGACTCAAATCCCGGCTCCCCAATTACAGGCTACCCTTTTTAGGTTAAGTTAGTTTAAGTTAGGTTAGGTTAGGTTAAGTTAGGTTAGGTTAAAAAAGAAGAAAGGAAAAAAAGGAGAAGGAAGGAAAAAGGAGAAGGAAGGAAAAAGGAGAAGGAATGAAAAAGAAGAAAAAGAAAAAAGGAGAAAGAAGGAAGGGAGAGAAAAAGAAGAAAAAGAAAAAAGGAGATAGAAGGAAGGGAGAGAAAAAAAGGAGAAAGAAGGAAGGGAGAGAAAAAAAGGAGAAAGAAGGAAGGGAGAGAAGGGGGATCTTAGGTTAGGGTAGGTTAGGTTAGGTTAAAAAAGAAGAAAGGAAAAAAAGGAGTAGGAAGGAAAAAGGAGAAGGAAGGAAAAAGGAGAAGGAAGGAAAAAGAAGAAGGAAGGAAAAAGAAGAAAAAGAAAAAAGGAGAAAGAAGGAAGGGAGAGAGAGAAGATGGGGTGAGGGTGGGGGATTAAGGGGGATTAGGTTAGGTTTGATTAAAAAAGAAGAAAGGAAAAAAAAGGAGTAGGAAGGAAAAAGGAGAAGGACGGAAAAAGGAGTAAAATAAAAAAGGAGAAAGAAGGAAGGGAGGGAAAGAAAATGGGGTAAGGGTGGGGGTGGGTTAAGGGGGTTGGCGGAGCGGGAAAGGGCGCGAAGCCCCCCTTGCCCCCCCCCAAGGTAAAGTGACAGGGAAAGAGAAAAAAAACAACTCTGTTGGATCTGAGAATGATTTCACGCAGGTAGTGAAAGTGGTGGTGGATGGGATATATACTTCAGAACAAGCACTCAGTGATCATACAGTATCATTCGCTGTAATATCAGTTGTCGCTATTATTTATAACTTATAACCAAATTTTTTTTTTTTGTCAAATATATCTGTCTAAATCTAAAGCTCCTAACGATGGCAGAAAATTTGATTGGAAACGCTGCAGAAATTGAAGAAAATAATATGGAGATCGCCGCTCAAATTGAAGAAAGAGAAGAAATTTTTATTAACTTGGAAGGCGATTACATCAGTTATAAACATTCATTTTTGGACAAATCATCTAGGCTTGTTAGAAGATCATTCCTGTTTAACATCGACATTAATTATATTGAGGAGGAAGAAGAAGAGGAGGAGGAAGAAGAGGAGGAAGATGATCAGGAAATTGACGAAGGAGTGGACATGGATGGACAACTGCTAAATTTAGGAACCGAGGCTGACATAAAAGTAAGCAAGTTTAGGGCTAGTGAATTATTTAATAATTTTGAAGAAAAATATGTATGTGTTATACAAAGCTACACTAAAATTGAAAGTCGAAGACTAGGAACATTTGCTATTTGCCTTACTTGTAGTGCAATTCACATGAGATATTTACGGAGAAGGGAGTCCGATCATGTGAGCTGCCATTACAAAAGAGCTTATGTTGTTAGTGCTTCTGATTTACTTTGTGCTATTTGTAGGATATATCTTTTTCTACTAATTCCTGAACATGCTTGCTTTTACTGCAATAAAAATGAAAAAAAAAGAGATAGAAGATTGTCGTTAAATATTAATATTAAACATAGTTTGTAAAGGTGATGTGTAGATTATTTCAACAATATTAATTTTAAATATAGGTTATAAACGTAATGGGTAGATAATGTCAAAAATATTAATTTTAAACATAAATTGTAAAGATAATAAGTAGAATACGTCAACAATATTAATTTTAAAAAATGTCAACTGTTACTATAAACGGTTATATATTTTCAGTGCTATATGCAAAATACTTCTTTTTATTCTAACATCTGACCCTGTATTTTTTTATTGCAACAAGAACGAAAAATGAAATAGCTAATCATATGTAAAAATAATGTGTAGATTATGTAAACTGCCACTATAAGCGCTCATATATTAGCATAAAATTTTGTTAACGCTTGTTTCTGTATTCAATTGAGTTTTCTCTTACTTGATGCAAATTATATTAATATTATTAGTATAATTAAAAAATAATAACTTCTAATTTCCACTGTTTATTTTAAAAATGTTAAACCATAACAATTGTTTTTTTATGTAATGTGAAAATTAGTATGTATTAAAACACTTAATGAATATTGTCGTTTCAATATAGGAAAAGGAAAAGGAAAAACTGTGTGTCAATTATATATATATATATATATATATATATATATATATATATATATATATATATATATATATATATATATATATATATATATATATTTACATTTACTTTTTACAAATTTATTTGACCAGAGTTTTCACAAACACAAATTATGAAAAATATTATCCTCTTTTTAAAACTACAACAAAATGATGTCTAATTACATCTTTGAAGATTTGTACCAAATAGCAATATCTAGTGCGACATACAGGACAATTGTTTACCATTATAGAACAACAATTTTCATCATTCCATCTGAAAATACATTTTAAACAAAAGATGTGGGAACATGTATTTGGTCTACATGAATCATAATATTCGGTTATTTTAAAACAAATAGCACAAAACACTTTTTTCTCTTCACTCTCAGTTTTGTTAAAATTTTTTAAAACAATCCCATTTGCTTCTCGAACTAATGGTATAGTTTCTTCTCGAATTCTTGGTATAATTTCTTCGAGGCTAATTGTCTGAAGCGGAATGGATCGATTTCTTTCTCCAACTGATTCACTCATTTTAATTTTAATATTATTAATAGATTTATTCAACAGATTTTTTTTCTTTTAACAGTCACTCGTACCTTAGCATACTAAAATGATCTTGATGCACCTATTTATAAGACTTAAGAATGCAAAATCAAATGTGGGAGGACAAAGAGAAAAAATTAAAAATATGATGCGAATGAAAATAAAAAAGGAGGAAGATAAGAATGAGGGACATGAGAGATAGGAAGAGGAGGAGGAGGAGGCGCTCCCTTATTTTAACTACTACGATGATCTATGAAATATTGATATCCGTGACTTGTAAAAACTGTCAGGACCAAAATGAAAAAAATATAATACGTTTAACCAAGATTTTTTGTAATCAGTTTAAGAGAAAGTGGGTTCGGCTTGCCGAATAAAACAAAAAATGTTCGAAAATAATCGATTGTGGCTAATAATTTTACCATGTTGCCTAAATAAATGTGGCAGACCAAAAAAAAATTTTGGGAAGTATAAAAGAACAAAACAAATAAGAAAGTTTGAGACCAATGAGCTTTTGTTTGCTTCTAGAATGAGTCTAAGATCAGTTGGAAAATCGAAAGCAGCAAGAATCTGCAAAACATCGAAATAAATTCAGCTGTAGAAAATAAGATAAAACGCATAAGGGATTATCGTGCCTTAGCGAATATAGTAGGTAGATCCCAGAATGTCAAAAAGGGCATATCAAATTAATTGCGAAACTAATAAGGAAAACAACACCGACATTTTTCCACCCTATAAGAATATAACGGAAGCAAAGAAACGATGATATTCACAAAATATTACTGCCACAGATCATTCAGTTACTGTTGATCTACTAATCACTGTTGGATAACACCACTTCCAGGTTGTTATCCATTCTTAAATTAGATAGTTTTAAATTGAACGTATTCTATTCCAGAGTAAAACTATTTAAGAACTTGTATTATTTTCTTGTGTTTTTTAAGTTCGCTGCAAAGTTTTTTTTGTACCAACTAATACCAGTTTTTTTTCATATCTTTTGAATGCCTTCTTAAGATGAGCTACCGATTACCTATAGAAAAATGGCAAGCAACTTGCAATTATAATAGATCAACCAAAACATGGAGCTGGAACATCAAACGATGGAAACTATATATAGAATATTTTTCCGAAACTACAAAATATCATCAAAAATAACTGTTTAGGGAACCACTAATATACAGATTTCATGTGATTCTGCAGGTCCTTGCAAGCGGATTCAGTATAAAGCTACAGGAGTTTGAAATTTATACTTTGGACACTGCTAAGCTTTTTATATCTCTTTACCCCTGTTATAGGATGCCTGTAACCATTCATCAAATTCATGTCCATGGTGCGGCAATTGTGAGGGCTGCACCGGTCCCGATTAGACAGCTTTCAGAAGAGCCGCAGGAGGCCGACAACAAAGAATATAGAAGATACCGTGAGCACAATTTACTTAAATGTGATAGAAGATCAACAAATATTGATGTATTCAATAATCTCTGATCATCAGATCCAGTAATTACAAGCTTAAGAAAAAAACTTAACTCAAAAAACAGTAATCTTTTTCAATCTTGTTTACCAAATGCCTCGTTAGATTACTCTAGCTCTGATAGCGATTCGAGTTAATGTTTTATTTAATTAAATATTTTGGTATAAATATAGATTTGATAGGATTCTTGAAGTTTTAAATTAGGTATAATGTAAAGTAATTGATTTTTATATCCGGATAATCAAAATGCCCATTTTTTTGACTATTTTATTTTCTGGAATAAAGACAGTAAGGTTTTTTTCGAACAGGGTTAATTTAGCTTTAATGGCAACATATTTAACAACCTCTCGAAATAAGCCAAAAAAATGCAGCATTTATTATATCATTAAATTTGACAAATTTCTGTTTTCCAATAGTTATTGTCGTTAAATGTATTATCGAGAAAATCTTTATTTTTACCTATTATTAATAAATTGATCAGTTAAAAATTTGTTGTTTGTCTATTTAATAATTTACATTAGGCTTTCAACATTACTGTTGGATTTCGGCCCACTCGCTTAAGCGAGCTCCTTTCTTGTCTAGTCTCGTTTCTGTTATGATATAGCAGATCAGATCACAAAAGCTATTCCTAATTTGTTAACAGATGGTATAATTTTAACATTGAAAGTATCGTATTATATTTTGTAATAGAAGGATAAACTTCCAATTACTTAAAAACTAGAAGAAAAAAAAACGGTTATGGAAACTAAATGGTCGATACTAAAATTTTTTGATTAATAAATAACATATTTAAATTAAAAAAATGCGAAGTCTTTTCATTCCGGGCCTACATCCGCTCACTACTCTTGTTCTGAAAACAACAGTTTTCCTGATGTTTTGACAAAATCGCATTTGACATTTTCAAAGCTTCCTATTTTGCATTCGAATGCAGTCTCTATTCGGAGGGATTATATAAAAAAAGCGCATACAAAACATACATAAAACTCTAAAAACTATAATTTAAACTACACAACATTCTTTTATATTAGATAAAAGAGTCTCGTTCATAGGGACGTCAACTCCTACCGCCACCAATAATGTTGGTTAGATATTAGAAAAATAAGTTTTTTTGGTTACCAAATAGGTTTGCTGTTTTTTTTTTGGTTTAGCATTGCAATTTTTTTGGTGTCCCTAGTTATTATTACTTTATCATTCCCTGTGGTTATCCGTTTAGGTCCTAACCCATACAACACAGATCAGTGATGTATAGGAAATTTTTTGGCTAGTCATCAAGATTTCTATTTTCACACTTTTTCACTGGTCATCACTTTATTTTATGGAAAAACGGGATAAGTTGAAAGGTCCCTCACACACTTCTTAATATACATTGTGATCAATAAATTCTGCATAATACGGGATTTTTTTTATTAAATAACCTTAATAAAAGTTGAATTTGCAGGTAGTTTTTGTCTGAAAAATAATGCAAAATAACAATTTAATTTAATTTAATAATTTAAGTTTTTTTGGTTATTTCAGTATTATAATAAAAATATTCTATTTATCATTACCTTTGTTGTTATTAGAAATCGAGTTCGATTGTATACGAAAAAAAAGCTCTTCCCAGTTTTATTTTTATTAAAAGATAAATAAATATGTATTAACTTAGGAAATGACCCAAATTTAAAGTTGGACACATTTTTTGGACCCATTTATGTTTCCACCTATCAAATGATATTTTTTCCTAGGTTTGGTTACATGCGACATGCGAAATTATTCGTTTTCAGCCCTTGCTTGTTTTGTGTTTTTTTGGATCTTTTTATAGAAGCAGTAGAAAATATTTAGTATATTATAAACAAATTTTAAAAACAGCTGTTTTCACACAAATGTGACAGTTTGTTACAAGTCACTTTAGCGTGAAAAGTGGTTTTCAAATATGTTGTACACTGCATATGGGGCGTAGACTTGAATTCACTGTGCGCCCTCCATTTTATACATGACAATATAACCTTTAATGACAAAATATTTTAAATATTTTCGACATTGAAAAGTGAGCAGCTACCAATCAAATCGTTGTATTAAATAAAATATAAAGTAGCCTGTATTTTGTACATGGGGCTAGACGAACCAATTTGAGCCGTGCGAAATGATTTCCCACGACATGCGTTTCCAGAACTTGCGGGTTGTCTGCTTTACGGACGTTTTCTTAGCACTTATAGAAAAACATAATTACTAATATAAAAATAATAAAATAAACCTGTTACATGTAATATGTTCGGAGAATAAATCAATGACTCACCATGTTCTAAATAATATATGCTTTAGATAATTGTAACAAATTACATAAAAGTTAAATATATGTTTTCTGGGAACATTCGACTATTAATTTTATTAAAGTGGAAACTTGCGAACTGAGAATAATATTTATAGATATACTTTGCCATTATCGGAAATAATCAGTTAGCAAAAAATAATTGAAATATTTTTCGGTGAGAAAATTGGAGATTAAATTGTTTCAGATATCATTAGAGTAAAATACTTATAAGGGCTATAAAAACTAAAAAGTAAGAAAATTAAATACATTCATCCAGCTATTGACAGAAATAGAAGACCGTATTACCAATTTTTTACATGATGTGCGCAGAGAGGAGGAGGAAGGGAAAGGTGAACATTTTCCCCCGCTTCACTGATGTGACATATTTATTTTGTTATGAAAGATAATTAATTTTAATGCAAATTCAATAATTAACGATAGTGCTGAATTATTAACATGAACATGCGTTGAGACAGTTATGGATTAGAAAATGCAGTTCCGATACCCTAAATAAACTTAGGCTTAGAGAAGGCTTAGGCTAGTAGAATAATTTTCGGAAAATGTGTATAAAAAAGTGAAAATTGTAAAATATTCTAATATTGTGCTGCTTAAAAAAACAGGTAAAACACCTGTATCTTTCATATATAGACAACATTCGAATTTATTTAAATCCTATTCTGTAATATCATTAAACCACAACGGCCACTGTTCAGACCTATTGCGGTTTTGAGACGCTCAGTTATTCCCTTCCCAATAGGGCAGGGAATATAGACTTTTACATGAGACAAACCCGTCAGTCCAAGCAAATATTGACTGGCTCTTTTAATGACCCAGTCTACTCTTTTAACGACCCAGTCCCTTCTTTTTTTGCTAGAGAGTCCGCAGATTAATTTCCTTTCAGATCCGTATGTGCCGATATTCTGACGAAGGAGATTTTGTTTTTAGACCAGTAAGTGCTTTTGGCAGTAATTAATAGGAACATTTTGATTTTCCTAATCTGCCAATTGTTACTCTATTTAAAAATGTGGTGAGATGGCTTTAAATTAGTTTCAAATATGATTTTTTTTAAATTGTATGCTTATATCTTTTCTGGGATGCTCATAACTTTATTGCAATTCATGGCTACAATCTTTTATAAATGAAAATTTATTTTAAAGTAACTAAAAACGCATTAACTTTGATTTTTAATTAATTCAAAAAAGTCCGTTCGGCGTTTTATGTTTTATGATTTATAAAAATTCTTTAGTTAAAAATCCCTAAACAGAAATAAAAAAAAGCAAGCAACAAAGGAGATTTTGTTAATAAGGCTTTATAAGTTAATATGACTTAAAATATATAAATATCAGAAGTAAGGAAAAGCGGCGAATATCTCGCATCTATATTTGCCCAGAAATATAAGTTGGTGCTTAAGAACTTCATGTTAAAAGCTATATTCATTTCGGTCAGTTGTGAAGTAGCCTTTATCGACTAATGAGAAATGTTGATATCGATCTAATAATTAAAATAAATGCTAGTTTAATTTTCAGTTTTGTTTAGTTAAAATTTGAATGGAAAAACGGTTTTGAGGAAATACCGGGCACCAAAATTATGTAGGAATAAGTCAAAAGTTCAGTCAGGAGTGATAATGAAAACATTTTCCTGAAGTTCATTAAAAAATTGGTTCCTGATCATCGGCTAGGAGTTAAAACTATTTTATTCAAATCTCACAGCAAGACGCGCTTAGAATCTTTGACAGCAAAAGGAGCATTACATCTAGAGATTATACTACAAGAAGAAATAAAGAAGTTTTTTCATTGTAACGGTAAGATGAAAGAAGAATAATTTTGACGTAATGGGTAGGTGGAAAGGACAAAGAAGTCTCGTTGGGAGTTATTTTATAGTTCTATTTTTAACGGATTTTTTAAAATAATATTGGATAGAAGCATTATTATATAGTAACATGAAAGTTAGTTCATTACATGTTTACTATGAAAATATTTAGTGCGCGGTATTCCTGCACTTTCCTGTAATAATTATTTAAGATTCCTCGAAAACAATGTGAAAAAATAGCTGTTCAAAAATCATTGACACAAAATATATTGAAGCATATAAATACTTTTTTAAATCTACCACAATTGGTTAATAATTATAATATAATAAACCATTATTCTATCATAAAACATAATCATAACGTAACCAAATTTTATTTCTCACATTAAAAAGTATACAGGATACAAGACATAAATGTGGTTCAAAAAGAGTCTTATCAACTAATTACATTAAAAATAAGATTAAGAATCTGTTCACACATTTTTGAAGTTTATAACAATTTATTTCAATTAGTAACTTCCTTAATCTCACCTTAAAAAACATATATACACGAACTTCTGAAATATGAGCCCCAATAAATGTATCAAAATTTCAGATCATTAAAATAATTTTGCAGGACTTCCCAAAGCATCTTTTAACGTCGAAGAAATTGTCCATATTTCTCAAAGAGACCTAGTTTTAATAACAAACATAGAAAAAGACTCCAAGTCTCGGTCTCATTAAAATTATAATTTTACAATTTACAACAAACGTGACACGTGTTTCGCCCTTTCGAGCATCATCAGACAAATAGAATAAAAGACACTAAAGCACAACAAAACAAACAACTACTTATACATATTTGATTGACATTAAAAAAAACCATGTCAATCAAATATGTATAAGTAGTTGTTTGTTTTGCTGTGCTTTAGTGTGTTTTATTCTATTTGTCTAATGGTGCTCGAAAGGGCAAAACACGTGTCACGTTTGCTGTAAATTGTAAAATTATAATTTTAATGAGACCGATAGTTAACGTACTTTTGAGTATCCATTCTCCAGGTCTTTCATTTGGATACCCAGTAAACATGAAATGGATACAGAAATTTGGGCCTCGGCCTTTTGTTATAATTACTTTTAATACAAAATAAAAAAAAAACAAACGTCAATGACACGTTTAATTCGACAGAAACATAGAACATAATTAAAATAACAAAGAAACTCTTTAAATACAACAAACAAAATATATTTACTAAGACTAAGACAATTCTGGAAATCTAACTGGACTACTTTTTGGTATTTAAGCCAACAAGAAAAAAGTGAAATATCAAAATATATTTTATTTTTATAATATTAATACTTAGGACTTACCTACATATGTATAAATATTAAATAGAAATAAAACAATGTTACTTATTACAAAAGAAACTCGATTAAATTAACTATAGTTTATGATCATTTCTAAAAAATGTAATGTAAATAATATTCCGAGTTTTATATATTTCAAAATGAGCAGTTCCAACTCCGTTCAGTGACATTAAGAGGCCATCATTTATTGTTTATTGTCTTCCTTGAGTAAAATTCTACCTGGACGTTTTATTTTGTTAAAATAATAAATAATTCTCAGTAATCATTGAATGGGGACTTATTAGTAATATTGAGATTAGAAACTTTTGCTAAATGCTAAATATCCAGGAAAAGCTTTATAGTTGGAACATTTTTGTTGAACTCGTTTTAATTTTGAGGGAGAGGCTCGAAACTAGGAGGCCACTCACTCCAAATTTTTTAGTCACACATTCAGTTCTGGAACAGTGGAAAATGTAGATTCCATTGCAAGCAATAGCACCAACCTATTAATATGCCATGACTCAAGTCATCTTGTGATATTTTCCGTAGACCTTTATTCTTCTCCGTATTTGCAAAGTCTCCGTCCGTGGTAATTCCTATCAGTGACTGTAAAGAGATGCCAGCAGCATCTGTAAGCATTTTTATAGCTTGCAATAAACCTTGAGCTCCGTGTTCTTCCGTTTGCATTACCCCAATAAAAGCATTCATTCATTCGTTCAGTTCTGGAACAGCCGAAAATGTAGATTCCATTGCAAGGTCAGAGCGATGGCGATAGTACCAAACTATTAATATGCCATGACCCAAGTCATGCTGTAAAATTTTCCATAAACCTTAATTCTTCCCCGTATTTGCAAACTCTCTGTCCGTGGTAATTACTATCAGTGACTGTAAGGAGATTCCAGCAGCATTTGTAAGCATATTTATAGCTTGCAATAAACCTTGAGCTCCGTGTTCTTCCGATGGCATTACCCCAACAAACGCATTATGTACTTATGCTGGACTTTTTGGTGAGGCGTATCTGCAGATTAAAAACTTGTCTCTATTTTGTCTATCTGTACTGCCATCAATTTCAATATAATAGCACAAAGAACGGTAAATTACTTCCCCAAGTTTTTCTTTCGATATCTCCAAGGATGTGCAAAATTTCTGCATAAACCATTTATAATGCAATTCGGATTGAGGTGGTTGAAAACAGTCTCAATCATGGAATCGTTATAAACATCAATACAAAGATGTATCAATTGACTTACTACTTGAGAACGATGGTTTTTACTCATAAATGTTTTTCAGACTGCGCGGCCCATTGTTCGTTAGCTGTATTTGCCTGAGAAGCCGCGATATGCGATTTGGTCACAACGTGATCGACAACTCTTTCAAATTTTTTGTACTTTCGGTCATCACATCCCTGGAAAATGTAGTTACTCCATTTGACATGTAATGTAGGGCCTAGTCCTAGATCCAACTTGCTCTATCGATTTTATAAGAAACTGATACTTATTTAGTAACCAGTTTAACGCCAATTTATTTATCTGGTACCATAATGATCTCTTAATTTTTGGAAATTTTGAGAATTTAGATTTGTTTCATTGATTTTTGATGTTACTGATACTGCTCCGAAGATCTGGTTGAAGGCAGGTCTCTCGAGATGGGCAAGTTGTTTTAAGATTTGATTCTCTGACGTTTTTACCACGGCTTGGTTACTTGAAGAAGTGGAAGGTGACGTTTGAAGCAATAGAAGTTGATTCAGTATTGACTCTGTATCTGTTACATCTGTGACAACGCTGACTTTTCGTGGAAATTGTTTATTTATCTTCACCTTATATAATTTCACTCTGTCATATGTCACAAACTTGAGACTGTCACTGTAATATTTTATTTTTTATTGCAAGCAAATATGGACAGCAATTCGGTAGGTAGTATTAAAAAATACAAAACACTATCACCCGCATTCACTAAAGAAGTTTAAATTTAGATCAGGTTTAACTTGACAGTTATAGGTTTGAGATGACATTTTTAACAATTGAACAAATAATGTTTCTAAATGTCACAATTACAAAATGACAGTGACATAAGCGAAACATTACTGGCGAACTAAGAGTTTTAAGTACCATCTCAACTAGACCTGATCTGATTCTTAAACCTGTTTAGTGAATACGGGGGTTAGAGTCTAAACCGTAGCGACTGACCTAGCGGTAGCGGGGTTGCCAAATTGGATGGTATAATTAAAACTAACATTTTGTTACAATAAGGGCATGTGATGTCGATGTGTTTGTGTGATGAGTAATAGGATTGTATATTTATAGTCTTTGATGCTGCAATCACAGTATCAGATTAGAAAAAGGGTGTTTTGAAACACATGGATACCCAGTAGAAAATCAGTAAAATATGCCTTGGGACTTCCAGTATGGTTGCATAGTAAAGTGAAAGCCGACTGCAATTGTTGACCATAAAGCTTAAAACATAGATGCTTCTCCGGAGTTTCGAGCCTAGGTCGTCGGCATGAAATTGCCATGGGAGATTTTGCTCAAACCTAACCTAACATTCAACATGATTCATCTGCACTGTCAATAGCAGCATGTTATTGTTATTACTAGACACTGTAGAATTAGAAAAACCAAAAAATTAGTTTTTTTTATTGAACATCGAGCATATGTCGTCGACATAACATTGCCATGGGAGTTTTTGGTGAAAATGTACACCTAACATTCTTGATTCAGACACTGGTTTATCCGGTTTATTAAATATCTGAAACATAATTAAGCTTCTTTGTAAACGTTAATGAGAAATAATGGTGCGTTTGCTAATGCCTTATATTCTTTAACTTTTAATAATTGTGAATATGTTTTAGATTCTTCCAACAAAAACAAACATTTTCTGCAAGTTATTGTAGATTTGTAACATGCTGCAAATAATTAGTTAAATGGCATGCAGAAAAGATGGCATATGGAGGATCATCTATGACTTTTAACATGTTTGTTTACAACTTTACGAATTCATTTGAGGGTTCTTGGTCCTCGTGGACATTGTTATGTGACTTTCAGATTCACATTATAAAATTGGTTTCGAAGTTTATCACATTCTCAATATTAGCAGCAGCAATCTCCTAAGACACAAGTAGTTTTTTATAGGCAGTTTGGAATTGTCGAAAACAAGGTTTGTTGTTCTGGCTACAAACATTTCCAAAAAATACCTCCAGATGATCTTGAGACAATTTATAGGTATATACTCCAGAAATCCCGTCCCACTACATAAGTTTCATAAAATCCGATTAAACTCTTTATATTTATTAAAAATCCTAAAAATTCAGTTTTTGTAGAAGAGGACAAAATTGAATTATAAGCTAACTTGTGACCTTTAATATACTAATAATATGTTTTGCAAATAATAATTAAACACTTCTTCCGCATTTTATTGAGTAACGCGCATGGGTCTTTTATAGAAGGATAATTAGCTATTTTATTTCGGGAGTTAGAAATGTCGAATAAATCGTTGAATTTTTGAATGAAATTAGCAGTTGGCTAAGCTTCTTTAAATAAGGGATACTGGGCTTTATTTGATAATCAAACAACAGCATCTGCAGTGCTTAAAGTTTGACTCACTAGCTTTAATTTTTTCTTGAAACCACTGAAGATGTTTATTTCTGAATTTTGCAAATAAACTAACTCTTTAATAAAACTCCACAAAATATAGTTGTTATTGTGGTCAATAATTGTATTATCAATCTTTTGCTTTCTATAAACATTTCGTCTAAAACAAGATTATAAGGTACTACTTTCTGTTTAGCAGCAGCTTCAAAAATTTTTATTTTTAGAGCTGTTTGGGTTTCTTTTATAAAGCCTGGCTCACCATCGACCGACTCATACCACCTTGCTAGGGTAGTGGGATGTGGTAAACGCCAGTTAAATGTTTTTCTAACCTATGTATATGCTCTATGTAAATAGATCGAAGTTCAAGTTTGTAGTTTTGTATGCTATGGCCTTTAAATATTCCGTTAAAGAGCTTTCCAGGTGCATCAAGCAATAAGGCCTGAAAACAAACTAATCTAATTAGTTAAACAAGTTCGTCCAGCGAGAACTGAATATGTTCCAGTTTTAAAAGACAAAACCATGCCAAAGTGGATTTACTATCCGGCATTTCGCCTTTGATTGAACGAGACATTTTCAAGAATTTATAATCCACGAAATTTGCATACTGAATGTTTATATAGGATTCAATTCTTGTGATTTCAAGAACCAAGATTTTTTAATCGACCAAAGTCTTAAAAGCTTCCGTTATATATTAAGCATCATTTAAATACCTAATATGCAAAAAAAACCAAAATGTTTGTCAATATTAAATATGTTAAGTAAATAATATAATTAAAAAATTGAATATTTATTAGAGATTCCTAATTACGGCAGTATAAGGCTTTACCTACGACACAAGCGGTTAGTGGCAAGAAGAGCGGTGAACCTTAGAATCGCATATACAGGGTGTTCAAAAAGTTCCGAATCTCATCAATATTTCGAAAATGCCCTGTTTAGTCAAAAAATGTGTCAAATAGGTATATTTTATGTCTATGTTAAAGAAATCGTTTTAAATATACAGGGTGCATCACAAAGAAGATAGAGACAAATGTTACATTTTTTTAAATGGGTTAGTACACTAATTGATGTATTTTCTGATTCTAAAATTATAGCCTGCCATGCAGTAACATGTGCTATACCTAAATCCACTAGTTTAAAAGATATAACATCATTTTTATTGTCACATAAAGGCATCGAAACATTGCTTGGTAATAGATAAGATTTAAGCAGAACTACCGTTCGTTATTTCCGAAAAATTTTCAACCTAGATATTTATAATTTGAGAGAAATGGTCAAAATTTACAAACCTTTCGTGAGGCTGTTTGTTTGGATGCTTCTAAACCTGCTTCTGAGCTAAGCAAAAAAACTAACATTCTTGATTCAGACACTGGTTTATCCGGTTTATTAAATATCTGAAACATAATTAAGCTTCTTTGTAAACGTTAATGAGAAATAATGGTGCGTTTGCTAATGCCTTATATTCTTTAACTTTTAATAATTGTGAATATGTTTTAGATTCTTCCAACAAAAACAAACATTTTCTGCAAGTTATTGTAGATTTGTAACATGCTGCAAATAATTAGTTAAATGGCATGCAGAAAAGATGGCATATGGAGGATCATCTATGACTTTTAACATGTTTGTTTACAACTTTACGAATTCATTTGAGGGTTCTTGGTCCTCGTGGACATTGTTATGTGACTTTCAGATTCACATTATAAAATTGGTTTCGAAGTTTATCACATTCTCAATATTAGCAGCAGCAATCTCCTAAGACACAAGTAGTTTTTTATAGGCAGTTTGGAATTGTCGAAAACAAGGTTTGTTGTTCTGGCTACAAACATTTCCAAAAAATACCTCCAGATGATCTTGAGACAATTTATAGGTATATACTCCAGAAATCCCGTCCCACTACATAAGTTTCATAAAATCCGATTAAACTCTTTATATTTATTAAAAATCCTAAAAATTCAGTTTTTGTAGAAGAGGACAAAATTGAATTATAAGCTAACTTGTGACCTTTAATATACTAATAATATGTTTTGCAAATAATAATTAAACACTTCTTCCGCATTTTATTGAGTAACGCGCATGGGTCTTTTATAGAAGGATAATTAGCTATTTTATTTCGGGAGTTAGAAATGTCGAATAAATCGTTGAATTTTTGAATGAAATTAACAGTTGGCTAAGCTTCTTTAAATAAGGGATACTGGGCTTTATTTGATAATTAAACAACAGCATCTGCAGTGCTTAAAGTTTGACTCACTAGCTTTAATTTTTTCTTGAAACCACTGAAGATGTTTATTTCTGAATTTTGCAAATAAACTAACTCTTTAATAAAACTCCACAAAATATAGTTGTTATTGTGGTCAATAATTGTATTATCAATCTTTTGCTTTCTATAAACATTTCGTCTAAAACAAGATTATAAGGTACTACTTTCTGTTTAGCAGCAGCTTCAAAAATTTTTATTTTTAGAGCTGTTTGGGTTTCTTTTATAAAGCCTGGCTCACGATCGACCGACTCATACCACCTTGCTAGGGTAGTGGGATGTGGTAAACGCCAGTTAAATGTTTTTCTAACCTATGTATATGCTCTATGTAAATAGATCGAAGTTCAAGTTTGTAGTTTTGTATGCTATGGCCTTTAAATATTCCGTTAAAGAGCTTTCCAGGTGCATCAAGCAATAAGGCCTGAAAACAAACTAATCTAATTAGTTAAACAAGTTCGTCCAGCGAGAACTGAATATGTTCCAGTTTTAAAAGACAAAACCATGCCAAAGTGGATTTACTATCCGGCATTTCGCCTTTGATTGAACGAGACATTTTCAAGAATTTATAATCCACGAAATTTGCATACTGAATGTTTATATAGGATTCAATTCTTGTGATTTCAAGAACCAAGATTTTTTAATCGACCAAAGTCTTAAAAGCTTCCGTTATATATTAAGCATCATTTAAATACCTAATATGCAAAAAAAACCAAAATGTTTGTCAATATTAAATATGTTAAGTAAATAATATAATTAAAAAATTGAATATTTATTAGAGATTCCTAATTACGGCAGTATAAGGCTTTACCTACGACACAAGCGGTTAGTGGCAAGAAGAGCGGTGAACCTTAGAATCGCATATACAGGGTGTTCAAAAAGTTCCGAATCTCATCAATATTTCGAAAATGCCCTGTTTAGTCAAAAAATGTGTCAAATAGGTATATTTTATGTCTATGTTAAAGAAATCGTTTTAAATATACAGGGTGCATCACAAAGAAGATAGAGACAAATGTTACATTTTTTTAAATGGGTTAGTACACTAATTGATGTATTTTCTGATTCTAAAATTATAGCCTGCCATGCAGTAACATGTGCTATACCTAAATCCACTAGTTTAAAAGATATAACATCATTTTTATTGTCACATAAAGGCATCGAAACATTGCTTGGTAATAGATAAGATTTAGGCAGAACTACCGTTCGTTATTTCCGAAAAATTTTCAACCTAGATATTTATAATTTGAGAGAAATGGTCAAAATTTACAAACCTTTCGTGAGGCTGTTTGTTTGGATGCTTCTAAACCTGCTTCTGAGCTAAGCAAAAAAACTAGCAAATAATCTGATGTGAACTGAGAACTGATTTCAGAACTGAAAGAAATGTAAATATTGGAAAATTAATCCCTTCCAGCAACACTAATTAAATCAGTAATTTACGATATTCTAGGAACTGTTAGCATTAATGCAAATATGATTTTAATTTCACATTTTGTGTGTCCATAATAAGGCATTAAACTTCTGGATCTTATTTTTACCCATTTTTACAAATTATGTATTTAATGTTTCCTATCCTATTTTTTTAACTGTAAATTATATTTGGATCTATATATTTTGATGTTAAATTTTGCTTTATTAAAATAGCCTCTAGTTTAATAACAACTTAATTAAGAAATTATGGTTTTTGGGTTTAGACCGTGTCAAATTGGAATTACTTTCCGGACGTTTCGCCTCCGATTGCACGAGACATCTTCAGGGATCTTCATTGCCCAAGACTAAAACACTGAGTGAGCTCCGGTGAGCAGAAATCAGGCATTTATATAACATATAACACGTAGCCTGCTTCTCTATTGAAATTTCCTAATCCTCTAATTTTTCGTTTATAATAACCCGAGACATTAGTCCCGGGTTACTATAAATTGCATCAGCAAGAACCTTGGTATCTTTTACATTAATCATGTGTCCTATTGTGTGCTGACGACGGATTGAACAATTTGTTTTTTACTTATATACATATATATAATATAAAGGTTGTGCAAATGCAGAATTCTTGCAATTTTATCTGTGGTATTCTAAATAAAAGGTAAAACTGCTCTTATAAAAGCTAATCGAACGCCTAATATCTTCAGGGCAATATCCGTTTGATTTTAAAGTTTCAGTCAGTTTTTCTTTCTTCCGGAATTGAATTTGTATTATATATTGACAAAGCCCTTAACAGTAATGAATTGTGCCGATCTCTTTCTTTTGTACTAACACATCAAGGAAGGCACAATCTGACACAATTTCCATAGTGAATTTTATATTAGAATGTTGTTGGTTTAGATGATCTAAAAATATACCTCCATGAGGCCATATTACAAAGTATCATCTACATATCTAAATCAACTTTTAGGTTGTAAAGGAGCAGAACTTAAAGCAATTTCTTCAAAAGCCTCCATAAAGATGCTCACTACCAGAGGAGATAGCGGAGAACTCATGGTGACACCCGAGGTTTGCTCATAAAAGATCCCTTGAAAAATGAAACATGTGGAGGTTTCTGTTATCAATTCGTTTAAGATATCATTAATGTTTTTATGCTGAAATATGTCAGAAATTATAGAAATTGAATCGTCAATAGGCACATTTGTATTCAGGGATTCAACATCAAAACTGACTAAAATATCACCGGTATCTAAAATAAAATCTTTAAGCTCTCCTACGAAATTGTTTAGAGTTTTCGATATAATAATTTGATCGTCCTGTAAAGGGGTTATAAGATATAACTTATTTAAAATTAGTTATCTATAAGCTACACTTTTTTAAGGGACCTACAGATATTACTAACTATTACTTCTGAAGCAAAAAATAAAACGTTTAACAACTCTATGTTTCATACCTTCAACTTACCCATCATAATACAACTTAATGGCAACAATTTTTGTTTAACTATATACCTAAGTAAACTAAATTTCTTCATGATACATAGACATAACGAAACCAAGCTATATGAAGCAAATTGAAGTGATAAAGAGATTTCCCTTCACAAAATTTCAAACTTAATGTCTAAGCTAAAATTTCTACTTCTATTCAACTTGTACTTTAGCATAAATGAGGAATGATGCAAATATTTTAATTATTTGACAATATATGATAGTAGATAAAAAATAATAATCAAAAGCATTAAAATGTTTTGATGACAAATGAAAAATGCACCATTATCTGTAAAGCAAACTAAAGGTTTCATATTCTTCATAAATCTCAGATTTAATATTTCTAATTTAATCTGACTCAGATTAAAGTTAAAAATATTTAATCTGAGAATAGCAATAAAGTAATCATGTGTTTTTAGAAGAAAAAAGTAGTACACTGAGTATATTACATGCCCACAAATATTTCATTTATAATTTCTAAATATTTTCTGTTTGAATTTCTTGAATATTGTTTTCAATGTTGGAGAAGTTTGCATAACTTATTTTTAATAAATGAATATATAAAAAAAAGAAATCAGCTTGTGGTTGTCATGTCAGCATAGGACAACAGATTACTATACAACACAGGTTTTATCGGGACACCGCTCTTTTACGAAATACACCAATAAAAATCGGGAAGACCAACGACCTTTGCATTTACTGCGGGGATCCAGACGACGTAGACCAGACATTAATAAACTGCCACAGATGGGAACGGGATCGTCTAGAAGCAACCATAGCCTTAGGTGTAAATATTGTAAATAGCTATAGTTTAATTGAAAAGATGATATCTTCAGCTCGAAGTTGGGATGTAGGCCGCAAAATGATCCGCAAAATAATAATTAAAAAGGAAAGAGAAGAGCCGCAGCAGGCACAATAAAGAAATTGTAAAGGTAGGACAAGGCTGAAAGACGACGTATGTATGTTCGAAAAGATCTTCCGTTTTTTGAGCTCGGAAGGAACAAAGCAGGGGACCTGCACACTTTGGGAAACAGAAGATCGGTACAGGAAGTCCAAATACAAGGCGATAAAACACTTCTTCGATACCTCAAAAAAATACAAAAAAAAAGATATGCAACATTCGCCAAGCATGTGATAATCTGGCAGTGACATGGATTTATTTATATTTACATTTTTAAGGTTGCTATCGACAGTTGTGAACATTAAAAAATAGTTTTAAACTAAAATGGAGAATTATATTATATTTAATTATAATATAAGAATAAGCAATTTTCAACATTCTTGGATAAAAGCTTAAATAATCTAAGGATAAACGACTTACTTCCTCGACAAATATATATAAAATAAATAATATTAAAACGTATTTTCAAAAAAATGTATTACAAAATGTCTAAATTTTAAAATAGTTTTCACTGGATTGCAGGCTTTTGGATAATTTAGGCGAATAGCCATTGTCCTTAAATTAATTTTTGGCTCCAACATAATAATAATATTGAAATAACTGAAATCGATCTTTTTTCTAAATATCTCTCATTTTATAACTCGAGCTTTTGTTTCCGGGTAACATTTAGTCCATATTCTCTTGATAGCCTAAGTTCAAACCTACTCACTAAAGATTTCTAAGGAATTTTAGCATAACAACCATAGAAAAAACAGTTTCATCTATAAAATAATATGAAAAAATAAACTTTGTTTTCATTTCTTCGATAATTGTCATTTACAAAATAATTTATAAATAAATAAAGTATGTAAATGTCATTTCTGTTCTTGCTTGCGCTCTTTGACATATTCCGGTCATTTTTCTGTTAAATGGCTCTACTATTTTTAGACGGCGTTTATGACATACAAGCTGTATCCCCTCTTATAAGTATACGCGTTTAGCCAGACGCGCCTATCCTGGCTGATTTCGACTGGTTTATTGAAGTCACGTGACCAAAAACAACCAATAACAGGGTGAGTTCTTATTACTAAAGATAAACATAAACTAAATTTTGTAACATGAACCCACTTTAACATTATATAATGGGTTCCTGTGAACATTGCCACAGTTTTGTAGAAAAAATATCCAATAAAGCAATACAAAAAATGGTGTTGAAAGGTATCCAGACAATCATTTAAAAAAAATCATGTATATTGGTGCTTAGTGTTTAAATATATAGAAGATTCTATGGCTTAGAACAGTTTTCTTTTTAGACTTAGTTATTCCTTACTTTTCCTCTTGAAAAGCTGACATCGGTTGTCGGGTCGATTGTCAGTTTATTTTCGACATGACACTTTTAAGAATGAGTACAAAAATATCACATTTTTACACTAGTGTCTAGAAATAAAAATTAGGTAATAGAGATATACATATAAATAATTTAAAATTCATGTAGCTGTTTCTTAAGCATAGGCAAAATATAAGGACGTAATTAAGACGTTGGCACTTTATAATATGTATGTAGTAGGCATGGTGGGAAGAAAACAAGGTGTGCTCGCCAGCCAGCGCATCCTACGTCAGACGTGAGGTAGCTTTGGAAAAAAATGTAGTATGCCTTGGAAATAAACGTCAATAAAAATTGTAGGTTAGGTTACTAGTTTGACAACAAATAACAGTTTTTATTTTTTTTGTCCAAATAAATTTTACCTCGGAAAAAAAAGAATTTTATTGTTAGAGTCATTTGGGTATTAAGAATCAGGAACAATATGTCTTGTTAGGTTACTCATAGATTTCCTAAAAACCCTGATTTCTACAGTACAGAGGGTTTATGCTTGCCACAAATATGACAAAATTAACTTAAGTAACTGTAAATATTTGGTTAAACATTTCTAAAGCAAATGATTTCTAGCGGTTATATGCTAAGCTAAGCATTTTGAAAATAAAAAGATAAATTAATGATGCTACAGAGAGCAACCTGCTCCAGACTTGTTTAAAAACCAATAATTGAAAAAATAAAAGAAATATTACAGATAAGGCTGAGGATCGGATTTTGGCAGGCTTACCTGATAACAGAAAATTTGAGTAGACTAAATCAGATAAAGATTCAGCTAAAATGTGTATAAATAGCATGTAATAAACATACATTTTTCTAAGGTGTTCAAATACTTGATATTTTCACATATCTACTGTAACCAGATGTCCCCTTTTTAAGCATGTGTTTAGGCGTCTAGTATATGTTTTGCAATCAATTTATCCAAATTGTTCCCATTTTGTTCATAAAAATTACATAAAAAAACATATAATTATTTTTTTTTACATCGGAAATAAAAAGTTAAGACCTTTTCTTTTAGTTATTGGTTTAGATCAAAATTTTTAGTACTCAGATACAAAAGAGGTTATCTTTTGTTAGTAATTTGTTTGATCAGATTAAAGGAATTGTGCTGTAGTAGATAATATTTTAAACACTTGTCCGTTTGAAGTTATTAGAGGCTATTAACTTCTAAGTCTTTAGTTCTATAAAAAGTTACAAAAGAATACATTTTAACATTCTGTCTTATTTATAATCATTTCATTAACATTTTCTTTGCTTTTTCCTTTGATTATTTAAGCTGTATTTATTTTCTGTGGATCTACAGTTTGTTTTCATTCTATCTTAGTTATCCCAGATTTATATTTCTAAAAGCATTCAAACCTTAATTTAATTAATTAATGAATTAAAGATTCCCTTAAGTGTTAACATTATACCACTTCACCATCAACCTTACTAGTGTATGCTAGTGCATCTGCAATTTCATTTCAAAGTGTCAGCTCGAAGGCATGTCAGTATTTAAAAAGAAATAGCTAGCCGTTGCCATTTAAGGTAATGAGACAAAAGTTTGCAGCTTTAACAGACTTGGAAAGGTTATGCTCATTACTATTTGGTAGGTAGGTTGGTAATTCTTAAGTTGACATGATTTTCACTTTTAATAAAATGTTTTCGACATCTAGTTGTATACTTCTTAAATTAGATATATTTTTATACCGTGTAGTGTTAACTACTCAAAACTAATTTCAACTTCAGAAAATGCTGAAACCTGAAATCAAATTCCATTAGTTACACTGATAAGTACTGAGTGTAGGTTTCTTAAAGTAGCAGGTATTCCCAGCTCAGATCTTGATACAACTTAGAAATGTGATATGTAACAAAAAACATTGCTGTATGCAATCTTTTGTTGATATTTTTTAAAAGTGAAATAAATTTAACCTATCCATTTTCATTTATTTTGAATGTTTTCTTTAATGAGGTAATTGTCATAGTTCCTATAAATCTAGTAAAAATAATACTTTAAATAATAAATTTAGGTTTGTCCAATAAAAAATGTTTTAGTCTTAAATCTAAAAGGTTAGGAAAACTAATCATTATAATAAGATATCCTTAATCACTAAAATACAACACAGATACACCGTAGCAGTGGTTTTACAAACAGCATCTATTCTATCTAAATTCGGCTATATATCTATAATATCTGACTTTAATACAGCAGAAGTAAACAAGCTTTTGGGTGACTTGAAAAATATCAGCATTAAAAAACACTTCTTACACATGAGGGATCAAGTGTGTCCAATATTGATATTCTGTCGCTTCACTGTTAATTAAAAAATGTACACTTTTACTTAAAAAATTGCCATTTACTGCCCTACTGTGTAAATGTTTTCTACAGAATTTTACATAGAACTGGAATAAAGTTTTTATACATTTTTACTCATTTTCTTTACCTATAATAGACTTAATGTGTGGCTTAGAAACTTCCTAGAATGATTTACAAAGATGGAGGCCTTGAGGTAGGCTACAAATAGTAGAAACAAGAAAAAAAAAGCTGATACTGGAAAACTCCTATATTGTCAGATACACAACTAAAAACAACATTTTCTTAATTTTAATTAATTAAACGGATACCATGCAATGTAAATTAAATACAGTTTTAGTTAATACCACTTAACCCACAATTGGCAGAGACATAATATTGGTTTATTTCTACTATGACGATGCCAGTAATCTAATTTAGTTGTAATATGTAGTTACAAGCATATATCAACATTTTCACGTTAGGTATTTCTTCTCTAAACATAATTAGGTTTATGCAGTCTGTGCTAAAATTTCATCAAGTTTTATACAGTAGCTGAACACTTCCTAGTTTAAAGAATACAAATTCGCACAGAAGAGAAAGTAGGACTCTTAAATACTTATTCTGGTAATTGGAGGTTTTTTGTTTTATTTACTTCTAGAAGTTCCTTCTGAATGAGGGGTAGGCTCGTGGGTAGGCAACTGTTAAACATTTTCAGTTATATTTACTTTCTTTTGGTAATTTCCATCATGAAATGTATGTTGTTTGTTATCTGTAGTTTAGTTAATTAGTCAGCATCCATATGTATCTACTAAAACAAAAATATCTAGTTAGGTACATATAAAAACTATTTGAACGTATAATATGTATGCTTAAATAATATTATAATCTACATAATAGAAAAAAATGTGTTTTATTTACTATCAATTGTGTTATGTAAGGCCTCAGGGGTCTGGTTTCAGTATTTGTCAAAGTAATTACTCAAATACTTACGAATATTAAGTAACATATTCAGCTACACATAGGATATTTTACTTACTATACCATTTCAAACCAAACCTATTTTTTAAAATACTTGAGTTTAAAATGTATAGCTTGAACTAGTCCAAATAAAAATATTTCTACATACTGTCTTGAATTCTTTTACATCAGTTTAATGACTATTTGTGTATTTACATACATCATCTAGGTTTTTAAGAAGTTTTTTAAGTGAACAGTTTGGTCTGCTAATCCTCACGAACTACATAATTTTCTCATTATATATTATCACTAGAAAATTAAACAATACATACCTGCACTTCAAACGATATATTAGTTTATTCCAATAAACAACCTAACGATCTGCAACTATCATACGTCCAAAATTCGTCGAAAACACACAAATAAGTATGAAAAAAAAACAATAATATATTTTAACATCTTTTTGTCAAATTAACGTTCGCTCATAACCACAAAAAACAAAACTGTAAACAAGGTCTAGGGTGATTTTATAATTAACAGCTCTTTAAGCGATAGACATATTTCCGTCTCTGTTTTCGCCGTAATCAAAAAAGAAGACAGAATTATGACGGATACATAAATTCCGTTAACAAAGTTATACTATAATTTTTTGAGTCCTTTACACAATTAAAACATGGCTAACCTGTGATTTTAATCGGCCCTGGTTTCTCCTCACAATATACGTCATCAAAACTTGCTCGTAGGCACACCTTGTTTTCTTCCCACCATGGTAGTGGGTATTTTGAGACAGCCTATTATCACATTCGTTTTAGCAGAGTGTTTTATTCTAGAAAAATATAAAATCATGTCTGGTGAAAGACCTAGTGAGTATAATTATTTCGACATTCATTCTAAGGAGTTTAGAATTGATTTAAGTGCTATACACTAGTTAAAAAAGTTAGTTTTTCTCAAAAACGCTTAAACTCGTGTATTTTATTTTATTTTTTGACATATTTCAGGATATTAAAAATATGTTTTAGGGGGTAAAACCATTCTTTAATACAATATTTTTGATTTAAAAAAGGTTAGTATTTTGAAATAACCCTTGAATACTGTATTTTATTTTATTTTTTACATATTTTAAGATTAAAAAAATATATAAAAAATCCCTTGAACATCCTTAATTATTACATTTTTTTTTTAAACCGTTAGTTTTTCGGAAAACCGCTTGAACACCTGTATTTTATTTAATTTTTTTACATATTTTAGCATACAAAAATTATACAGGATGTTTAAGGGGGTAACCAAACCTTAAATGTTACAATATTTTTTGTTTAAATACGATTCGTTTTTCGGAAAAACGCTAGAACATGTGTACCTATTTTATTTTATTTATTTGCATAATTTAAGGTTTTTAATTTTTTTTATATATAATATATTATTCCGATAACTATCAACATTAGTTGATATATCGATAACTATCGACAGTTATCGATATATTGTCACCAATCGATACTTATCGATATCGATAAGATTAAAACTACATATACCGAAGAAAGCAATCCCTCCGATATTATGTTTGCACCGCTAATCAATTTATTATTTTTATTATAATTACGTTCATTTGGTAAACAACGTTCGGAAATATGTGTTTAGAACTTACAAAATTTGGGTGGAGCCCGTTAAATGTTTTCTCCTTTTCGATTTTTATTCATTTTTAACGCCGCTAAAATCATTTGGTTAGATTTCGCGAATTTATGGACATATGTCAGATTAAAAAGTCCGCCTTGTCAAAATGTTTATTCTGACGTCGCGTCAGCAAGGAACATTAAAAAAGTGACAGTTTTGTGAAAAATGAAAAATTTGTGAATTTTATTCCAACTCGAGTTAACCTATTTTCTTGACCTAGGAAAAAAATGTAGAACCATGCTTTGTAGAAAAAATATAAAACTTTTGATATGCTCAATCATTTTTGTCCGAGTTGGTACCGATACGCACGTATGAAGGCTTAAAACCAGGCAAAGAAATTCCCTACATTTAACTCTTTTTTTTTTTTAAATCAGTCCTAACACCAGTCTGGTTGAATGTTGTACCAGTCTCTAGAGAAAACAGACTTTTCTTCAATGTAATTATTTCTTTCTCCCAAGACCAATCGTTTAGATAAAACAGGGCTAAACGCGAAATAATTTCTATCATAATGAATTATAAAAATATATGTTCTTATGATGGACAAAATGAAAAATCGATCCAGATCTCAAATTAAATATTCCTTAAAAAAGTTTCTTTTTGCAAGCGATCCTTTTATTGCAAAGATCAGTGGCCTCAAATTTTGATTACCCATCCTTTATTTATTTTCATAATATCCCGATTAGTGATCACACTCCTAACGCAGGCCATCCAGACATTAATTAGAAATTATATACTACCATTGTAACTGGATCTTTGACTCTTGAGTACTTATCTAGTTACACATTAATATTAGGTAGGTCATCAAATAAGTAAAATATCATTCTAATGTTAATATTCTATGAATTTTTCCTACGTTAATGCCATATTTTTCAGTCTTCCATATTTTTTTCGAAAATTAATGGATTTTACTTGTCGAAAATGGTCAATTTTGCCCTGCAAGACGAAATTGGGATTTAAGTGCTCATATTATACTATATATATATATTATATATTTTGTATTATACCAAACCTAGGCACTAAATTTTATTTATATGTGACACCAATTTGGGCATAAGTGATCTTCGCGTGTATTTTAACAATTGGTTAATAATAGCCTTAATGATATTATTACTATATCTTTGTGTGCCTGTTTTCTTAGGGACAATTTTATAGGCTGTCTTTCAGTTTAGATTCGGGCGGTTATTCGTTAAGGATCTCTGTGATATATTAAAAATAATTTTGCGAGCGACATGTAATAAAAAAATTTAAATTTTAGTAATAAAACCTTCCAAACGAGAATCAATAAAAAAAGATGTGGTCAGTTTTCGTTCGTGAGCTAGTGCTATGTTATGTCACAAATTTTGTCGAAATTCTGCAAAATCATAAATCTTTTGATACGAATTTATTATGTTATCGGTAGAAAACAGTTGTATATTACGTAATGTCTTCTTAAATAAGTATGCCCGAAAATATTAAAGTAGTTTTCGTTAAAACGTTCCTTCATATTTTCTGGAAAAAAGCGACGATTCTTTCTTAAAGAATTAAGAAATATTTGTCTACATATATGATAATGATTTAAGGGACATATAAGATGCCTGCAAGCATAGGTGAAGATTAAGTACATTTGACTCTGGACAAATTAAACGTCATCGGCAAAATGAGGCAAACACAAGCTAAAGCTGTCGCTGGAGTGACTAGTGTAGTAAGTATCGAAATTTTATATCTATATTACTTTATGCAATATTACAATTTTACAAATCTATAGATTCTTAAGAAAAACGATTTGCTATTCTTTTATCTTTAACCATGATATGAATTATATTTGTGCCTGCATTAATTTCCGGCAGAGAACAGACAAGAAACTTCTAGTATATTGCTTATTTAAGGCTTGAGGATCTCCTGTGGCTAGAATTTATTTACAAGATCTGCCGAGTCAGTTACAGTTGTTCCGTTGGATCTTTACCCGTGGAAAAATCGATGAAATATCAAAGACGTGCTTTAAAAACTTCGTATTTTATCTATAAGTAATTAATCAATAATGAAAGAAAATTTAAGTTAAGGGAAATAATATAACGTGTCAGATAAAGATTTCAAGATAACCCTCCATCATGGATTGACTCATAATGACTAATTTAACATTCAGTTCATGGTTACTGTTGGATTTGACATTTGTTATTATTGCCATTTCACCCTGGTCGTGTTTGTGTTTTTATACCGTTTTTGTGCCGTAAAGACTATTAATCAAATCTTTAAATTAGTTATTTTAGGAAGCTATTGTCTTTTTGTTGCTGGTAAGTTTTCATTGCTATTAATTAGTAATCATTTATTAATATAAATACTCCTAATCATTTTAATCTAACTTTACTAATTTCCGTTTGTTCCTCTAAGTTTTGATTTGATTCAGGTAAATATGGATGATGAAGTATGGGTAAAGAACCAGCGGCCCAACTATCGCTTTTTTGTATTTCGGTATCGTAACCCGTTAGAATTTTGCTTAAATCTATAATAACCCATTCATAGTGATGTAAGAAATCTAGCATAAGCCTCTAAGACATCTAGATTTTATTATCTTTTAAGCATCTTAATTATTCCTTTTTTAGTACACATAAAATAAATAAAAATAATTTTTTCCGAAAATGTGGAAGCACGCTTTTGTCACACCTTTACCAAAACTACCCCAACCTAAAGAATTTAAAGACTTGCTTTCAATAAGCATCCTTCCGACCCATCCTAAGGTTCTGGAAAAAATTGTAGATAAGCAAATCGCCTGTTTTTGGATGAAAATAAAATCTTAACACTAAAAGAGCCAGGGGCATAGCTGTGCCATAGCGATGGCAGACGTCACTGATGATAATATTTCGATCTTGAGATGCGGGTTAATTTAGTGAACCTATTTTACTAGACTACACGAAGGCGTTTGATATAATTACTCACCAAATTCTTTTAGCATTTTTACATTATATAGGACTGTTAAATAATTTTCTAGGATTTTTCAAATCGTTTTGGGATGCTCGCCTTCACATATTCTTTTGGATCGCTTAAAATCTATTACTGCATTCCTATCAGTAGGTGTCCCTCAAGGGAGTGTACTAGGGCTATTATTGTATACATTGTATGTATTGCTATTATTGTATACATTGTATTCGTCTGCTGCGTGGCTCGTTTGAGACAGGTCGAGAGGTGGATAATTCTTGTCTGCCTTCACTATTGCTTTGTGGAGGTTAGTTTGTTATGGAAGAATTTTTGGAGTTCGTAAATTTGTTTTTTATTTAGCGATTGTATACCTATCATTCCCCTCCCTCCTTCTTTTCTCTCGATGGTAAGTCTTTCCTTGCATGCGTTGGGATGTAACTTCCTGTGTTTAGTGAATTCAGAGCGTATGAGAATGTGAATGTTTTCTATGTCTGTGTGTGACCATTTAATGATACCAAACGAATACGTAAGAATAGGTATGGCGAAGGTATTAATAGCTTTCGTTAGATTTCTGGAGTTCAGTTTTTTTAAGTACTTTTGTGAGTCTGGTTTTAAATTCCGTCTTGAGCTCTGATTTGATATGAGTGTGGTTAATTTTGGTGCTTTGATGGAAGCCTAGGTATCTGTATGTTTCATCTTCGAGCATGTTATTTATAGTTTTGTTGTTGATTGTTTCCGTCGTAGGCTGATCTTTCCACTGCCCCTTGTTGATATGATGTAGCTTGCATTTACTTATACCAAATTCCATGTCCAACGTTTCTGTGATTTTAAGGAGTTCCTTTAGCTGTGCCTTTGTGCTTGCGTATAATTTTATGTCACCCATGTACAAGAGATGGTTTATTTTGTGTAGGTTATTTTTTTGGTATTTAATATGCCATTTGAATTTTAGTTTTATGCTGTTGGTGTTTCTGTGCCGTGGCGGGAGTTTCTGATTGTTCTGTGTTATCGTGGTTATAGCTGCTGCGTAGATCACTGTATGAATGTCCTCAATTGTGATCGCATTCGTTATGTACTCGGGTATTATGTGTTTGTTGATGGTGTTTAGGATTTTTTGAATGTGCCGTTTGGAGATTACACGAGGAATAGGATCTCTTGTTGGTCTCTCTTTAACGCACATCTATTTTGTTCTTGGTTTTGAGAAAATATGGAAGATGTGCTTCTGAGTTTCCGAGAGAGCAAATATTTCTAGGCTCGTTCCATATGTAGTGGTTTTGCTCATGATCTTATAATAGTTGTTGAAGTCCTTCATTTCGTCGTTGTGACATAACGAAAATATCTGAAGTTCCGACCAGTTTTGTTTTAGGTACTTCAATGCGTTTTCTCGAAATTTGGCATGATTGTTTTGATGGCCGTATATGCGCAAGTTGAATGATCGGAACAGATAACTTCCGTCCTAACAATGTCGGCTCTGGTGAAATTCTCGGAAATAGGTTCGGCTGAAGTAGTTTTTTTCGGCAAAGGCCCGCCTGTTCAGCCATTCGCCGCCACCGTCCCGCATGCTGTCACCTTCAGTAGTGGCTCTTTTCCGAGGCTCGATGCTTTCTTCATTTTCGTGGGTGTGTCACCATTTGACCCTGGTGGCCCAGGTAACTCGGGTCCGTGAGGGCGTCACTCCCCACGCAGCTTAACAGAGGTTAGTTGCTCCGTGCGGTTTCAAAGGTTAGGAGGGATTCAGAGTGGTTAGGGTGTATGAATATTATTATTATTGTTATTATTATTATATCATTTTAAATATAGGGAAAATCCTAAGAATAAATGCCGATATATTAGAAACGCAGCTTTTGAGAACCATACTATTATATATTATCGGGCTCGCCTTTAGAACATCTTTTAAAATATATGTTAATATGCAGGTGTTCCATTTAAACATCCTGCATACATGAAATTAATGTAATTTATAAATCTAAATTAAACCAAGAAACTTTTACTTTAACTTTGATTTTGTAGATCATACCAACTTCTGAGATGAGATAGTACATCTTCTTATTCTGTGCAAAAACTGTATGACATAAAGAATTTACTCATTTTGTTCACGACTTTAATGAAAACTTGTATAGTTCTAATGGTAATAAGTATATCAAATTCTGAGTTTTTTTAATTAAAAGAATGTCTAAAAACCTCCATTCAAATGAAAATTGTAGTTTTGTGCTAACCGGTCAAAATTTGTATATGTAGATATTTCCTTCAAAACGGCATTAAGAAACTATTAAAAAAAAATCTGAAAAAAATAAAATCGACAAAAAAAATAACATTTTAAACGACCTTGAAAATTTTACTTGTGAAGTCAGTGTCAGACGACTATTTAATTATTAAGGATTAAGGGAAACGATTTATTCAATATTAGTCACTTTCCATGAGAATGCATACTTTGTAATTACATAATACAGGTTGTCCGGAAATTGCGTCGCCAAATTTTAGAGGGTGATTCTACTTAAAAAAATATGAAAAAAGTTCACATGCACATGGGTTCGCAAACGCTTCATAAGGGTGATAGGACCTATTGAAGATGTCGCCCAAAACATGCTTTTTATTTTATTACTTAGGAACTGCTTTTGTACTAGTTATGCTTTTTGGTACAGGAATAAACACTAATGAAAGCTATTTTAGCAGCTAGCAAATTTTTAAATGTCTTAAGCAGGGGCGGGCCGGCAGGGGGTGTGCTGTTTTTAGTTAGTCATTATTTTTTCAACCCTGTAGTTTTTTAACATTGTAATAGAATATCAGGATTTTCTACTATTTTTTGCATAAAAAAGGTGCTCTTGGCAAATGGTCGAAAAGTTAACGGTTTTCGAGTAAAATCGTTCCAATATTTTTAGGTCGATCGAAATAACTCATTTAGAAGAGAAAAGAAAAGAAAATGTTACCTGAACTTTTATAAGTACAAATGGTAAAGGGACTTACAATGAACGTAAAAGAAATAAGTGCAACCTCGAGGTCGAGGGTCGAAAAGGAGGGCAAATAGTATTTATGGAATTCTCGGTGAAAGTTGATGTCTGATAGAGAATATCCCATACAACAGTTGTAGGTCGTGCAAAAGGGTACCAGTTTTGTACTGACCAGTTTTTAACATAACTTCAAAACTTCAGAGATAAATGAAAAATAAAAAACAAAAAAAAATCCTTTTCTTTTTCATTTCCACAAAACTAACTCAATTTTAACGGAACTTTTGCTATAAAGACTGTCGTATTTTTCTTAATTGTGTATAACATAGGATTTGTCCATAGAAGTATGCAACAAATGGGAAACTTTTTGATAATTTATTTCTCAGAAAAATTTGATCGTAACAAAAGTTGGCGCATTAAGAAAAAAATCAGCTAAATTGGTCGAACCATCGTAGAGTAATCGATGTACAAAGATAAAAAATACCTACAGATAAAAAATACCTACGGTCAAATTGATAACTTCCTTTTTGGAATTTTTATTGAAGTCGGTTAATAAAGTTAAAAACAAACGGAAACGTTAGATTTTCACGCAATAATTTGGCTACAATAAAAGCTAAAAATAAAATTACAGCAAATGTTTAACATGACTACCATTCACTATTTCGCATCGATGATTGTACTCGTTCAAATTAATTAAGCAAATGTCAACTTCATAATTTCTTTGACAGTTTATTTTGAAAATTTACTTACAAAAATCAGTTTTGTTAGTTTTCAAAAATGCCAGAATACATATTTTTTGAGATAGCACTTCATGTATGGAAAAGCGAATGGTTGCGCTCGTGAAGCTCGTAGACTATATCAACAGGCATTTCCAAATCGTCAGCTTCCCGATAAACAAATATTCAGCAGTTTACATTAACAGCTTAGAAAAAATGGTAACTTTTCACCACGAAGAGCAGATTGTGGAAGGACTCGTACTACCCGTATTGTAGAAGCAGAAAAACTGGTTTTAGAGGAGGTTGCAGGTAATCCGGGAATCAATACTAGAAAACTAGCTTTCAGACAGCGTGTTTCCAAAAGTAGTGTTTGGGAAATTTTAAAAGAACAGCTTCTTCGACCATACCACATACAACGTGTGGAAGCGCTAAAGCCCCAGGATTTACAATCGAGATTGGAGACGCCCATTTCCTTGAACCATGTCTGGGCAGAGGAGAATCCCCACGCCTATTTTGAAGGTACATTTCAAGATAGATTTTTTATTAACGTTTGGGTGGGGATTTTAGGAAACATAATTATAAGACCGTATGTTTTGCCGCAACCTATAAATGATACTTCATATTTATATGTTTTACAAAATAATCTTACTTGATGATGTGCCCTACGAACTTAGACTACAAAATTGGTTTATGCAGGATGGGGCCTCACCCTATTTCAGCATTCAAGTGCGACAATATTTGAATCAACTTTATGGTGAACGAACAACGGGTGATGGAGCAGTGTCAAGAAACTCATAACAAACCTGGAATAATTATATAATACTGTTACACTTGAACGTGTACGATTATCGATGGGAAATTGTTTAGTTGGATATGTAGCTATGAATGGTAGTCATTTTCAACAATTGTTGTAATTTCCTTAGCTTTTATTGCAGCTAAATTGCCTGAAAATTTAACGTTTGTGCTTGTTCTTAATTTTATTTGTTTTAGGTAGATCCTTAGGAATGTCAAATTTTGTTGGTGGTTATTATATTTTTAAAATATCCAACAAATGTTTGCAGTTTTTTTTTGCAATTAGTAACAATAATTTATTTCTTAATTAAGTATTTTGCGAGATATTCATTTGTCCCAGTCCAAAATAATTTCGTTCAAAGGAAAATTTTGCGGTGAAAATCCATTTTACAGAGTTCCTCATTTTTTCGTTTTGAAATATTCTTTTCGGTAAGAAAATTGTCACAATTCAAAACCATCACCAAAAATTGCGTTGTACGAAAAAAAAATACAATAGTGACTTGTTTCATTTTTTAACCAAAGTAAAATGTGGTAAGTATTTAAAAAAAATAAGAGTTTTATTACGGCATTTTTAAAGGCCACTATAGACATCATAATTACAAGTTAAGTAAAGTTTTTTCATATTAACAATAATTAAGGAGGTATTTATGGTGAAACACTGAAAAAAATACGCTTAGTAATTTTCAATCCAAATATCTCCGTATAATATGAAAAACTTCACTTAACTTTTTTGTGGCCTTTATAAAGCTGCTGTCACAATATTTTATTTCTTGAAATTTCAATTTTTATTTATTAGAAGTATGTTTTTTTGTTCTTTCTGAACACGCTGTACATTTGACCAAAAATTTAATATTCTAAAAATAATTTTTTTCTTCACGCTCCAACTTTTATTAAGATCAAATTTTTCTGAGAAATAAATTATCAAAAAGTTTCGCATTTGTTGCATACTTCTATGGGCAAATCGTATGTTGTACATAATTAAGAAAAATACGTCTTTAAAGCAAAAGTTCCGTTAAAATTGAGTTAGTTTTGTGGAAATGAAAAAAAAAATGAAAGGATTTTTTTTGTTTTTTATTTTTCATTTTTCTCGGAAATTTTAAGGTTATGTTAAAAACTGGTCAGTACAAAACTTGTACACTTTTGCACAACCTACAACTGTTGTATAGTATATTCTCTATCAGACATCAACTTTCGCCAAGAATTCCATAAATACTATTTGCCCTCCTTTTCGACCCCCTGCGTGAACTCTCCGCCACCCCGAGGTTGCACTTATTTCTTTTATGTTCATTGTAAGCCTCTTTACCATTTGTACGTATAAAACTTCAGGTAACATTTTCTTTTCATGTCCCTTCTAAATGAATTATTTCGATCGACCTAAAAATATTGAAACGATCTTTCTCGGAAACCGTTAACTTTTCGACCATTTATCAAAAGCACCTTTTTTATGCAAAAAATAGTAGAAAATCTTAATATTCTATTAAAATGTCAAAAAAGTACAGGGTTGAAAAAATAATGACTAACTAAAAACAGCACACCCCCTGCCGGCACGCCCCTGGCTAAGAAATTTAAAATTTGCTAGTTGTTAAAAATAGCTTTTGTTAGTGACTATTCCTGTACCAAAATTCATAACTGGTACAAAAGCAGTTCCGGACATCCTGTATAGTCTAATACCTCAAAAGAGATATCTATTTAGTACCGTTGATTTGTTTGACGCTGATTTCATAAGTCAAATTTTTAAGGTCATTTGTTGTTTTTTACTTTTTAGTAGGTACTGAGTTTTACTTTCCGTAGACATATAGTACTAAAAATCGACTAGAATGTTGCTTCAGAACATGGTGAAAACTCCATTCAAGTCCGTTCAGTATTTTTGTATACATTTATCTAAAATTAAATGTAAAGAAATATCTATTTTACTTAAAAGAAAAGTCAATCAAAAGCTAATAGTTAATGCTAAATTTCAGGACTAGATATATTATGTATAAATTCCACGTAGAATGTTCGTGGATTAAGGCCCTAATTCTAGTTTTTATTCTTGACTTATCTCTTCGCGTATTGGCCTTTCTTCTCATATTCTGAAAAATTAACTCCAACTTGGTAAGTTTTTTAATTATTAAAATTGGATGCTCTTTTCCAGTCGATTAATGGTAATGGCTCATTAGGAGTTAGATTTGTCAATACGTATCTTAGTATAAATTTCATGTGTTTGTTATGGTGATATCAGTAGCGCAATCTAAAAGTATGGAATAATATTTGTTTGTGTATTTCGTAAATAATGCGTAATTTATTATTTTCATGTAAAGTAGAAATTATTTCGTTTTGAACATTTTTTCTCCACTTTTTTGAGTTCTCTACAGATATATTCCTCCATTACTGGATCAAATTTAGAAAGTAAATGGATTATATCATTATATATTATACAATGATTATATGCAAAAACAATTATTACTGAAATCGAAAAGTTTTTTACTTTTATCTCGAATAAATAAACATTTTTATACCATGATTTGCCTGTGCAGTAGTAAGTAGTTTTGAGAACCACTGGCAATTATTTTAAGATTGTCATCTCTGAATAAATTAATTTACTCCTTAAATATAGTTTTTTAAATGTTTAAAACCTTCTGTGGAAAGAAAATTGAACACACAATGATAGTTTGGAGCAAGAATAATATACACCTACGCAGATTTTTTTGACGGGATAGACTAACCAGTTAAAAAAAAATTTACAAAAATATAAAAGGTTTGCCAAGGCCGTTTTGCCAAAAAAAACGTTAATTACATTCTGTTCTGCTACTTTATATAAAATTAAAACTGAAATCCTCGTAGTCTTATAGGATGGAACTTCGATCCCTGAAGAATACTATAGGTAGAACTAATGGTATATGTAACCACTAGTACCCTAAAAATTATACTAAAACTTGAAACATTTAACTTGAAACCCTACAAACGATTGTTTGTCTTATAATCGATACGAAATGTGGAAAAACAGGACATTTACAATAACTATTCATACATTTTGTGTTGCCTCTAGTCATCTAGAATGCCTCTTTGGTCCTAATCAACCTCCAACAAAAAGTACTGTGCATCTAAGAAGGTACCAGGAGGACTGAGAAAAAGTTCAGGACGACATTCTGTTTATATAAAATAATTGACGGTAAGATTATGTAAATATCAGTAACTCTATATAATTAGCCAAATTTTGTAATTAATGCAGCTTTACAATAAACTAGATAATTATCCATAAATATGAAAGTACTATAATGTATTTATATATTATTAGTTACCGTTATTTTAACAAAATTTTTTATGCAGTGGAGGCTAGTACTTGTTTATTTTCTTGGAAATATTCGGACTATTAACTTCGGTTAAGGCCTTGAAAAGTGGACCTTTACAATAAAATTCTGTATAAATAGAAATAAAATGGGTAACAAAAAATGTGAACAAACTTGCATTCGACTTAAAAAAAACACTAAAAAATAATATATTTAGGCAATTTGACTTTAAAAAATAAAATTAATAAAAACAGTTAATAAAAATAGTAGTTAGCCATAAGTTTCAACCCGACTCGCTTGCTTCTAAATTTGTAGTTGTTTTTCGAATATTCTTCTTTTGTACAGAACACCAGATAGCCTTTCACGTCCATAATATTTTCTGAAAATTATTAAAAATATTTATAATACGGTAGACAAATTTTATTTCATGCTGTACCACAAAATACACTTTTATGTATTTGGTTTAAAACCGGAGAATGTTTTTTACGGTCTACCAGCGGACTAGGCACGTTTAATAACTCGTTTATTACTCAAATATTCAATTTATATTTTGTGACAATAATTACTGCCATAACAATAATCATTGGTTTACAATGACCATGTTTTTGACGATACATAGCATATTAACATGTGGTTGAAAATATAATAAGTTTTAAAAATGTTGACAAAGTTGCCTCAATTACGTTAAAATAAATATTTTTAGCTTAAGAAAAGTAAAAATTATATTAAACTATAATAGATAATTACCATTGCAAATAAAACACTTGTCTTAGTGGGTAGTAAGAGTTCGGCCAGTATTTAATTCTGTGATACGTCGCCTCATTTACATTTAATAACAGCCCTAATTCTGCTAGGCACTGTATCCAGGAGTACTGTATATTCTTCTGGGGTAAAAGTATGCCATATATTTTGCTAAATGGCTTTTAGTTCGAATACTGTTCACTCTAGATTTTGACAAAAAAAAATTTTATGCTGTACCTACCAAAAGGTTTCTAAGGAGGACAAATCAGGACTAGGAGATGTCAGTTTTAATAATGGTCTTTGATGATTTTCAAACCAGGTTTAAATACTTCTTGCTGTGTGACATGATGCGGTATGTTGAATATATAATCACCTTCGACTTTTCGACATTGGGCAGTTGATGAACGTTAAGGAAGATAGAATTTACCCATACTTCTTTCAGACATTTACTACATACGATGACTGATGTTGGAAACTTTACTATTTGAACTATGTAATCGTTATGAAAAGCCTGTAAATGTTCGAAATACTCGTTTGTGCATATCGCCTACGTAAAATCAAATTTAATTACGTCACTCCAAATTACAGCTTACCGTTGTCTTAGAGTTCAGCATTGATGATGCCGAGCCCATTTTAATCTGTTTGGTTTTTGTATTGTAGCCGAAACTGGTCTATTGAAAAAAAAGTTACATATTACTAATGTTGAAAAAACCCATACGACTATTTTACCTAATAAAACGTATACTATTTTTTAAATAATTTTCTTGGTTACAGACATGGAGATCTCAATCTTTGTAGAGCCCTCTTATTTGCTTCCATAATTTTTAATGATCGACCAATGTAATTTAGTATTTATTTAGAACAAAGAATTGAATGCGTCTTGCCGAAATACCATTTTCATCGGCATTGATGATTGAATAAGCGTAAATCTTCACCCAATGGTCTGTAAAACTTAAAAGTAACTAACGTGTAAATAGTTACTAACGTATAAATAACTAACTAACTAGCAGCCTGAATAATTGGTTAATGCATAATGACACATAAATGGAAAATATGTTAAATACGTGGTTTTTTTGTGTGCATAGGACAGTTCCGTGATACGATACCACCCGAACTGTTACGACCTGTAAATTAGGCTACAATTTTTATATGTAACTTGCGTTTTATGTATATAAATATAGTTTATATACTTAGGTATATAGTTTTAAGATTTTATCAGTTAGAAGACTCTAATTCAACATAGTTTATACATTTTTCTTGAAATGTTTAATATGAATTTCAAGATATGGTAAGGAATTTTCTTGAAAATGTTTAACGGCCGAACTATTACGAGTTTGAGCTCGTATATTGAATTCAAATTTCAAAAATAATTAGCACATTTAAAATCGATACTTAACTTTATTTTTCAGTACAAAATAAAATCTTGTAGGGCCGTAAAACTTTTTCCAGTACTTTTTTGGCACTGAAAAAGTATATTTTCCGTATTTATAACTATTATTTCATATTTTACTTTAATATGTGATTTCTTGAACACTATTAAGCCCAGTAAGTATCTCATTACATCATATTGTTAGTACTGGTTGGCATCTGACATGCCAAAAGTTTAATTTTATATATACTGCCACTGAAAGTATTTCTAAAATAGCTATTTATTCCATAATGTCCGATATGCGCTTGTGTAGCTAATTTGCGTTTACTAAATGTTACATTACTGCACAGTTAAAAGAATATAAATATTATACCATTCTTTTAACAGTGATTCTGTATCAGAGTCGGTAAAGGTTGCTACTTCTGGCAATAACCATGATAAATATCTCGCTATTTTTTGACAAATAAATATTATGTCGAATTCTATCTAAAAAATACATAAAATATTCTAAGAAAAATTAAGAATTGCCACCTTGACTACACGGAAAAAATTAATTTTTTAATTTGTTAACAATATTACTTTCCTCATAAGAGGGAAGTATTGTAATCTTAAAAACAGGGTCGTGCAGTCCATTGAAGCAAGGGAAGCAGTGCTTCCCCAAAAAAATTAGAAAACATCTTCTAAAATGTAATTTTTGAAATAGGAAACCATTCATTTAGTTTTAATTAATTTAGCCCATAATAAATGCGGCCTTGACTCCGACCCAGCCACAATAGAATATCGAATAAAACCTACGCGGGCCGCTAGCTTCTCTGCAGCCAAGTCCTCTATGCTTGATTTCCTGTGAATCGAGCCAGAGGTTATTAAACTTTCCACCGGGACGTGGATATGCAAATACCGTCAACTTCGGCTGCCGGTAATAACGTTGAAAATGTTGGAGAATTTAGTAAGAAGAGTGTGTGTGAATGTGTGGTGTGTGTCTTAATAATAAAGGGATTTTCAACATTAAACTTCGCTGATAAGCTTCAAATAATTTCCAAAGGAAGGGCAAAACCGCCTATGAAAAATTTAACCACAAAAATGAAAAATTGTATTAGACATTTTTATCCGGAAAAACAATACGAACAATTTAAATGGCTAACAGGGTGTGAAAATATAAGTAAATTATTTTGTTGGCCATGTTTACTTTTTGAAAATGAAAAAGGTCTCTGGAATAAAACTGGTTTTTCCGATTTAAACAATTTCCATAAAGCTGTAAAAAGACACACTATGTCCAAAGCGCATTTGCAGGCCGTCATAAAAGAAAAAGTCTTCGGCAAAACCAGAATTGAACACGCCCTTAATAAAGAGTTGGAAATTAGTCACCGCCAACACAATGAACTAGTCGATAAAAATAGGCAAATACTTATCGATATTGTTTGTTTTCCAGGACAGCACGAATTGGGATTTAGTGCTCATGACGAAACAAGGGTTTCTTCAAATAGAGGAAATTTTTAAGATTTACTTAGTTTAATGGCTAAATATGATGATTGCTTAAAAAATCATTTAGAGCAGTCCAGCGTTTTTCGCGGAACGTCGAATCGAATCCAGAATGATTTAATTTCCGCTGTTGCAACCATTATTCTAAAAAGAATTAAGCAGGAGATTGGCGAAGCGCGGTTCATTCCTATTGTTCTGGACGAAACAACTGATATCACTAATTTTATCCAATTATCTATAGTACTACGCTACAGTAAAACAGACGGAAGTATTCAAGAGCAATTTTTAGGTTTTAAGAATGTGTCCGAAAATCGTACAGCAGATGCATTATATACCGTAGTTTATAACGTTACTAAAGAAATTAATGGAGAGAAAAAATTAGTTGCTCAAAGCTATGATAGAGCTGCAGTGATGGAAGGGCAATTAAGGGGTCTGCAAGCTAAAGTTCGAGAAACTTTCCCAAGTGCTGTGTTTGTCCATTGTTTTGCTCATAAATTAAATTTAGTTTTATCTTAGTCCATCAATCACATTAAAGAGTGTAAAGTATTTTTCGTTACTTTAAGTGGCATGGCTGCTTATTTTTCCAAGTCAACAAAACGTACACAAGCTTTGGACTCCCTTATCCACAAACGATTGCCCAAAGTAACTCCTACTAGGTGGAACTATAATGAAAAACTTGTGTTAACAGTATCTGAAAATCGTGAATCACTGACTGAACTATTTGAGAATATAATAGAAAATAATGAAACGTGGGACTCAGAAGCAATAAATATTCGAGGGGGTTTTTGAACTGTTTGAAACGAGATTTTAATTTTAATTATTTGTTGAACATATTTTTAGAAATATTTCCATTCTCGAACAATGTTTTTAATATATTACAAGCTAAAACAAATGATATTGATTTTTGCCTAAAAAAAGTGGCCTTTATGGCCAGTTCTTCGACCGAGTGTTACTGCGATTTGAACTAAAAGTTATTTACGAAACTGATGACATTAGTGCAAAAAATAACGCTAAGGACCTAAAGCAATTTTTAAAAGACAAGGAGCTGGAAGATGCCTACACCGAAGTGTCGAAATTGTGTGAATTGGTATTGACAATACCTGCCACAAGTTCGTCAGTAGAACGCAATTTTTCAACACTTAAACGTATAAAAAATTTCGTGAGAAATTCAACGGGGCAGGAGAGACTTTCGCATACATCGCTGTTGTCCATTGAAAATAAACTTCTCCAAAATATGTCCGAGCATCGACGTTTTTATGATGACGTCATTGACGAATTTGCAAAAAATGATCGAAGAATGGAGTTACATTACAAATAGGTAAGTTTCTAAAAATTGCTTCCCATTCTTAAAATTTCACCGCACGTCCCTGCTTAAAAAAAATACCCTCCGAGATTGTCGTCAATCTGTCGGTCTGTCAGTTTATCTGTCGGTCTGTCAGTTTATCTGTCTGTAGGCGGTATAGCTCAAAAACTATTTATCCGACTGACTTCAAATTTTGGTGAAAAATCAGGGGGTCATAAGGGGATGAAATGATTACATTTTGGTCAATATTCAATATGTCGGAGCAAAATGAGGGCCTAGTAAAAAAAAGCAGCAAAATTATAACGTCCATACATATAAAAAAGAGAGAAATTAATTTATTAATAAATTCTGCTTATGGTAAGCTTATTCATGTATAGGGTCCAAAAATCATGGACCAGTATACGGACAAGCCTTTAAGCGCTTTCCATCATTTCTACCGGCTTAATTGACGACGTTTCGCCCTATATGTGGCGCTCATCAGGCAATGCAGCCACGTGGTCGAGTTAATAGAAAACACTCAACGGTATGTTAAATATAAACGATGAAAATATTAGGCAGTGAGATATTAACCCATAGAGTAAGAGGTGTCAATAAAATAATTGGTATTGCACGGCTTATACAAAAACAAAGAAAGCCTAAGTATGTTGCGCTTAGTTTTTCAATTTAAATTTATAATGTTTCCAAACCTTACTAAAGAGGTATAGATAACAAGCCTCGAATTTGTTCCTATAGATGATGATTTAAGATACCGTTGAGTGTTTTCCATCATCTCTACCACACGGTTGCCTGATGAGCACCGTATATAAGGCGAAACGTCGTCAATTATCCCGGTAGAGATGATAGAAAACGCTTAATTTAGTGAAAAATAAATATTTTGTAATATTTACATTTAATGTGTATATTAATATATAAATTGGTATAACTTAAAGGAAAAGTTAACTGTAGATTGTAGTTATTGAGTAACGGTTAGATTTGCCCCAGTTTTAAGTTTTTGAAAATTTTACAATTATATCGCAAACGAAAAACTATGTATGTATATTTTAACATTTCGTATAAATAAATTGATAACTTTGACTTTTTGCGTTTCTTCTAAATAACGTATTAAAACTTTAAAACCTTCTTCATAACTATGGTGCGGAGGCATTTTGCTTTACTGCCAACAAAATAAAAATCCATTATAGATTGAATGTTAAAATAAGAAATATTTTTTAACATAAATCATAGGAAAAAGTTGAAGGCGCAGTTGTTTAATTTGTTTGTTTGTGTTGTTTTAATTTGCCAGTGGGAGTTTCACTAAAAGCGGACCCTTTCTTAATATTTTTCTTTAATGAGTTTAAACATTTTTTTTTTATCAATACTCTAGGGTAAAACATAATGTGTTACGAGAAAGCGTGCAAAAAACAGCTTATATTTTTAATAGATTACTCTGTATTTTATTTCACGATGAAATGGACTCTTTTTGGTAGTTGCAAAGTTCGCAGATTTAACATATTTGTAGGTAACTCAAACCAGTCTTAAAGGAACTTAACTGGAAATTTCTTCCTGAATTGTTACTTCCCTCGTAAAAGGGCAATATTGTAATCGCGAAAAAATCACCCTCTGAGATTATTTCAGATCTTTACGTTTCAGGGTCCCTAGAAACCGAAAAATATGTTTTCTCAATTCCGTCGGTCTGTCTGCCTGTGTGTCTGTCTGTTGGTCTGCCTGTTCGCCGCATAGCTAAAAAAAACTACTTACCCGATTGACTTTAAATTTTGGTCAAAAATTAAGTTTCATATGGGGATGACCTGGTAAAAATCCAAAATGGCAAAACAAACAAACGGTCTAGTGAATTGTCAAAAAAATATTACTAAAAAACTGCTTATCCAATTTATTTCAAATTTTACACAAAACTCAAGCATTATATAGAAAATTTTGGTACGAATTCAATATGGCGGCTAAATAAAATATTTAAAAATTCAGCCTGAAAAAACTATTTAATGGATTTATTTCAAATTGTATACCAGAACTAATTGTGGTAGATGAACTAGTAAAGCTATAGTACTAATTCAAAATGGCGGAACACAGTGGCTGCTGGCTGCCAAATAAAATATTTGTAATCGTGAAAAACTCAATCTCTCACGTTTTACATATTTTCAGGTTTTAGCGTCAAGTTTTAGTAGTCAAAAATTAAGGGTAATATGGGGATGGCCTGGTAATATTTTGGTAAAAATCGAATATAGCAAAGCAAAATGGCGGCTTAGTGAAATATTAAAAAAATTATTACTAAAGAGCCATTTATCGAATTTATCTCAAATTCTGTACAAAAATCAAGTAGTATGTAGAAATCAACTGGTGGAATTATGGTACGAATCCAAGATGGCGGCTTAATAAAATATTTAAAAATTTAGTCCGAAAAGACTACTTAATATACTGATTCCAAATTTTGTGCCACAACTAATTGTGGTATGGAGATAAACTAGTAAAATTTTGGTTTTAATTCAAGATGGCGGAACAAAATGGCAGCTAAATAAAATATTTGTAATCGTGAAAAAACTCATAGTTTTACATATTTTCAAATTTTAGCGTCCCTAGGTGCCAAAAAAAAGGTATTATTAATTCCGTCGGTCTGTCTGTCGGTTTGTTTGCCTGTCTGTCTGTTCGCGGTAAAGCTTAAAAACAACTCGGCAGATTGACTGGTCATATCGGGATGAGCTGTTCTAATTATTCAATTTCCTCAAATTTTGCACAAAAATCAAGTATTACATAGGAATAAACTGGTGACATTTTGGTACGAATATTAGACACCAAAACAAAATGGCGGCCTAATAAAATATTTAAGAAATCGGTTTGAAAAAAAAACACTCATTAGACTAATTTTAAATTTTGTGTAAGCATTAAAACTAATACAGGAATAAACTGGTACGATTCAACATCAATGTAAAAACAAATTATTGAATTTATTTTAAATTGTGCCCAAAAATCAAGTGTGATATAGGTTAGATATTGGTAGGAGTCCAATATGATGGAACAAATTGGCGCCCAATAAAAATATTTGAAAAGTAGTGTATAGGTGTTACTAAATGAATATGTAATGAGTTAAAGTGAGTCACACTTCACTATTCCTAATAAAAGAAAGGATTCATATCGAGGGAAGTTCCGGGTAAAGGAAATTTACCGATTTTTTATTTAGCTTACAAAAATGATTATCCTCTGAATTAAGTCGGATCATACCTCACTAGTCCTAATAAATGAAAATATCCGTAATTAGGGAACTTCTGTGTAGAAAAAATTTACCGAGTTTTGTGTTAAAATAAAGTGTTTTATTTATTAAGTGTGAAGATTTTTATTTCAGTTGTTAAAAAAATAGTAACCGCAGAAATAATATTTTTCCAATTAATTGTAGAGATAATAGATAATCACTTAAAATGATTTTTATTTAAAATTTTGTAACTCTTGAACAAATAATAAAATCAGCGCAAAAAAAGTCTTTAATGTAATATGGCTCTCATATCTGATTGGTTGAATTGTTGCTAGCCTAGTTTTTGTGGTTTTCTGGGAAATAATCCGACGCGGCTGGGGCGAAAGATCCCGGTCAGTTAAACTTTTTTTAGTTACCTAAAAATCAAATTAATTTAAGAGTATATAACGTAGGTGGAAACTTGTTTGAAAAATCTAAATGTAATAAAATAGAACTTTTATATGATGGCCATTAAAAACGTGTATTTAATTTAATATTAGGGTTAAACATGAGTTATGTAGACAGAAATGCCCTTATCTGTATATTTACTTATCTACGATGTTTACTTTACCTTAGCATATAAATAGGGCTCCTTTCTGTAACGCACCACTTAATTTTCGAACTTCACGTAGTTAAGTCCTTATTGTGTAATTTTAAAGTTTATTTATAAATAAAAATTGTTTTTAAAAACAAAGTTAAAGAAATAAGTTATTTAACTGGCGCAGTCGTAACGGATCCTTGAAGACCAGCAAAAGTGAGTTTAGAAGGTGCACAGTGCAAACTTCCTGAGACAAACTGCCTGGCCGTTGGTTTCAACCATTCATCAAGGAAGATCCACCCCCATTCCTGGTAGGAAAGCTGCAACTACTTCGGAGGAACCGAGAGTAAGACAACATTTCCTTTCCAAACCTTTGAAACTTGTAAATTGGTATATGATTTTAATTTCAATTCAATTCATTCAATTTTAATCATTTATTTTGTTTGAAATTTTGCTATATCCCCTAATTTATTTACTGTTCCTTGAGTGTTATAAACTATATTGCTAACTTCTTAATTCTATCTAAAAAATCGTTTCTGCATTTTTTGATGAACGAAAACATAGACGCAACCAACAATAGTGACACAGACAGGACTATAACCGAACTAGCTACTTTAATAAACAAAATCAAACTCGACGACATGACCACTCTAACAGCAGCAAAAGAAATAAATTGCACACACTCTAAAACCTTTTTCAGGTCGATCTGAACACTTGGAATTTTTCATCAACTCTATTGACAAATTCTATAATAGATATTATACTACTACCCAAGACGAATCCTTGAAAGAATATGTAATCGCAACTATTCAATCTAAAATAATTGACGAAGCAGGCGATCATTTACTTTGCCATCCCGAATTGGCAACTTGGCCTTTAATAAAAACCGAATTGAGAAACAAATTTGGAGACAAAGTTAACAGACATACACTATTACAACAACTCAACTTTCTCACAAGAAACAAAAACGAATCTATATTAGAATTTTTAGACAGGCTCAAAATTTTAAAAAATAGGATAGCTCTAAAAATTAATACAGAAAATCTTGTTCAAGCTACAAAAGTTGCTTTAATCGAACAAACAGAACAAACTGCAATTACTGTCTTATTAGCCAACGCGAATAGCGAACTTCGAACTATTCTGCTAATCAATAACCCTCGAGATCTCGATGATACTTACGGACTCATTCTAAATCATTCTCTTGTAGAACAACAACTTAATAATAGAACCCAAATGTTGAGACATCATGCTAATATGCAAATTCCTAATCATAAACCCAACATACCAAAACATAATCCATTCAATACTCGCGAAAATTATTCAACGAACTCGAGCAACAACAATTTTAACAGACATCAAACATCCTTTTCCAACAATGCATTCCCTAACCCTTCACAAAACGGACCAACACCATTCCCCAGAGCACCTATTAATGTTCAACCTCGACATATCCAACATAAATTTCCCACTAACCGAGAAGTTTTTGGCAAACCAGCCAACGCTTTCCCTAAATACAATCCCCACAAATCTTTAGATACGCCCAAACCTATGTCTGGTATAAGCTTTCAATCAAATAGAAATTTACAAAGACCTTTCAGCCAAAACCAGAACCAAAATTCAAATCACAAACCTAACCAATGGAGACAAAACTCTCACCCTTTCACATTCACAGAACTCACTCACTTAGAAAACAATTACCCAACCCAAAATACTAGTTATCAAGAACAGTATGCCGACACAAATACAAACCGATACAATAACTTCGAATACGACAATATGTACGAAAATAATACACATTATCCCCAAGACTTTGATGACGAAAATTTCGACAACCTATACTTTAATCAAGCCATCAATCTTGAAAATCAAAACAATACAGAGACCTGCGAAAATTTTCCAAACGAAGCCTCCCTAGAGGACAGTCCATCTTAGACATCAACGCCTTTCAAATTAATTCATTGCCATATATAAAAATCCAAAAACCCCCTTTAAAATTACTAATCGATACCGGCAGCCACACTTCTCTCTTAAGACCCATAATTGCAGAACAGAATTTTCCTAATCAAATATTTAATTCTAAACACACCTTAGTCACCTGCATAGGCAAAACCGATACCCACAATAAAGCAAAAATCGCACTTCTCCGTGAATTTAACATTGATAACGAACTAGAATTTATCTTGTTTAACTTCCACGATTACTTCGACGGTATCTTAGGTGTGAAAGACCTAAGGAGATTAAATTTAAATATAGACCTAACAAATAAACGCCTGTATAATCATGAAGTAAATATCCCCTTATCTTATAGAGACAATTTCGATATTCAAAAAGTTGAAATCCCAGCCAAGACAAGCGTACTAAAACATATTTACACTGCCCTACCAAATAATTCAGAATTATACATACCGCACATAAGAACAAAAGATTTTGAAATACCATCGTCCCTTTTAAAAGTTCAAAATAATTATGTTACCCTCGAAATAAAAAATGTAAAAGATCACAGTATTCTGATATATTTCAATCCACACGATATAGAACGAAAATGTACCCCTTTTAATGCGTCCGAAAACGAAATTTTTAATATGGAACAAATTGTGTCCGAAATTAATACATTTTCCGAAACTTTAGATTCTAACTCGCCCATCGATTTCTCCTTGATAAGATCAGACCATTTAAATCCCGAAGAAACAAAAGCACTGCAAAATTTACTTTCTCTATTCCCGAACATATTTCATAAACCAGGCGACAAATTGACCTTTACAAATCAAATTAAACATGAAATCAAAACGTCCGACGAAATCCCAGTCCACACCAAATCTTATCGCTATCCTTATATTCACAAAGAGGAGATTCAAAGACAAATCAGCCAAATGTTAAACGATGGAATAATTAGACCATCCTCAAGCCCCTGGTCCTCCCCCGTTTGGATAGTCCCCAAAAAACTAGACGCCTCAGGCCAACAAAAATGGCGAATTGTGATAGATTATCGCAAAATTAATGAAAAAACCATTGATGATAGGTACCCAATTCCTAATATCAACGATATTCTAGACAAACTTGGCAGATGTCAATATTTCACAACCCTCGACCTAGCGTCAGGGTTCCACCAAATCGAAATGGACCCTTTATCTATACCGAAAACTGCTTTTAATGTCGAAAATGGCCATTATGAATACATACGTATGCCATTCGGCCTAAAAAATGCCCCCGCCACCTTTCAAAGGGTCATGGACAACGTCCTGCGGGATTTACAGGGAAAAATATGTCTAGTGTATATGGACGATATCATAATTTTTTCCACTTCCTTACAAGAGCACATCAACAATATCAGACTAGTGTTCCAACGATTACAGAATAATAATTTAAAAATACAGCTGGACAAATCAGAATTCCTACGCAAAACGGTTGAATTTTTAGGGCATGTGGTTACTCCAGAAGGGATAAAACCAAATCCGAAGAAAATTGAAGCTATTCTTAACTTTCCAATTCCTAAAAACCCCAAAGAAATAAAGTCATTTCTAGGACTCATAGGCTACTACAGGAAATTCATTCGAAATTTTGCCAAGATCACTAAACCCCTAACTAACTGTTTAAAGAAAAACCACAAAGTAGAACACACTCCCGAATTCATAAATTCTTTCGAAAAATGCAAAACTCTTTTAACCAACGATCCAATATTGCAACACCCAGATTTCTCAAAACCCTTTAATCTAACTACAGATGCTTCAAATTTGGCAATTGGAGCTATCTTGTCCCAAGGCCCAATAGGAAAAGACTTACCCATCGCATATGCTTCACGCACCCTCAATCCCGCTGAGTGTAATTATTCCACAATTGAAAAAGAATTACTTGCCATCATATGGGCAACTAAATATTTCCGTCCGTACTTATTCGGAAAGAAATTTAAAATAATAACTGACCATAAACCCCTTCAATGGTTATTCGCTATTAAAGAACCAAATTCTAAGCTAGTCCGCTGGAGGCTCAAATTAGCAGAATTCGATTACGAAATAATTTACAAGCAAGGCAAAAATAACACAAACGCTGACGCATTATCTCGTATCCCCAATCAAATAAATAACATAGAGGACGACGACAATTTATCTATCTTACCAAACGTTGACCTATCAGAAGAAATTCCACACCTCAATTCTCAAGATCTCGACGACATTCTACAAACATTAAACGTAGAAAAAGATAAACCCAAAATAAATATCATATCTGATATCACTATCACACCGAACAAACAAAAGGAACCCCTAGACAAAACGGACACACAAACAGTTCACTCTAGCCACGAAAATCCCATTATCGGCGCCCCGTATGTCAATAAAGCACTAAACACATATAAAAACCAAGTCATTTTTAGATATTCGAGAGACAACAAAGATAAAATAGAACGTTCACAAATTTTCGATAAACAACGGACAATTATCTTTCTACCCAACGACCCATCAGAAGAACTTCTTTGTAAAATATTAAAAGAGAATTTTGCACTTGGGAAGACGTACTGTCTATACTTTATAAATCAAACATTAGAACCACTGATAATAAACCTTTTTCAAACATACTTCAAAAATAACGCATTTAAACTTTATATCTCTAGACTACTCTTAGATGACATAACGGACGTTGACGAACAACAATTGAAAATAAAATATTACCACGAAACAAAAACCACACATAGAGGTATTCAAGAAAATATAATCGCACTAAAGAAAAGATTTTACTGGCCTAACCTCGAGAACGACGTTAAAACCTATGTAAACATGTGCGAAATATGTCAAAAGACAAAATATGAAAGACATCCCAACAAATTAGTGTTTAAACCAACTCCTTTCGGCTATGAACCATTTGATCACATATACTTAGACACATACAAAACTCACAATACTACCTTTCTAACAATTTTAGATAGCTTCTCAAAACTAGGTCAAGCATACCCCCTACTAACTTGCCATGGTCCCGAAATTCTAGAAAAGCTCATACACTACATCAATCACTACGGATTACCCAGGAAGATAACAACCGACAACGGAACATCCTTCAAAAATGAAAATGTACAAAAATTTTGCATGCTCCATAATATCGAAATACATTACTGTACACCACATAACCCCAGTTCCAACAGCTACGTAGAAAGATTTCATTCGACTCTCAATGAAACGATACTAGCCCTTCAAAATGAAAAACCCAGAGAAAATATTTGCAATCTGATGAATTACGCCATTTTATCTTACAATAATTCCACCCATAATGCTTTGAAATATACACCATTTCAAATCATTAAAGGTAAACTTGATTACAAAAATCCTCTTGAACTCTCAGAAGAAGAAAAACTAACACACTACATGCAAGAACATTCCGAAAACATTAAAATACTAAATTCCCAGATACTTGACACTCTCAAAACAAACCAAACTAAAATTTTAGAAAAACGTAACGAAAATCGGCAACCTGAAATTAAAATCGATCCCAAAAAACCCATTTACGAAAAAACCTTCCCAATCAAATCAAAGACTAAACAAACAAACAAATACAAAAAATTGAATGTCCCCATAAAAGCATACCCCACAAAAATAATCGCCCAAAAACGAACAATCCATATCAATCGCCTGAAACCACAACGTTCTGTTTCAGATGATGAGGATCCTGCTCTTAGTCCTCGCTCTTCCCACAGTATGGTCCTACGAAGAAAAAGAAGTCATTAACCCAATATTCCCCATTGTCCTGGGACCCACATACATTACAAACTTACACCATACCGCCTACTATCACATCAACATAGAACAAATAGAAATATGTCTAAACAATTTAGAAAGATCTCTAATTACGGCAGAAGTAATACTGAATAAAAAACACCAAGCAGCAGACTTCCCATATCTAGTATTACAAAAAATGAACCAGACGCACGAATTCTTACACTCCCTCAAATCAAATATATTTTTATTTGACAAAAACTATAAACAAAAACGCGGATTGTTTGACGGAGTAGGAAAACTCAATAAATGGTTATTCGGTACACTCGACTCAGATGACGAACAAAAATACGACAAATACCTAAATGTTCTTTCTAATAATCAGCAACTAATACAAAACGAAATAAAACAATCAATATCTATACTTTCCAATATAACACAAACATACGACTTACATTTAAATAAAATCAACGAGAACCAAAAGAATATTTACTCTAAACTTACTCTTTTAGAATTAAAACAAATAACATTCTCGGATACCTTATACCTATCATTAATAACCGATAATATACATAACCAACTTTTAAGAATAAAAACAATACTATTAAATATTGAAACTGCTATCAGCTTCGCTAGGCTTAATACGATGCATAATAGCATCCTAAATGAATCCCAACTGAAAAATATTTTACAAAATATCCCCGAGAAAAATACCATACCTCTCTCGAATTTAATCAGTTATTACAAAATAATGACCCCTGAAGTAAAAGTAATAAATAAGCTCATAATTTTTGCAATTCATATACCAATGGTATCCCCAACTCAATTTACATTGTATAAAATACTTCCCATTCCTATCCAGAACCAAACATTAGTCATACCCAAACCCTACTTACTACTCACAGAAGAAAAGTATTTTTCCACCAACTTAGAATGCCCTAAGATTGAAGACATCTTCGTATGCCCACAAGAAGCGCTTTCCCAAGAAAATACCTGCGTACCAAGAATATTAACGCATAACCAGAACACATGCCCAATGGTCAAAGTACACTATACATCTTCAAGTGTAACGAAGATCAACGATAAAGAAATCTTAGTTATTCCCGCCAGACCAGTGCCAATAATTAGCAATTGTCAAGAGCTGAAGCGATCCTCCTTAATAAAGAAACCCACACTCATCACGTTGAACAAATGTCCAGTAGAAATCAATGGTCAAAAATACGCTATTGAAAAATCCAACAACCTGTACTACAGTTTAAACATCCCAAGAATCGAGATCCAAGACCAGGAAAACTTACCTCACCTAAAGCTACAGGAAGTCAATCACCAAGAAATTCACGAAGCAAACAAGATGATTTCCACAATAAAATTCCACAAACTACAAACACCTGGAACTTTCGCCAACCATTGGACTTCAACATTATCTATCCTGCTAACACTCATCACATTCGGACTCTCGACGATCCTTTGGAAACTCATACAAAATTACTACAACCGAAAGAGATCCCTACCTAAACAGAACCCTCAAGTTTCGATAGACATTGACAAGCCAGAAACGATGGATATCAGCCCTTCAAACCAGACGGATATCGAACTCCAAACACTTACACGGCCGGAAAACCGTCAACCTCTATTTTCCGAGCTTAAGGAGGGAGGAGTTATGTAGCCAGAAATGCCCTTATCTGTATATTTACTTATCTACGATGTTTACTTTACCTTAGCATATAAATAGGGCTCCTTTCTGTAACGCACCACTTAATTTTCGAACTTCACGTAGTTAAGTCCTTATTGTGTAATTTTAAAGTTTATTTATAAATAAAAATTGTTTTTAAAAACAAAGTTAAAGAAATAAGTTATTTAACTCATGTGTATATATCTTTGGAGGTGTATATAACCTAATTTAAAAAGGTTATCTTGATTGTTTGTAAAACCGGTTTTTTTATCATACCGGGCGGCAGGGGCGGATAGGACCACCGGGCAAATGCCGAGTGGGCCGTTCGGCCTGATTTATATAAAATAAATCATTTTGCTACTTATTGTTAATCACGAAATCTACTATATCGTAAACAATTCATTCGATAAGTTATTTCAATTATATTAAATCGCTATTTATTACGCATTTTTTCTCTGGCATAGTCGATGCTGAATGCGGATTAACTGTTTAGGTAGAATTGGCCGCGGTGTCGCGCCTCCGTAGTCTCTTTACATCGACAACGTAGCGTTTTATTGATTTTGTTTATTTTGATTTTTGTTGCATGCATGCGACGGACGTCTAGAAATATTGTGAAAGTGAATACGGTCTACGAAAAGCTTATCAATTATTCGAATATACAGTGGAAAAGGATAAGAGGAAACGTGATGCGGAGAAGGAGATGGAAGGCAAGAGAAAGAAGATGCTGAAGGAAGCAGCAAAATGCCGTTTGTTAGATACGTTCTTGAAAATTAACACAAGTAGTCAAGCTTCTACTTCAAATCTACCACAATTAGTGTCTCAGTCTTAGAAGACAACTAATTTTGTATCGAGAATAACGAGTGGAAATAGCTCAGGAGCAAATGGTGATGACAATGAGACTATTACAGATCCTGGTCAGAACATCCAAGAATATCGAGAATATTTAGTTGTTCCTAAATCTGACCGATTTAGAAAGCCTGAAGATGTTTTTTTTGTATACCATACACAAGTTCCAGAAAATCAAGGTAGCTCACCCTTTGATATCAATAAAGTGTTAAATAGGCAATCCAAAACATACTCATACAATGAATATAAGAAAGCCTTATTTTTTTTTTTAGACATGTTTATCAACAAAATCAAGAGCATGAATCCTCAATTCAGCATTCTCGGTGTGCGGAATCGTATTTTAGATTCATGTCTGATAAGACTATTGAAAGAATATTTTATGCTTCAGGAGTTTTAGAAAAACAGCATTTAAAAATAGACAAGTTCTTCATGGAGTGATTGACACTCTTAAGTTGATTGGAGAAAGAGGTTTGTCATACGGATAAGTTGCAGTTGAATATGGTTTTCTCAGGTTTATAATTTAACAGGTTTTTATTTCGTTGATCTATGAATGTAAAGCTATTTGAAGCTTCGGCATAACAGGGTAATATGTCAAATGTTGATATTGATAATTAGGCCTATGTTGCATCACTTTCTGCTATTTTACCGGTAACGGGAGCGTTAAAAGAAAATTTGACAGCCAAGATTTATATTATATGTCACTCTATGTTACCATACAACATTGGGCAACCGCTGCTTCGTTGTAGTAGTATATACTTCGTAGAGTATCTAAAAAAAATATGATCTGATTTGATATCCTTTAAAGAACTTTTACATTTAGATCTTTAGATTCCAACAATCTTAATTATTTTAGAGGCAAGATGCATGAAGCTGCTTATACTAAAAATGTTAGTGATGGTAAAGAGCATGGCACTTTATTGGAGATAGTTTTGTTACTTTCAAAATTCAACATTATTCTTAAAAATCATTTGTATAATGTAACTGTGACGTGAATGTAGTCAACATTATAAAGATAGAAGTCTTACGAAGAGAGCAGGAGACTTCGTGACAGTCATATCAAAATCTACTTTAAATGTAATTATCAACTGTCTCTATGAAGAACATAATTTGCAAGCAGATCCTAGAAAGTGGAATGTTTGCTGTGGAAATTGACACTACGCAGGATATTTCTGTGAAGGATCAATGATCTGTAGTTATCAGGTAAATTATAAAATACTAATATAAAAAAACTAGGCAAAAGCACTAATAAAAATTAATTCACGGTAAAATTTCTTTGTTGCGATTTTTGAAAAAGTGTATTACACATTAGAAGAGTCAATTCAATTTAAGGTCTAGATTGTGAATGCTACTAATATGAAAACTAGCCGTTAACGGTTTATATTATTACATAATATTTTTTGCAGTTGAAACAATTGAAACACGCATTAACAATAATAACACTGGCCGACAAAAAATTTTTTTTTTGTTGTAACACAAATCCGAATAACATAATCTAATAGAATGGACCTATCCAAATACGAAAATGACAAATAGAAAGTTGTAGCAGGTAGGGTTTTCTTGTTAGGGTTCTAGAACCATATCGAATGTTACGATACTTAATATCTATAGAAAAAATGATTTCAGAAAATTCTTAACCCTGTTTATTGACTATGTTTACAGTTTTCGCCTATTAAACATTCCATACATCTAAGAGAAAAGCAAACGAGAAAAATATTAACTTAAAACACTAATTAAACTTTATTTGTTCCGTTTATGAGGTGTCCTATCTTCTCTCTTCAAAAATCAACAGTGGTCACCCATCATGGCTGGATCCCATCGTCCTTGGTACCGAATTTCCATTGTTCTGACATCTTGGTGAAACCTTTCACCCTGCTCGTCACTAACAGCTCCCAAATTTTTAGGAAAAGATGACAGATGGGAAGGGAGGAAGTGAATTTTTAATGACATTCTGGCACCAAGCGCTTTATAGGCATCTAAGAGTTCATTAACTAATTGTTCATAATTTTCATCCATATTGTTGGCTAAAAATCCTCTTACTACATTAACAAATGAATTCCATGCTCTGAGTTCCTGCCTAGAAAGCTTTTCCGTAAAATTGACATCGTGCAGCAATTTTCTGATTTGTAGCCCAATAAAAATGCCTTCTTTTAATTTTGCATCACTTAACTGGAGAAAGATTTGTTTTAGGTATTGAAATCCATCACCATCTTTATTCAAAGCGTTCACAAAGTTTTTCATCAGCCCAAGTTTAATGTGAAGAGGAGGTAAAAGGACATTTTTGGGATCAACAAGAGGTATAAATTTAACATTTTGAGATTCCGGTTGAAATTCGCTTCTTTCTGGCCACTTGCATTTTTGATGTGATATAAAATCTAAACGGTTTAAGATAAATGGAAATGGTTTTCACTTTTCTATCTTAACATCTAAAAGCTATCGAAAATTTCGCGACATTTTTTTTTTAAAGATAACAAATGACTGGATCTACAATTTATTTCAGAGAATTGAAATTAAGACAGGAAAGTGAAAACTTTTTTCTCTATCTTAAAATGTCAATGTTATTCAACGTTGCCAAATTTCAAATTGATCGGAATTGCCATTCTCCATATACTTCTAATAATCTATCCACTTTGAATCATCCTGTACATATAATAATGAATATACAAAATTCTTTCTATATTTTAACTATTATCCTCAATTATGTATGAAATAATAATTCGGTGAAACTTGATAAACGAACGATGAAGCTGTATGTAGTGTTTTTTTTTATCAAATAACAATAATTATTGTCTTCTTGCAGGTATGTTTAGCATGGTCAGGTTTTTAATAGGCTGCTTGCAATGATCTCATGTCATGATACTGGTGGTCAAGGCTTCCATGATATTTTAGACCAAGTTTTGGAAAAAAAAAGACCTACACTCAAATCTCTGCAAAGCTGATTGCACAGACGGTGCGGCAAATATGCAGGTTTTGCAACTAGGCTGCAAAATCAAAATAAAGAACATGTACATATTTGGTGCTATGGTCATATTTTAAACCTCGTGCCAAATGATATTTTTAGGGGCATCTTCGTTGTTCACATTATTTAATTCAACATCCACCTCTTTTCGTGAATTCCATAGGAAAATGGATATTTGGTCTTCGACTTTTCATGACCAGAAATATCGAAAATTGGGGATTATTGGACAAACAGGGTGGTGGTCAAAGGAACTCGAGTTAGAAAGTCTTTGGAGATTGTCCGTTATACTTATACATTCTGGAAGCCTTATCCAGTATTTCAAAAAACTTGGATTTAAATCCTGACATTCGTTCCACTGCTGAAAAATTAAAATCTCAATTTCTTAAGTACGAAATTATTTTCCTTTTTCGAGTATTTCTGAAAATATGTTCAATTACTGGCCCGCTGTCAAGGTACCTACAAACTAAAGGCTTAGATTTATTAAAATCAAATTCTATGATCAATACTTGAATTATTGAATTAAAAGAGATTCAATGTGACTTTAAAACATTGAAAGCCTCTTCGATTTTTTTTTATCTTGGGCATATGATGAAATGGAAAAACAAGGTATCTATTATGATATTGAAGATGATTTGGTTAATAGAATCAGAAAAGTGAAAAAACATTTCAATGAAAAGTGTTCGGATGAGGCTGTTGGTAATACAAAAGAAAAATTCAAAATCGATGTATTTTATGTTGTAATGGACAATCCTATTACATCAATTGGAAAACGGTATAAAAAAATATGTCTCTATATTCAGATATGGCAATATTTAATCCAATTAATTGTCCTGACCTAAAAAACAATGGTGTATCCGAAAATAGCTTAAAAAGTATTTCAAGTAAACTTATATGGAATTGGCCCATTTATAAAATGAGTTTGCAGGAATCTTTTCAAAAGGTGCCACTGACTGATGATATAGTTTCGGATTCGCAAATTTCGACTGATGAGGATAGTTTACATGAAATCAATTTAGGAAATAAGTGGAGTAGACGAAACTCTTTGTAAAAACTGCGTTCATTGTTGCTATCTCTATAGTTAAATACAACATGTTTCAAAATGCATCATCGTACTTATCCTTAGCTTACCAATTTATTTTAACATTACCTGTTACACAAGTATCTTGCAAACGTAGTTTTTCAAATTTAAAATTTATTAAACACAGACTTCTGAACACTTTGAATCGTTCATAAAATAAATAAACATAGAAAGAGAGATCTTTAGCAAAGTTGATAATGAGGATATTATTAACGAACTAGTTGGATCAAGTAGCCTATTGGGCAGGTTGTTAAGTTACTACCTATTATCGTAACAAACAGAAGAAGGGGTTTAGGTTTGTTTTTAATACATCGAAACTTTTTATTGTTACCCCTTACTAACTATTTTTATAGCATAATGAGTTACGACGTGGTTCCAAAGATTTTTGCACGGTAGAAATTTATTATTTGATATTATTTTTATTTTGTGTTCCTTAACTATGATTTGTTTTAACATTTGTTAGATGCATTATGATGTTTTATTTGTTTTGTACCGGGTGATCGCGTATAATGTTACCCCCCTTTAACTTTTTTGTTTCTCACTGTAGAAAAAAAAGTATTATGTAAAAGTTTTAGAACTCACTGCATACTATTTGCACAACATATTTTTGTGTATACAGGGTGTGTCATAAACAAATACCAAAGCAAAGTTACCTTTTTTTAAATGGAACACCCTGTATATTGTTGCATTTTTGGATTCTACAAGAAATTCTAAACACATTTCATGTATAATGTCCTATATCTAACATGAACCGTTTTCGACTTATTGCTGTTTGAAAATTAAATAATATGAGAAATAAGGTCGCGCAGGTCAAACATGTGTAATGAAACAAACTAAATAACACAAAGCAAAACTACGAACTAGAAAGCAGAAATATAAGTAGCTATACTAAATATAGAGTTGTTCGACTGGTCCTCCATTAACTTCAATACACCTTATTAAGGTTCTTCTTAATTTTTCCAAGGAGTTTCTGATCGACTCAGCATAATTAGTGTTTATTAGATTAATTTCATTTCTTATGAGTTGTTTAAGGTGTTCACGATTCTCTATGTTGTTTGCATTAATTCTATCTTTCAGTGTACCCCACAGGAAAGCATCTAAGGGTGTGAGGTCCGGACTATTAGGCGGCCATTTAATCGGACCATTCCGTCCGATCCATTTTCCAAATATTTGAGTGAGATAGTTCGTTACTTCAACTATGTTGTGCGGCGGGGCGCCGTCTTGCTGAAACGTAAGTTGGTTTAAACGTGCTAGTGGTAAATCATCCAGAAACTCTGCTAACTCATTTTGAAGAAATTGCAAATATATATTCCCATTTAACACACCTTCAAAAAAATGTAGCCCAATGATTTTATTGTCAAGTATGCCGCACCATACATTTACAGACTGACGACCCTGATACTGGAATTCTCGGTAACTGTGAGGATTTTCTGTTGCCCAATGCCTCGTATTCTTCCTGTTTATCATTCCATTGGTGGCAAAAGTTGACTCGTCTGTCCAAAGAATTGTTTGTAGAAAGTTATTATTGTGGTTTATTATTCCCAGCATTTCACGGCAAAATTCTACTCTTTTCTCTCTTTGTGTGACGATTAATTTTGGAGTAGGTCTAATTTTGAAAGGTTTGAAGCCAGCTAATTTAAGTGTTTTTTGAATTTTTCCATATGATGTATTTTTTGGATTATCTTGCATTTGCCTTAAGTCGGTTGAAATGGTTCTAATTGACTTATTCGGATTTTCTTGAATAGCCAGTAAAATGTTCAATTCGGTATCCTCGTCTTGTGGAATGCATCTTTTCTTTCTGTCTAAGTTTGAATCTCGTTGAAATTTAATAAATATTCTTCTAATGGTCTGTTTACAAGGAACATTCATCCGTGCATTATTTCTTTGTAGTTCTTGCTGCGCCATTTTCACATTATAATTATTTTTAATATAAGCCATTAAAATAAACTGCTTTTCTTGTTTCGAATAAGGCATTTTTGAATATGAATTCTTACTGCTTATCAAAATTGACAACTTGTGTCACGAAGTTAACCAAGTTAACAATATTGTTATCCATGGAAACCATAAAATACATCTTGACCTGCGCGACCTTATTTCTCATATTATTTAATTTTCAAACAGCAATAAGTCGAAAACGGTTCATGTTAGATATAGGACATTATACATGAAATGTGTTTAGAATTTCCTGTAGAATCCAAAAATGCAACAATATACAGGGTGTTCCATTTTAAAAAAGGTAACTTTGCTTTGGTATTTTTTTATGACACACCCTGTATATACAAAAATATGTTGTGCAAATAGTATGCAGTGAGTTCTAAAACTTTTATATAATACTTTTTTTTCTACAGTGAGAAACAAAAAAGTTAAAGGGGGGTAACATTATACGCGATCACCCGGTACTTACTTTATACTGTTTCATTTATCACACTTATCAAGATGTTTTTTGTAGTATGTTGATTTGTATATTTTTACTAATATAGGCAATATATTTTTCCTACATGGATTTGGATACTTAAAAGAATTTTTTTTCCTTACCAGTTTTTTCCACGAAGTGGAAATTTTTTTCGAATTTCCCGTCAAATAATCCAAAAAAGAGGGTAAAAAATGGGATAACTTTGAAGACATTTTGCGTAGTCGAAAGCCTGACTATTTTGCCAACGTAAAAAGGAGATTAGAAAATATGTAAAGCAGACTTAAAATCAATATAGGCTGCCTTTATCTCAAAACGGTCGAAATTCAAAAAAAATCTAAAAAACTGTTTTTAAATTATTCCATATTTAACTATTCTTTTTTGACAAGAGTTTCGAGGGGAGGAAATTATTTATAAAACCCCAAAATTTGCCTGAGGTATTGAAAAACCACATCGCCAAAATTACTCTCCGATTTAAACAGGGCGTACCATTTAGAAATAAAATTGCAATTTGGTTTTCATTTATTTCTCTATGGTTTTCTGTTTGGCCCTGTAGCATATGAACGGTTGATCCTAGGCGAGTGAAGTAATCACGCAAAGAAACGTTATTATTTCTTCTAGAGAGTGTGAAAATCAGCTTGATTAAGGTTAAGGTTGAAATTTGAGAAATTTTTAAATTGTAGCATGCATGAACTGTGTTTGCCATTTTTTGGACCTATAAAGTCCTATCGATATCTCCTGGGCTAAAAACTATTAAATATATCAAAAATTCTATCTTTTTTTCTTACAAGACATAGATGTACGTTATTTATCCGAATTTTATTTTATCTACGAAATGAAGGTCGATATAATACAAAATAATAAATTCATGGATAGTGTGGAGATTTAAAGGTATGAATATTTATGTTTTAATTATTAAGGGATTTATTTCTCCCTTTTAGTTAACGGCGGGTAAAGTAGTTTCGGAATAATTATCGCTTTTTTCGATATAGGCAGTTTCGCATGTTAAATGGTTTAGTGATACGATATATTCGTATCAAAACAATCCGATCCAGAGTAGTGGCATTGTCCAGGAATCGGGGGATTCAACAGTAGTTTTAATTATAGAATTTTTAACATTAAGTACTGGGTATATGAAGTCGCCGCTTTTTATAATATCTAAAGATGTTGTGGGCTATTATGCTTATACTGACAGATAATGATTATCAGTGACCATTAAACAGTTACAACAATTCATTTTAAATTTGCACTAAAAATAGTCTGAGTCAGTCTCGCGGGATTTTGGGAGTAATTGGGTATATAACGTAAAAAGTTCATATCTCGAGAACGCACAAACCGATAACAGTCAAATTCAAAATAGATATAGTAGAGGTAATTGTTTTGTCACGGAAAAATTATGAAAGTCATTAATGTAGATATCGCATTTTTTTTCGATTACCTCCATTTTAAAAATACATAATATTTCGAATAACTGCCAAACAATTTTTGAACATAATTTTTTTTTCTTTATATTAGTTAGTTTTAAAATTATGAGGCAGCCCCCTGAAAAAAAATTAAGAAACGATTATCATGCGCAAAAAAATAGTAACAATCTTATTTTTTTTTTATAAAAATGTTTTTGCAAATATAAAGCACAGCCTTAGAGTCTACCTGAAAATAAAAATAAGTATTCCAGAAACAATAAATTTGCCTAAAAAAACTGTGAAAAATGTCAACACCTAGCTCTTTTAAAAAACCGTAAAACAACTTTTTTTTCTACTACACTTTTAATATTTTAAAAAATACTAAAATACAAGCAATTTATATGGCCTAACGCACCACAGGCCAGAGCGATCGCAAGTGCCCTGTCCCTCTTTTCTCAAAAGCCCTATCTCTTCAAATACTTATCATCCTACCATATTATTTTACAACCTAAAAACTGACAAATAACATACAAAGGCACTGGGCTATAAACCTGTCACTAGTCCTTAACTATAACAATAACACTAAACTTGAGTAGGCACATGGCTCGAGATATCCCGGTGGTCCTGTAGGTTGGCGCCGATATTCTCACCCGGCCTCGCCTGACCGTGATTCGCTCTCGAATTATCATTCTGGTCAACACTAATATCTGAAACAATGAGAAACACCAGCAAAATCGGTCAATCTTCTAATGTAAATCTATACTGTCTGCTTGGTGAAGCCAATACGGTTAAATATATTTTTTTCAAACTTTATATTATAAGCCAACCCATAACTTTAGCTGGGAATATTTTTCTTTTATTTTCAATACTTAGCAAGAGTTTGACTTTCACTCTACAAAAAAATACATCGTTGCAAAACGTCAGGCTTTCATTACAACAAAAAAAAAGCAAAGCGTCAGGCGTTCAACACAACAAAAAAACATGAGCAAGGAGTCAGGCTTTCAATCCAAAATAATCATTTGCAAAGCGTCAGGCTTTCAACAAAACAAAAAAATCATGAGCAAAGCGTCAGGCTTTCAACCCAAAATAATCATTTGTAAAGCGTCAGGCTTTCAACAAAACAAAAAGTCATGAGCAAAGCGTCAGACTTTCAACTCCAAAAAACATTTGCAAAGCGTCAGGCTTTCAGCACAACAAAAAACATGAGCAAAGCGTCAGGCTTTCAACTCCAAAAAAAAACATTTGCAAAGCGTCATGCTTTCAGCATGACAAAAAACATAAGCAAAGCGTCAGGCTTTCAATCCAAAAAAAAACAAGAGCCAAGAGTAATAGTTATTCGCAATGACTCGCACAGGCCAAATTATAAATAATTCATCAGTTAATTAATTTACCTATACAAATGTAATACTAAAAATCATTCAAAAATTCCCCGGGCCACAGTCTCATCATATCTTTAGTGACAATTCGCTTCCGATTCGAAATTAGTTCAAATCTGTAAGCAGGTAAGATCCCGGTTACTTCGAAGAGTCCCTCATACTTGGCGTCCAGCTTTGACAAGTGGCTAGTGCCCGAGAGGTGGTAAACATAGTCGCCCAATTCGAATATTTATTTGACCTTCTTTTTTTATCAAAAAGGTTTTTGCCAAATCCGCCTGCTTTTTCATACGCTTGTATGCCAGATTTCTATCTGTTAGTAAATTTTTTGAAATATCTTTGGGAATAAACTCAGTTATCGCATTAATATCAGAACTACTACCCTCTACCCCTGTTAACAAATAAACGGGGAAAATCCCGTGGATTTTTGAACGGTAATGTTTAATGTCGTTTGCAGCTTCTGAATCGCCCCACGCCACTCGGACTTAACACTAACTTCTGTCCTTAATAAATTGACGACTGTTCCCACGTATCGCTCTACTTGACCATTGCCCCTTGGAGTACTTCTAGCTATAAAATGGTGTTGTATGCCTAAATTTGACAGCGATTCTTTTACCAATTTATCAGTAAAATTTGTGCCTCAGTCGGAAATTAATATTTTAATGATGCCAAACATATTTAAATATAATTTTAAAGCAGTACCCGTCTCGGCCCCTGACAGGTTTTTAAGAGGGGTCAAAAACAAATATTTTATAAAAGCAACTATGAGAAGTAGTAAATGTTTATGACCTGACCCCTGAAGGCTTTTAAGAGGGGTCAAAAACAAATATTTTATAAAAGCATCTATAAGAAGTAGTAAATGTTTATAGCCTTCTGTAGAATTTTTATCGATTGAGTGAAGATAGGTTTGCCTGGCGCCCGTGTGATTCTTATTGGCAATGCATTTTAAACAGTGGTTGCAATACTTTTTCACAAATTTTGCCATTCCGGAGAATCAAAAATAGTGGTTTATCTTTGCGAAAGTCTTATCGGATCCTATAATCGCAACATTTCCGCGCGGTGCCGTCTTTTTATACACCAGAACAATAGGACTAGCAAATGGCGAATTACTTTCCCGAATAATGTTATTTTCTAACAGATCTTTAATTGTTGTTTTTACTTTTTCCCTTTCACAATGGGCCATCCGATAGGGTGAACAGTTAATCAATTTATCTTCCTTAAGGGTGATTTTAAGTTCGGCGGTAGTTATGGGCATTACGGAATTTGCGCTGCTTATGTTATGTCGGTATGCGGTCAATACAACCAATAAATTTTTTAAATATCGACCAGTTACGGGTGTATTTATAGAGTCGGCAGATAATGAAAAAGTATTTATGACTGGGGGTGCAGAGATTACATTATCCCCTAGGTAAACACAAGAGCCGCTACTATTCGTGTGAATTTGATTGCAATCGTGAGCAATGGCAGTAGTATCGACCACAAAGAAGCAAATTTCAAAACCAGAGAACTACCGCCTATACCCTTTATCGTTAGAAAAGCCGGCTCTAGATTACAATTTAGATTTTTTACAACTCTCTCCGTAATTATACTACATTCGGCACCCGTATCTAGTAAACAGTTAACGGTGGCATCCTGTATCTTAAATTTGGAACAAAAATAACTGTTTAAGGTAGCATAAAAAAATCCACTTGACGAGGCGAAGCAGGCTGCTACCGCTTTCTAATAAAACAGTCATCAATTTTATGGCCAATTTTCTTACAGTAAGCACAAGAGATTTTATTTTTATGCAAATTGCCCCCAACAAATGCAAAATGAAAATTTATATTGTTTTGGACAATTGCGGCTAATAGGTCCGGGTTCCTTACAGGAAAAGTAGTTCCTACGATCAACATGATTTTGATAATTTTTTTTATCAAATGAGTGTTTGTTTGCTTCAACACATTTTCGTTTAGAATAGTTGCTTAAAAGTATCAACAGTTCACTAACAGAAGTTACTTTACTATTAAAAGCCGCAGTTTTAACCTGAATATCATTAATATCTCCAATTACAATTTCACCGGCGCATTGACAATTGATTATCAGCTAATTATTGATTTTGTGTTGACGTTTGTGGACATTTCAGATTTTCAGTCATCTGTGTAGTGCGTATAGGGTCTATTGACATTCTATTTTAAACCATTTGAACTTATTGAAGATTATTACCTCTATATCCTATATTAAATATGTCTAAAATGTATTTAAGGATCGTATACTGTATAGTTCAATTCAAGCATTTATCTAATACATTTAACGCCTTGTTTCTTTTTTTTTTTTGTTTTTACTGGTCTTCTACTCCACAAAATACAAACATTTGTACCTAACCTATAACAATATTAATAAATAAAAGTAAAGTTCTAAAAAAAGGGTCTAAATTCCGTTCACAAACCGTTCCATCTCTGGTTTAATTTTGTTATCGGTTAGGGAACGGTGCAAGCCAAATCACGCGCACAAAATTGAATCCGGCAATTCCAGTAACAGTTCTAGAATGCAACAAAGTGTGTTGGAACGAACATATAAGCATATTAATGCAGAACAACATTTGCCCTCATTTAGTATCAGGGTTATGCTGCAAGGACTCATTGTACGATTGCCAGATACAAGACCATGAATATGGAACAAAGAACCTTTCTTCGTGTATAGCTGGGACGATAACTTTTTAGGCTGTTTAGATTAGATAATATAAGTTAGTTTTTGTTATGTCATAGCGGATAAAGTTACAATCTGAACCCGAAAAATAGTTTAATTTTGTAAGTTGGTCGGGAATATAGATTTGTTTAAGCCAGATCCGTCTTATATTTTTTCTCCTTTCTCATCTTTCAGTTCAGGTATAGCTTAATTCACTTGCCGCATATTTGTCGGTTTGGAATTTTAACTTTATATAACTTTTTTTTTGTTTTTTTTTTGTGTTACTGGATATTTGGATATTTTTACTGTGTGTTTGCTCGGTTTGCGGTTTAACTTCGTCTGTGCATTAATTAGTTTTATTAGTTTACATCTATAAATACGACAAAAGTCGCGTAGTAAACCAGCTTTAATTCGGACAGTGATGTAGATAATTAGTGGGGAGTAGTAGGGAAAGGCAAATAGAAGAGATATTCCAAAAGTTGGAAAATATTATTAGGGAATTAAGCAAATATACACATTCCGTAGAGAGCAGGTTAGAAAGTCCCAACAGGTTAAATATCCATAGTGAATATATTCCTGAATTTTCTCCAAAAAACAAAAATCTAACTGATCAACAATGGATAATGAAAATTGACTAACTTAAGCAGCTAAATAAATGGGATGAAGTTACCACGATTTACAATATGCAGTCAAGACTTGTAGGTATGGCGAAAAGCTGGTGCCATAGCTTACAAAATTACAAGTTGGCTTGGTAAGAGTGGAAAGTTTTAGTTACGAAGAGTTTTCCTGACCACACCGACAATGCGACTCTCCTGTGCTTATTAGATCAAATTGGTCAAAGGAATCCATGACCTTGTACTATTTTGAGAAGATGGCAGTTTTACGGATATGTGAAATACATGGAAACCAGGCAGTATAATATCTTACGTATGGTCTAGACCACTCCGTAATACAAAATGGGGCAAGAGCAAGAATATACAAAACGTAAGACGCTTTATCCGAGAACTGCTTGTCTGTTTCACAGACAAGTATTTCTTCAGCATCAGGGCAACGACCAGACAAATATGTTAAGGAACATAGAACAGTAGGTTTCCGAAATAATCTACGACAAAAATAAACAAATAGTGCCTATTTGCCAAAATGTTTTAAATTCGGTGATCATCTTGCATCGAAGTGTTATAAGGCACGTCTAGAGTGTAAAGGAACTTCTGACATACGGTAGAAACAACTTTCTTAGGGCTAAACAAAGAAACTCTACCGGTAAGTGACAGTTTATTACAGACTATTTTAACATTAAATTTGGAAACAGCAACATAAATTTGTTGCTGTTTCCGATGCATATGTTGGCCGAGGCAGCAATGCTGTCACGATACGTGAATCAGTCCCGAATTAAAGTAGTTATTACTCTCAAAGTAGAACACTTGTTGACGCTCTTTGTGTCCCGATAACGCTTAGCAGGTAACCATAATAATAGGGCTACCTTACACAAATCACTCTAATGTTATGGTTATTCGTGACGGGCAAGTTAGATTCTTTAACGTAGATGAAACGTCTCTTTATAAATTGGATATGTTTATTGATTTACAACACAGAACCTAGCCAAATAAATTGAATGCAAAGGCGTTACCTACACTGGCGAAAATACATCGCAACATCTTGAATGATCATCAATAGGCCAAAATTATGTAAATAATTCTAATATGGCTGGATTAATGAGCATGTAAACACTATATAAGATTTCAGGAAATGTACAATGTGAGTTGTTAAAGCAAGCTATTGAAAAGTTAGGTGATATTGGTATTTTCGTACGATCAATAACATGTGATCGCTATGCTACAAATATGAAAACGCTACATTTGTTGGGTTTCAAAATTTCTTCAAAAGAAATAATTTCTCATCTTAAGCACCCTTGCAATAATATTAAAATTTATTATATATTGGACCCTTGTGATATGCTTAAATTGTGTAGAAATTGCTTGGCAGAAACAGAATTAAATTACCCATTGGGTCCAATATCCTTTAAATTTATAAACATACTGCATGATTTACAGGAGAAAGAGGATTTTAAATTTGCAAATTCCCTTAGTAATCAGCATATACTTTTTTTTGGAAAGAAAATGAAAGTTAAACTTGCTGCACAAACTATAAGTGCAAGTGTAGCAGATACTATCCATTTTTTAAGGCAAAGTGGACATCCTAATTTTTCCAATAGTCAAACTACTACTGAATTTATCAGAATTTTTGATAGGCTTTTCGATATCATGAATTCTCGAAATATTTATGCAAAGAGCTTTAAATCGCCGTTATCGTTTAAAACAAAAAGATATGGGAAGATATTTTTAAACAATCAGAAACTTATATAAAACATTTAAAAATAGGGGTTAAAAATATACTTCAACATGTGCGAAAACATTTGTTTTGGGTTTTCTTGTAAATATTTCTAGTTATAAAAAATTGACAAATGATCTTTTGAACATGGGGAGTAAGTCTCTTAAATATTTTTTTAACTTATAAAACATCTCAGGACCACCTTGAGCTACAATTTTGTTGTATAAGGTCAAGAACAGGGTGGAATAATAATCTAAACTACTTTAAATAGGCTTTCAGAAACTTACTATTTTCTAATAACGCAATACCTTCAATAAATGCAAACTGCGCAGATTTTGAGGAAAAAGTAACTACAATATTTAATTTTAGAACCAAAAATAATTTACATTTTCAAATTTCAAATTGAAGACAACAATAACAAAGATGACGAATTAGCAGAAATTATTTTAAATATTGACAGCGTATCTCTATCTTCAATACAAAAAAATATTTCATTTTATATTAGCGGATTTATTGTAAGAAATTTTTTATCAAAGTCGCATTGTAAATATTGTTACAATATTGTACTCGATAAAAAAACTGATCACAATTACACAATTGATGTAAATTTAAATGATTCCTTTACTACTTTGTTTCAGAGGGAAAACTTTGCATTTCCTCAATTGGTGTTTATAAAGTCCTTGAATTTTCAGAAAAAATATACAAATTACTAATTACTGCTGGTCACTGTAGTCAAATAAACTTTAAGTTAAAACGGGTTCCCACTTTATACCTCTAATTTCTAGAAACCTCATTGTGCCACCTCCTGTAAGAGATAGTTGATCTCCACGAAGTGCAAGTTATATTTTTTAGCAAATTGCTATTCCGTATGTTAGGTAAAAAGTAGTGATGAAACGATTACGATTACGGTTACGATTAACCGCCGATTATTGGGATTTTCCGATTAATCGTAACCGCCGATTATTTACACGATTATTTATACAATTATTAAGTAAAGTAATAATAACTGATAATGCTCGAAACATGCTTACTGCTAAGACAAAATTTCCACAAATAGATCATGTCAGTTGTATGGCTTATTCGTTGCAACTGGTAAGAAACAGGAAATATAAAAAAACAAAACCCGAAATTCTAAATTAATGTTAATTTATTTACTTTATTTTTTGGTGCCATTTTTTCAGTCGATGACATCAAGGAAACTATAATTATCGCTAGAAAAATAGTGGGACATTTCAGTCATTCAGCTAAAGCTTTTCAAATACTTAAGGAAGCACATAAAAATTACAGTGTACTTGGACATGTGCTAATACAAGACGTCCCAACTCAATAGATAGATTGAATGAGCAACGTATCGTAGTTCAAGCTGCATTTCCTAACTTAAATATCCATATGATCTCAGTACTCTTCAGTGGATCTTAGTTGAACAGTGATCTATTTACTTTAGTGGGTGCACTCCCATTGATAAACTCCCTCTTTAAAATGCTGAATGAAGAATCTTTAGACAAAGAAAAAGCCAGTTTTAAGTTTAGTTGATAATTTAAAACACCACTCGACCTAGAGGTTTAATGATCTCGAAGAAAATGAAAATTATATCTTGGCCACTATCCTCAATCCTCGGTTTAAGGCGCGGGTATTATTTAGAGAGTGGACTTAAACCGCCAGCAACCGAAGGCTTTACGAGTGATGGAATTTGGAATATTTGCCCATAATTAATAAGCGATGTGGAAATGCAAGAGCCATTGTCAAATTTTGCTTGTCAGTGCCATATAGACATTCATAAAGACATATTTTCAAATTAATTTTAGAATACTGCTTCTCTAATAATGCTTTTTCTTATTTTCAGCCACTGCTGCTGTTTTCAGATATTGATCTGAAAGTACTTTGCATCCAAATTTAAAGAAATTGGCACAGAATTATTTATCATTCAAAGTCTTAAGAGAAACCGACTTGGTTCCGAAAATTTGAAAGTGTTATGTTTCCTTAATAAAAATTTAATCTCCCTAAATTTCCAATATTAAATGCCAAAAACAGGTAATTTTGGTTTTTTTTTGGCGTATGGTTTGCTTTTTTTACTTAGATTTTAAATGTTTTGGTTGTGATTTATTATTTTGTTTATAGTTTGTATTTATTTTCTTTCAAATTTCTTTTAAAAAATAAAAAATATATTAAGTATATATTTTACATTTTTTATTTGATAATCGTAATCGTAATTGTACGATTATTTTGGTTCTAATCGTAATCGCAATCGTAATCGTATAACAACAATCGTTGCACCACTAGTAAAAAGGCATGTCTACGACAAAAGTTGAATATAACTATATTATTTTATAATATTCAGTTATTAACAATAAATAATTATAGAAGTTTTTTGTCTCTCTAGTTTTACTATAGAAAGTTTTAATAGGTTATTTTGTATACATATGCATGTGCCAGTAAATAGAATACTTACATTATACATTAGTTTGTATCAATTTATTTAATAAACTTGAATATGATTAAATGATTTTTATTATCCTTTCTATTAAATCCCAAAAGTAAGAAATCCATTATTAGATATATTTTAACTAGTGTTTTAATACCCCAGAAAAAAACTGTTTTTTTTTGGAAAAAAATTTACAATTATATTTTAGTCGTAATTTTTATTAAAATAAAAAATAAGTAAAAAATAACATATTCTTCCTTAAAATTAGTAACGAAAATTCCAAAAGTAAAAAAACTATGTGTTAACTAAAAACTAAAATAAACCTGAATTTTCAAATTTGGAAGATCCATTGTCACTTTTACAATCATAATAAATTAATAGAAATATTGACACTTATTATTTTAGCTCTTTTAAAGAAGAAGTAATAAGAATGAAAAATTTGAAATGAAATTTATCAGCTTTAAAAAAAAAACGGTTTTTCCCCAATTTTAAAAAGTCGTTCTTTTTTTTTAAACACTAGTTTTAACAATATATTCTATTTATTACATTTCCTAGTTAATCAGATTAATTTTATCAATTTTGTAGAAATTCTATTCAAATTTCAACAAAGCCAAATGTAAGAACTTTATAAAATATTTTTTTATAAAAATAGTTGTATATTTTGTGTAAAAATATGATACATATAAAATTATCCGTCATTTCTCTGTCTTAAAACATATTTTTAAATAGCTATCTATTATTTTAAACAAGAATAATTATAGTTTTTAATTGCGAATGGTTGATTATCTCATTAAAAGCAATGTGTAAAACAAGGGTGGGAAGCCACGATTTGCAGCGTGCCCGTTTTAACAACTAGAATCGATTTTGTGTGCATTGCGCAGTCGTTCCAGTTGTTTGACGTATAATTCAGTGGTTACCTCTTACCGCTTATCAACAGGTTGATGTTCGTTAAATTTGTGGCAATAGAATCCTAAATAGTCACGACATTGGGCATAACACCTCCCATCGAAACATTTCAAAGTCAAGTGTTAAAGACTTCTTAAAGTCATAGCTCGAGGACGCCACAAGGTCCAACTACTCGATGTTCAAAACATTCTTAACACTTTAAGCGCCAAGTAAAATGATAAAATAGTGCCCCCTGGGCCAAGTAATAATTTTATCTTAATTTGCTGTGGTGATAAGGATATCATAAAAACAGTTTTAAAATTGTTAATAACCCTTTTTATACATTTTTATTTCAATTTTTTTAGCGGCCCTAGGGACCGCCGCCGGGGCGTGTCTAGAATCTTGCGCTGCATGCGCCGCGGCTGCGGCGAGCGTGATTAAGTCAGTAGCACATTTTTAGTCGAGGCGTGCAGGTTATTGTACCGGAGTGGTTATATTTGGTAGAATTTTTCAAATTTCAAAATTTTAGATTTTGCAAAAAAACGTTGGACATCAAAGTATAGCGATGGTAAGTTCCAACAAATTTGTTTATGCTTTAGGAACATAAAATTTACGATTTAATACACAGCGATCCCAGTTACTGCCCTGGCGTGATAGGCAGGTCTTTCAGCGGTCCGTAGGGACTTGAACGTGTTAAGGTCATTTCAAAGTCAGTGGGCAATGACATCTCAATATCGAACAATTTGACCCTCAAAATTTCTCAAGGTCAAGTTGTCCCAAGTGGTCGACCTTCAAAATATTCTCAAGGTCATTTCAAAGTCAATGAACAATGAAATATTAATGTCAAACAATGCAACCTTCAAATCATCTCAAGATCAAATAATCCCAAGGTCAAGTGGGTGGGGCTACCTCAGTGCAAGGGGAACATAAGAACGTAAGTGGGGAGAGGGGGTAAGCCAGAATAGTCTTATAAAATCAGTTTGAATAAGTATTTTTATTCTGATTTTTTTAGGCATTTTATAATGTCGCCATTTTGTGTTTTTTAATAGTTTTCAATTGAATGAATAGTTTTTACACCGATTTTTTTAATATTTTATTTGGTCGCGTTTTAGTTTCGTCATATTTGATTTTACCAAAATGCCAAAATGTCACCAGTTCATCCCCACATCACATTTGATTTTTGACCAAAATTTGAGGCTAATCGTTAAGTAGCCTTTTTGCTAGGCGGAGGACAGACACACAGACAGACGGAAATTGGAAAACATGTTTTTCGCATCTAAGAATCCTAAAACATGATGACATGTGAAAACCTAGAACGATAATTTTTTACAACTTCAATGTTTCCCCCTTACGAGGAAAGGAAAAATCTGAAATAAAATAATGTCGATATTACGAAATACCTGTTTAACCAAAATTCAGACTAAAGAATCTAGGGTAGAAATACTAATTTTAAATTTAACAATTCATCTCAACAATTTACTTCATTCCGACTCTCTGTATTTTGATAAGTAAATTGTACAGGTTAATTTAGATAACTATCTAGATGGAAATATTTCGGTTTTTAAAAATTGGAAAAAATGTTCCAAACAAAAGTTGTTTAATTCGATCTTCTTTGTCATATGTTTATTTTAATGTATTAATGTATACAGGATGTCTCAAAAAAGCAATGCAAGTACCAACTTTGTTTTTTGAATATAATATACCACATTTGGTAATGTTCTTCAATTTTATATCAAACTCTGCATATTTTTTGTATATTATACCAAGTATCAAAAATTAACGGTTTTCGAAATATGGAAGTTTTTAGATATTATTGTACAAAAATTTACTAAATAAGATATAAAAAATTCTGTTTACTAAATTTGGAAATAACAATTCAAACTCAAATCATAAATAAGAAAATAAATAAAACTTATAATTTCTAGTCTAAATGAAATACTCGGCATGTCACGTGACATGACATTAACCTCGTTACATGTATCGCAAATTATTTTTTGGCATTCCAGTGCATTTACAATTGCTTCGAACTCATTTTCGTTTAAATGTCTTGTTTCTTCAGAAATTTTTCTCTGAATTTCTTCAATATTACTATTTCTTTCTCTATAAACTGTAGCTTTCAAGATAGTCTAAAGGAAGGTATAGATGTGCGTTAGATCTGGGTTGTTCGCAGGCCAGCTAAATGTTCCATATTTCCCCATCGTTGGTCGTTCATCGGTAAAGTGCTCAATTTCGGCAAGAGCATGCAATATGCGTGAGCAGAAACTTAAAACAATAAAAATGTGCTTTCACACATGTTTATTCAAAATTTTTGACCGGAAAAGGATATCTGTAGAAAATGCAAAAATATTTCATTTTGCCGGAAAACGGCCTATGAGTAGGATTGCTTTCGATTTTAAGAAACTAAACCTTGTGTTTTTCTTTTCGAAGCGTTTGAGATACTTGTACGTCGGCTTCATACACTAGGTTAGGTAGTCAGATATTCAGGGGTAGATTGCCTAGTAGGCACAGTAAAGCACGTGCTTAAAGACGTCAATACCCAAGGGTGCTTAGTTTTATTTTGGTATAAACTGTCTTAAATGAGTTCACCTACTTAGTTTTGCAACAGTTAACATACTACATACAAATACGCTGGCAGTATCAATCTGGAATACACTCTTGTACTGTTGTAATATTGATTGATCACCGATAATCTAAAAAGAAACAAACATATATAAAACAGTGGCGGCTCGCAGGTGAAAAAGTAAGTGAAGTGCAAATGAAGCAAAAAAATATCGCAATAATTTTTTTCCAGAATTTTTTTATATGTTTATAAACTGTCTTAAATGAGTTCACCTACTTAGTTTTGCAACAGTTAACATACTACATACAAATACGCTGGCAGTATCAATCTGGAATACACTCTTGTACTGTTGTAATATTGATTGATCACCGATAATCTAAAAAGAAACAAACATATATAAAACAGTGGCGGCTCGCAGGTGAAAAAGTAAGTGAAGTGCAAATGAAGCAAAAAAATATCGCAATAATTTTTTTCCAGAATTTTTTTATATGTGGAGGGGGTAGAATATTTTTTTACGACTTACCTAAATTTTGTATACTAAATCAATTCTCCTATCCTTCATAGCAGCAAATTTATTTATAACATCCTCATAAAATGGATGAGTTGCACTAATCTCCTCCAGAAATTTCTTTTGAATTGAAATATTGCCAAGACAATTAAGTCTTTCTTGAGATATTGTATTTCTTAAATAAGTTTTTACACATTTGAAGTAAGCAAAACTTCTTTCCACTGAAGAACTTGTCGATGGTATTGTCAAAACAAGGGAAAAAAATTTATATGCTTCGGTAAAAATATATTTATTTTTATTAATTTTTTTCACTTGCTCTATATTCCAATTACTCTCATTGGCAAAAATAAGACCAAGCTCATTTTTAAGTCGACTTTTTGAAAATATTTCCCCATACAACTGTAATACATTTTCAAACGGGCCAGTCGGAAAATTTAAACTGTATTCGGAAAATCTAGCAGAACCTGCCAAACAGGAAAATGTAAGTTTTTCACAGTCTTGAAATCTTAGTGTCATTTCCATTAAAATATGGTCCAATATTTCATAAAAAAGGGTTCTATACTTAGCCCTAATTTCTTCAGGTGAAAGCTTAGCAAGCTCACATTTGTAATGATTTATTTCTGTAATAGAATTTGCTTTATCAAACATGGTATTAAAAAAATGTTCATTTCTTTTTTTACAGAGTGTCTCACGACAGCTTTTTATATTGGATATGTAAAAATGAATGTCAAGCGATTTTTTTGAAGATCATCAAATAGTATGTCCGTGATTGAGAAAATGTCATTAATCACTAATGCCAGAAACGTGAATTCAAAATCGTTCATCTCACCTAAAAATCCTTTTGCGAGGCGGATTGGTTTTTCATCAGATTTGTCACAGTTTGTAGCGAAATCCGCGAAAATAAAAGTAAACAACCACCGCAAACTGAACGACACGTGGATGTAGTGTACTACGCCTGCAATTCACCGAGAGCGTTGTATAGCGCTGGGATCGACGTCATCGTATACGCGTTGTCATGGCAACATAGTTGTTATAATAAAGTTCGATTGAAAGTTTTAAAAAGATATGCCGCCAACGGTCAAATAAAATATTTATTCGAGATGTACAGTTTATTTTTTACCAATTAGGTGAATAAATGAATGTACAAACTAAAATTTTAAGAGATATATAATAAACATAGTCAGATGTTTGCTTGTTTATTTTTCCTGGTGTAGTAGCACTTCACCTACTCCACCTGAATAGCCGCCACTGATATAAAACATATACCTTAATCCAATTCCAGCATATGTAGTCTGCGTAGAACGATAACACGGGTTGCGTCATGTAAGTTAGAAGTGCGTGGTTTTAAAAGACTTCTTGATCAGAAAAAGTGTATAATAAAATACATATAGTTATAGAAACACATCTTTGTGTTTCTATAACTATTTTATTTAGTAGATGTTATAAATTTACTACAATTACTTTATGTTCAATGTAGCACTACGATAGTTTTTACACAATTAAAATGTGTTTGTTTCAAATATGTTATGTTTGAAAACAAAGCATTATTTCCTTTCTTAGCATCAATATGTAGTTGTATTAAAAAGGCATTAGTTATCTAGTTCACCTAAATATGAAATCTATTTCATTTAAATATACAAATATTTAGATCATATATATATATATATATATATATATATATATATATATATATATATATATATATATATATATATATATATATATATATATATATATATATATATATATATATATATATATATATATATATATATATATATATATATATATATATATATATATATATATATATATATATATATATATATATATATATATATATATATATATATATATATATATATATATATATATATATATATATATATATATATATATATATATATATATATATATATATATATATATATATATATATATATATATATATATATATATATATATATATATATATATATATATATATATATATATATATATATATATATATATATATATATATATATATATATATATATATATATATATATATATATATATATATATATATATATATATATATATATATATATATATATATATATATATATATATATATATATATATATATATATATATATATATATATATATATATATATATATATATATATATATATATATATATATATATATATATATATATATATATATATTTATATATAACCAAATTACCCAAACGCTGGAAACTGAAACCAGTAATATGGCCTGTTATTCCACTTAGGAAGTCGATACGGAAAAAGGCAACCAGTAGCCCATCTTTAGGTACCTTGGTGCAGTAACACGCTTTATTGTTCGTAGTCGGTAGGGACTATAAAATGCGCGAATATTGTGTTAAACGAAATACTGAATAGTTGAATAAACCTTTTGTTATTAATTTTAAGTACACGGAGGTTCAAGTCAAGTATACTAACACATCTGAAAAAGTTGCATCCGATTTCCACAAAATACGGATATGATTGTAAAGCAATATAAAATATTTCATTTAGAATATGCCAATAATATAATACGATAGATGCTATTGAAATATATAAGTATTACATACATCGACTTCTGGCAAATATGTGCGTTTGCTTTTTAGAAGTACATTGTCGTTTATTCAGTTATATTTGTGTTGTCTGGACGAAATATGGGTCAAAGATACGATGTATTTATTTCCACCAGGCGATTTTTTTCTGTGTAGTATGGACCAAGAACATATTAGTAGTTTGTATTCCCTGTGTATAGAAACAGAAAATTTTTTGAGGAAGCTATTAAATCCGGCGAAAAAAACAGCAAATTTAATTTTGTCCGACTAGTTTATTATTGCCAAATAATGATCATTTCGTTCTATTTATTCATAGTAAATAAAGAAATGGAAGGTTGGCCGATTGGAGATGTCAATTCCGGTAGGTATTGAACACTCAAATTTAAACAGTTCATTTTTATTTACTTTTTCTTTATTTTAACTATATTTTTATAAAAACCAGTACACTAAAAACTTAATCTAATTTACATGTTTCTATGCCTGAGTTCCGGGAGTTACTGCCGAAAATCCATGGCTCTACTCTATTCCTCTCTTACTCGCGACTTTAGCACAACTTCAACTTTTGAAAAACCTTGTATTTTTCATAAAATATGGCACGGGAATACTGTGGCCGTAAGTATCCATTTTAGTGAGTGAAACAGAGTACACATATCAAACACTTCAAATTTCATTTTTGTGCACATCCTGTACTCAATATCTGATTGTCTAACCTAGTATTTAAAGCAGACATACACGTATCTAAACACTTCCAAAAAAGAAGAACATCAAGGTTCAGTTTTTTAAAATTTGATTTTGTCTTATAACGATTTTTACACACCCTGTATTGCATACCCAAGTGTCCCACTCAATGCCTGTATAAATTGGACCCAAGCGTATCCAAAATACCTAAAAATAAGAAACTCCGTACTCTGGTTTATGTTTCGCGCTCATATAAATGTTTGATGAATGTGCACAGTTATATGGTTTTTATTTTTCTTCTTACAATATTACAAAACAAATTTGTGATTTAAGTCCCATGAAGCGGAAGGAACGACCTCTTATCCGAAAAAAAAGTTTTTTTGCATTAAAAATGAAAATATGGGGTTCTGAAATTAGCGGTATTAATAGTCGATGCAATATCAGTGTATTTAAAAGTACCTAAGTGTATAACATACTTTTTGAAAGTATCTAAAATATATTTACTTTTAATAGAAAGAACGTAACTTAGATACTTGCTAGATAGTGGAAAACATATTTTCTACTTACTCACAGCTTTGAACCTTGGTTAGGTTTTTTTTCATTGCTAGAGATTGCGGATCAATCAATCACTAAGATTTTGTATGAACTCTAGGACACGGCTTTTTTATCTTTTTTTACGACGTATTATCTATGAAAAACCTATTAATGCATACCAACTTAACTGCAATGTCAATGCCAGTGATTAACAAATACCAAAATTATCTAACAATTTCATGGTTTGATGGTACAATGGTAGGGGTGACGTTGATGTGCAAATATCTCGGTTCTATGCAAAAATCAAGTGGGGCTCCATCGAACAAGCAGGTTCGACGGATTTTGAATTCATTCGAATTAAGTAATCGCGGTCCACCTTTTACGTACAGAGACTTAAACGAAAGTGCCGGGCATCGAGATACGAGCGAGCGTTCTACTTAGGTAAGTTTTCTTCTCATACTCCAGTGGGTGCACTTTCATTAAATCGCCTTAATTGTTTAATTCACTTTTATTATTTTGTTTTCACGTACTTGAAAATTTTTAAAATAGTGTTTTTTAAATTCTCAATATTTTTTTAATATACTAAATTTATAAGAAGCAAAACATAAAACTAAATATGTAAAATGTAATTTGATAATTGATTTAATCATCTTATAACTATCTACTAACATGTAAGTGAAAATATTGTCATCTTAGAACACAGCATACAAATGTTTGGAAAATCTCTAACCATCCACGCAAATATTAAATCAACACTTATATTTTTAATTCCTTAACTAAGTACTTCTTTTTGGATTGTTCTTTTAACTTGGTCAAATTTGTTTCCAGCAGTTTGATCAATAGGCATTAAGGAACTACTGGATGTATAGAACACCTATACAAAACACGTTTAACTTAAGTTTTTATCCATAGTTGCTTTTTAAGGATTATCATTGCTCTACAGAATAAAGTATATTTTACATATTTTTACAGATGAGGCTAATCAAAAACTAGCCTAGAGGATTACAACCGCATTTGTAGTAATGTTTAGCTAACTAATCATTTTCGTTTATTAAATATCGAAATAGTGTTTAATTAAAAATATACAGCCCTGTTAAATTACATTTTTTTGCTGTGGAGGAAGCATGAAGGCTGTTTATGTAACACGATTGTTGAAAGTAAGGAGAGAAGATTATTTAATACAGGATTTAAACAGTTGCCAAATAGGAGATACAACAAAGATCTCCAGTACTCAGACACGTAGCCAGAAATTCAGTTTGAAGGGGCTCCAAATTTGTCAACATCAATTCAGCGACTAAAAAAAAACAGGGTCAAACTTGAGGAAAATTAGGAAGCAGACCTATTTTTTTTCAGTTGTTGCTAGACCCTTTGCAAGTGCAATACGATAGTTTGCTTTGCAGCTAAAAAACATTTTCAAAACATAGGGATAAATTATTGATATATTTTGGTTTAATATTTTTACGGTTTTACATAATATTATTTTTATAAATGTTTAAACACTATTTCCGTTCGGTGTAATCTTTCATGGAGGGTTTGGAACAATATTGTTGAATTGAAAACCTCGATTTCTTTATGTAGTATGATCACAAATTTATTCATCTTATTTCTGAGTATTTTCTTCGAATTCTTGAAAATTTCATGATCAACCGCAAATAAAAATCTTGATTACTTCATATTTAATATCACTGGGAAGCTTCAAATGTCTGCTTTTTAATGATCGTCTTGTTGCAGTTTTTTTCAATTTTAAGTATCACTCACTGTCAAAATAGGACTTATTTCTCTAAATCTTTTTTTCTGAGGTAGTTTTTCGGGGTGTTCTTTCTCATGGTCTTCCTATCCCTCATATTGATCATCGTCTTTTGTATACGTAAAGAGAAGAACTTCTAAACTGAGTAAAAATAGATGACGCAGAGAACTCTTCAGCGGAAATTTTTACTTGCAAGCTGTCGTGTATGCCCAGTTTACAGGGAGAAACTAATTATCACACACTGTAGCGGCAGATGTCCCGTTTCAATTCATTTTCAGATATCAAAAAATAAACGTAAAAAACTTTTTAAAAACAAGCTTTTATTTAACTATTTCACTAAAATGTAAAAAATAATAACACTTACATAAACACAGAAATTTACAAAATTTCAATATTTTCTTAAAAGTTTGAAGCTTATCTGAAGTGTGATGAGGTCTCATGCCTCAAGCTTTTAATAAAATATTAATTTTTTTAAAAGTTTTGTGTTTATATAAGTTTGTTTTTTAAAAAATATTTTACGTTTATTTTTTACCGAAGTTCACAGGTATGCCAAATTTTAGCTCAATCGGATGCCAGCAGCGGAAAGCAGACGTGCCAACCAGAAAGAGAGATATACAAAAAACGTAAGTTAAACAAAAAGTTTGTAAAAATAAGAATGTAGATGGAATTATTCCTAGTGCCTCAGAGCTGCCTACCCGTTCCGGCAGGTACTGATCCAACTATATAACAACATATCCATTAAACATTGTTTGAAAGACTGCTTGCAATAATTGGAACATGGCAACTCTTCAACTCTCAACGCGTATTTTGATTTATTTTAAAACATTTAACTTTTAAAACATGACAATAGCTTTCTATTTTTAAAATATAGATACTAGATGGCGTTCAACAAAGAAAGAAGTGATTTATATTTTCAGCAACTCTTAAAAAAATTTCTTATGACTGAACGAACGGACGAATTAACAAATGAAAGAATTGAACCGAATAGTGAGTAGTGGGCTTTAGAATAACCAGATTGTAGAACCTGATATTACTGGCAGGAACGTAGCCGGGGGGGGGGGGGGAAGGTCCATGTGGTCTGATTTTCTACCAATATCTGCCAAAATATTGCAGAAAGACCAAATATGTAAATGTAAAAAAATGAAGGAGAGGGATATTCTAAACAAAAATAAATCGATCGGAAAATATAATTAAAGTTTTCTTCTCTTAAGAATTCCTGTCCACATAGTATGTGTTTTTGCAATAGAACACACGACGAGGCTTTGTGACGAATATGTTGCCATGGGTCTCACACTTTTTTGGGATTTTTACCGTTGTATTAAAAAACAACTAACTTTGGATAACCTAGTTTTTTTTTATCCAAAATTCACCCTTGTGTAAAGAATTTTTGCGCTATCTGCGTACACGAATATCTAAAATATGAAGTTTTTAATAAATAATTGTAATAAATGTTATTTTTTTTTGTAACAGTTACGGAAAATATAAATCACTTCTTTCTTTGTTGAACGACATCTAAATCAACTATATTTTAAAACTATATTTTAAAAATAGAAAGCTATTGTCATGTTTTAAAAGTTAAATGCTTCAAAATAAATCAAAATACGCTCAGAGTTGCTATGTTCCAATTATTGCAAGCAATCTTTCAAACAATGTTTAATGGATATTTACAGTACCAGCCGGAGCGGGTAGGTAGCTCGGAGGCACTAGGAATAATTCTATCTAAAATTTTTATTTTTACAAGCTTTATATTTAACTTACGTTTTTGGTATATCTGCCTTTCTTGTCTTGTATTCTGCTTTCCGGTTCAAAGTTTGTAATCCATTTTTCAAGCACTTGCTGGCACCCGATTGAGCTAAAATTTGGCATACCTGTGTAAGTTCGGTAAAAATGCAATAATATACCATTGAGTAAAAAAATTGTAAATGTCTTATAGAGGATTCGTAAAAAATAATGCTAAAAAGTACAAAATAAAATAAACATAAAATATTTTTTAAAAAACCAATTTAGATAAACACAAAATTTTTAAATAAATTAATTATTTTCTTAAAAGCTTGATTAAACAAGATTCAACTCTTTTGTTTTTTTGTGTATTAATACAAGTTGAAGTGTGGATGAAATATTCGTCCATTCGAATGCATGGATGAATCGAATCAACGAATCGAACCGACGAATCGAATCGAATAGTGAGTAGCGTAGGCTTAATACACAAAAAACAAAAAATTTAATTCGGACGAATGATTCGCTGAAGTCAAAGCCTACTTGATTATTCGCCCAAAAGAAGAAATCGCCATGCAATGAAACGAACGGGTGAACCGGACCCTCCCCAATACGCGGAAGAATGGAGGAAGTCAGTGGCGAGCTAAAGAATAAACAGAAAAGGAATCTTTGGCCTACGTATGGAACGATTACATAAATAGTGTCGTTTTAGGAGTTAGGTAGGTCTAGTTCGTTTTAAATAGTAGTGATGGAAGTTGTCGAGTTCAAACATCGAAATGCAATTGACTCTTCAACGCGAGTTCTCGCTGATCTCGAGAACTCGCTATTCTAATATTCGACTGCAAGGTGGTCTCAAATGTTGTGAACACTTTTGTTTTTTTTTGTCATTAGTATTCACGGACTGAGGTTTCGACAAGTTTTAACAAGGATTGAAAAATATTTTAGTATTGAAACCAAATTTTGATACCATTAAAAATGTTTAACGCTTAGATTTGATCTAATTTTCTTGCATCCAATACTTTTAATTTACCAGATAAGTTTTGCTAATGCGATAGGCATTTATTGCTGTATATCAAATAAAGTAGAGTAAATAGTGAATTTTTTTTAATTTAAATTAAAGTACTAATCTGGGTAAAAACTTCTTAGACAAATTTTCAATAATTTTCATTAGTTAAAAAAAAGAAATGATTAAATATGTAAATAATTGAATTAAAAAAACAGACTGCCATTTTGTCTGTCGTGTAGATAACTGTCTGTCGTGTAGACAAAATTCTAGATTTGTTTTTGATAAAATACAAAAATATGTAAAAATACTTTTATTAAATATTCCGAACCTTCATAAAATAAAAATAATGCTATAATATCACATAAATCACACGACGAGGTTCTTAAGGTAACGATTATGTTCCCACGGGTTTCACAATTCTTGTGGGGTTCTCATCGTTGTGTTAAAACATAACTAACCTTGGATGAACTAGTTTTTTTTTATCAAAAAATTACCAACAAACTTATTTTATTCTCCTTGTTTTTTTTGGGAACACCGCTATAGCACAATTGCTCAACTCAGATCTTAATCAGTACGGTCAACTAGTTGAGAGTCGAGTACAATTAGCCTCAAACTAAACACAGAAAACCACACCAGAGTCACCAACGCGAGAAAAACCGACATTTGTGGTTCCCAAGAGAACATCCGAAATCTTCGCCGGACTTGATACTCTATTACCTCGGAGCAGCCTAAAGTCTTCTGTAGCGAAACTCATAAGCCAATAGTAATTAAATCAAATGTGGAAAAAGATTAACGCGGCTAGAACTAATAGTATAATAGTAGAAAATCGGTAAATTTCCTTTACCCGGAACTTCTCTCGTTATGAATATTTCCTTTTATTAGCAACAGTGAACTGTGACGCAATTTAGTTCAGTACATAGTCATTTAGTAACTCATATATACTGTCTTTTAAAACATTATTACTCGGCGCCGCGCCGGCGCCGTTTTGTTCCATCATATTAGATTCCTACCAATATTTTACCAGTTTCTACCTACGCCACACTTGATTTTTGGGCATAATTTAAAATAAATTTAATACGTAATTTTTACATTAACACACAGCCATTTTGTTACCCTATGTTGAGTGCGTACCAGTACATCACATTTAATTTTACTGCAAAATTCAATTGAACAAGATTTTTTTACGTTGATTTATTAATATATATATTTTTATCATGGTTAAAGGCATAACCCAAAACACAATTTCGTAATATAAATTCAAATTACTGCTCCAATAAATGTTCTTTGTACGGATTTTTTGTTTTTAGGGTTTTTCAATAACAACTTTACAATTGAAGATGACTAAGGCTTGTCCGTAGACGCTGATCGAAATTTGCTTTTCCAAATACATTTCGTATTTTTACAACATATATAGAACATTGTAGTTTATAAAGGCTGAAAGCTTAATATTTGAATCATTAACTAAAAGAATAGCTCTCCTTTGGACAGAGTCAATGATGTTAAAGCAAAAAACGTGAAAATGACTGACTTGTGTTGTTCGGCATAACCAAAGAAACATCTTGGCTACAGCTGTGACTTTTATTGAGGATTGTTTATACCAACGAAGCACTTGTGAATTTGTGCCAACAAGGTTAAAAAAATATTTGAAGCATTTCGTTGGTTATCTAAAAGTTATATTGGCATTAGTTTCTACTATGGAAATGGGTATATTTCTACAATTTTGTTTATTTTTTTATGATTCTAAGCATTACAGTACAAAGAAAATAACCTAGAGAGGGAAGCCGGAAGATGATAAGACAAGGCCTGTTAAGAATAAACAGAATTAAGTTTAAAACTGCAATATGTCTCTGCACTGGCCATTATATTTTAAAGGCATAAAAGTATCAAGGATAGGATTTAAAAAAGAATTTAAGTGATGTTTATATATGACGAGACAGCCAGGGCAGGCTCTAGTTCCTTAGTCGCCTTCTGCAAATTTTTGTAGCGTAGCCCCCTTACCCATTTTCATTATAATTACACTTTTTATGTAACTTTAGAATATATATATATATATATATATATATATATATATATATATATATATATATATAATATGATTATACTTCGCACAGACGCACGGTTCATTAAATGCAATAAATTTGCAATAAATTCGCCACTTTTAATTTTTCGTGTCGCCGTTTTATCGAAATATTAGCTCGCGCGCACTAAGATAAGGCGCGGAGTTGTCAAGAGCGCGAGCTAGGTCTATATGCTTAGAAATATTTGTATACGTAATTCAGTTCGAAGGTACGAGACTGCTACATAATGGCAACATTAGCCGTAAAATTGTGCCGAGCTACGCGGAAATCTCTCCATTCATCCATACTCTACGAAATCCATCTAGAGGATGTTTTATTTATCATTGGATGAACAGTCTCAAGGAGTATTATATGTTTTTGCTATAATGTATATTTTTATATTCTCTACCAACTACACTTTAGATAAAAAAAGCTTATAAAAAATATAATTCTTATAGTTCTACCTAGTTAGCAATTAAAATCGCATTTTCTGTTAAGTAAACTTAAAATAGCTAAATTCAATTTTTATTTCACTTTTCTGAAATATTTCAAATTAAATTTATTGGGGGCTAGATTCGCTTCTGAATCCTCGTCTATTTTACCCCCTCATCTTTTTTTTTGAGATCGTAAAAATTTAAAATATCAAATAAGGTTATTTATGTAGTTTTTGCCTACACGTAAAATACCTTACTATGACTACTGGTATCCTATGAGAAATTTTACACTTACTTCATTTAACATACGTACTATTTATATATCTAATTTAAGCGTGTCCGATACATTTGCGTTTAAAAATTCCATTTTTACCTTGAAATTTCCACATTTAATTAATACCTATATTTATTTTCAAATTCCAGTTATTGCTTCTTTAAGTCCTCAACTTAAAGTCTAAGAATGGCAAGGTACTATTAACTCATGGTAAAAAATCGGTAAACTTCCTCTAGCCGAAGCTCCCACTATCCTTGCTTTGCACTTTGAAAAAAAATATGGCTGACCTCATTCCGAGATAATCCCGGCTAAACCGGGCGGGTGACAATTTTAATGCGATGTATGTACAGGGCGGCCAAATAAGCGTGCATGGTACTGTATCTCGGAAACTACTTATTGTAGAGGTTTGCGGTGAAAGAATTTATAACTAAAGTAGTCAAAAGAAAAGCCTAAAATTTTTTTTAGGTTTCTAAGATTGCCGCTAGTGGGCGTAACCGCTATCTTAAATTTAAAAAATGGTGTTTCTCGGAATCCCGCTCTATCAAGATAACAATAAAATATATGCTTTTTAAAACTGAGATAAATTCGAGTTTTTTTGTTGAAATTTTTGGCCCTATCTCTAAAAATAAAGTGACGAGGGTGTTCAAATGTTTTTGTAAATCAACATCAGTAACTTCAAAACGGCTGAACGGATTTCAACATTGAAAGAAGCTTTTCTTGGAGAACACAACCTACCTTATTTGTGGTGATTGTAATTTGGTATGTAGCTACTAGAGGGCAAAATTTCTTTAAAAAATTAAATATATAATAAAATGCCCACAAAATCTAATGAAAACCGGACTCTTGGAACTTTTTGTGGCTAATAGTGATTACTGCGCCTGCTATTCTTATATTGCCCTTACTATTCTGTACGTCCACTGTTCAAAATGTTCATAAATGGCAAATTGGCGACATAATTGTTTGTTGAAAATTGCTAAAAACAGTAGTTTTTTTTTTGGAAGTATGCTCTCCGTTCTAGATAGCATCAGTGCACCAAAGAGCCTTTAATAGAGATGCTGAGCTCAAAAAATGTCTACAAGCTTTCCTAAAAGTGGAAACGTTGTTGCATTTGCCTATCTTTAACATTAAAATGACATATCGCACGAAAATTGACGTTTAGATGACATAATAATCTTAATCTAAAAGTCCTAACCTTAAATTAACTTTCTAACAAAAATCATAAGGAATATAGCAAGTGTAAAATTTTATTCTGAAAAAAATAAAGAAAATTGTTGAGAAGCTATTTTCTAAATAATAGCAAAGGTACGTATCGCCAAGACCTGAAAAAATCCCGATTCCGAAGTTGGAAACAATATATATATATATATATATATATATATATATATATACAATGAGGACCAAAGTCAAAATAATATTTTTTAAGCTAAAACAGAAATGTCAAAATTTCAAAATGGTGACTTAGCCCCGTGTGGACATTTTTTTAATGGATTGGTGAGTCTTACGATACATCATTTGATAGGGCTTGAAATTCTTTATTCAATACCCCAGTTTTAATTGTTGTTGTGGATTTACTTCTAAATGGCGGCTAGTTATCTTGAGTGCAGAAAGTCCGTCCTCCCCCCTTTAACCGTTCGGAATATGAAAACGAAATTTGGAAGCAGTGTACAAGGTGTAAAATACTACTTTTTGAACAAAAACAGAAATGTCAAAACATTAAAATGACGACTTAGCGCCATTTTCAACACTTTTTTAAATGGAATGTGGAGTCTTACGGTACATCGTTTGTTAGGGTTTCAAGTTCTTTATACAAAACCCTAATTTTAATTTTTTTTGCCGGTTCAGGTCAACATGGTGTCCTTCTCCCTTTTATTTTTCGAACCGTTGGGAATACCAAAACGAAATTTGGGAGTGTAGACGGCGTAAAATACTACTTTTTGAGCAATAACAGAAATGTCAAAAAGTTTTAAATGGCGGCTTAGCACCATTAGGAAATTTTTTTAATCGAATGGGGAGTCTTACGATAAACCATTTGTGAAACATCTTTAAATTCCCTATTTTTTTTATTTTAGTTTTGAAGAAAAACTATATTAGATTGACAGGTTTGTCGTTAGATCTTTAGTATCTTATATCTAGTAAATTAATAATGTTTATTAATGCTTATATATAATAAGAAATTAGTCAGTCATTAGAAAATATCATTTAATAATATATTATTAAAAACTAAGCGCTGTCCTATAACAGCTAAGGTCTAAAATAATTAGTTATAGTCTAAAATTATTAATGAAATACCTTGCATTTCTCGCGAAAAACTATTGTTGTGTTGTTATAAGTAAAAAAAAAATAATAAGAAATTAATGCAAGAAGTAATATAATTATTAACAAAAACTAAACACTGTCCCAAAATAGCTAAATCCAGAACTAATAAATAAAACTATATTTCAATAAATTTTGAAAATGTGTTGCTTGGACTTCTTGGCAAATACAAATTCGATTCACAAATTCTTCCCTCACATTTTAAAAGGTCTGAGGAATTATTAATTACAAACGGTCACGATTCTACGACGAAACTCAGCTATAGACTCTGGTTGTGTCTTATAAATAACAGATTTTTTATAACCCCAAAGGAAGAAACCTAGAGGGGTTATCGATCGCACAGGCCATTCTATTGAACTGCGACAGCTAACCCAACGATCAGGATAAGCATCGTCTAAGTAATTCCTAACATCGCGCGAAAATACTGTGGCGGGGCACCATCTTGTTGAAAAACAATATCTCCATGAAATTCATTGCGATTTTGCTCAGCCATTTCAGCAATTATATATTGGATGGTATTTTGGAGAATAATAAGATAAAGTGGACCGTTTAAATTTTCCTCGAAAAATAATTCCATAATTCCAGCCCACACATTAATTTTTTCTGGGTACTGGGTATGCCCTTCACGAAATAGCCGGGGATTTATATCACTTTAATATCTACAATTTTGGCTGTTCACTTTGCCTTTTAGGAAAAATGTACTTTTATCGTTAAAGCAGATATGCATTACATAATCAGGATCTCTTGTTTTTTTTTCAGAAATGATTTGGCAAAATTGTAATTTTCTATCTGGGTCATCCTCCTGTAGCTGGCGTACAATTTTCATTTATATGCATGAAATTTACTTCTTTTTAGAATCCTTTTACCTGAAGAACTAGAAATATGGCATGTTTCTGCTACCAGCATGGTGGGTTGTAGCTATGATGTGGATTGGTTGTTCTTCGAGAATATACGTTCTTCCAGTTTTTGGGGCATTCTTTACACTTCTAGTTTGTCGAAATTTTGAAACCGGTTGTTTTAAATATTTTTGGCATATTGGGCGATCTAGAAAACGTTCATTAAATATACGCACTGCCGCACGAACATTCCAATTGGCCTCACTAAAAATAATTACTGCTTCATATTTATCAGATAGACTACGGGCCATTTTTGTCAATAACAATTTCAATTAAACTAAATCACAATTATAAGCAAATACTACGTCAAAACGACAGCGACAGTGACACGTCAAAAACATGTTAACTGGATTTAACTTGTTGCACGAAATAAAAGACGCGTCTCAGTCAGAAAAATTTTATATGATTTTATTGTAATAATATTTAACACATTTTTAATTAATTAGTATTTTTCTGGTTTCTTTTTATGTAAATTATCACCATTATAAAGTAAATCGATAAAATGATACAAAACCAGGAAAGCGAATGGCGAAACTAAAGGCCTTTTAAATTATAGGTAAGTATAGAAAAACCCCAACGCCACTTAAAAAGTGGCACTCTTATAAAAATGTATCGTTGCTTCTACGATAATGATTTTCAGGAGATTTCCCCTCAAAAATAATTTTAATTGTATTTAAAATTTCACTAGCGGCTATATGGAAATATGTTTGTAAAAAATATCAAAATTAGGGAAATGAATAGAGAATTTGGAGGCTTTTAAAATTGTATATCGTAAGACTTTCTTAAAAAAAAGATCCAAAATGGCCCTAACCCGTTATTTTGAAAATTTGACATTTCTTTTTTATTAAAAAAATAGTATTTTATGACTTACACAATCCCTCGAAATTTGGTGTTGAAATTCCGAAGAGTTCGGATAATGAAAGGGGAGAGGGCGGACTTTCTGTTGTCAATATAACGAACCGCCATTCTGAACTCATTTTGTAAAAAAAATAAAACTCAGGCAACGAATAAAAAAAAACAAATAGAACATTTTAAAACCTATTAAACGGTGTATCGTAAGACATTCCATTTAAAAAGATGCTCAAAATAGCACTAAGACGCCATTTTAAAATGTTGAAATTTTTATTTTCTTTTAAAAGGTAGTATTTTGCGCCTTGTACACTCCGTCCAAATTTCGTCTTGATGTTCTGAACAGTTCGAAAAATATAAGGAAAGAGGGCGGATTTTCTGTCCTTATATAACTTGCCGCAAATTTGAATTCGCAAAAAAATTTAAAACTTCGGTGTTGAATAAAGAAGTTGAGACACCCTATTCCATTTAAAATTCATTCATCATTTCTATACTCCCAAATTTCGTTTTGGTCTTCCTAGCGGTTCGAAAAATAACTAGCCGCCATTTTGAACTGAAACGGCAAAAAAAATTAAAACTCCGGTATTGAATAAAGAAGTTGAAACCCTAACAAATGATGTATCGTAAGACACCACACACCATTTAAAAAAGTATTCAAGATGATGCTAAGCGGCCATTTTAAAATTTTGACATTTCTGACAGCATCCGCCACTTTGAAGTTATTCCACAAAAAAAAATTAAAAGTGGGATAATGAATAAAGAAGTTCAAGGCCTATCAAATGATGTATCGTTCAAAATGACGCTAAATTCGAGAGCATCCCTAATTATTTACAGATATTTCAGATCATTATATGCAGTTAATATCCTTCTCCTTGCAGAATCCCAAAGAGGCTATTATACCGGTACAATAAAGATTCTTGTTCAAGAAATGCAATATTAATAAATTTAAACTGAAGCGCTCTAAAGTTGATTGGTCATCTGTATTTATGAGCAAAGACCTTGACAGGAGTTTATGTTTTAATATAAATTTAGAAATTCCGTTAGAGCTGTGCAAAAATAAAAAGAAAGTAAACAAAAACCGTGGCTCTCTGCTGATATTATTGATGAAGGCAGTTTCTTGCGAGAAATGTTTAAAATCTAATCTAAACATACATCAGATCCCGGACTATTGGTGCAATAAATTTTAAAAAAGGAACACCAGACAAGAATCTCTTGAGTCAAAAAAAACATATAACAAAAATAGGTTGGCATATTATAAAAAATGAAACAAATATAAACAATGTCACTGACCTAACTGGATCTTTTGTTGAAAATAGCAGCGGTAAACGAGGCCGCCCAAGCATTCAACGATTTTTTTGTTAATTGTTTACAACAGGCAAAGTTTACAGATATGATAATTCTGTAAACTTTCCAACAGCTGACTTTTCACTTAAAAATTTCAACCGTAAAGAACAGTAGTTAAGTAAAAAGTTGTTTGGCTCGTGAAGAGATCCGGGATATAATATTATCAGTTTCAAAATAGAATTCTTGCGGCTTTGATGAAATACCCTGTTTTCTTTTAAAGCATGTTCTTGAGTATGTTATTGAACTTCTGACTAACATATTTAATAAATCACTCATTTTCTGGGGGCTGTTTCTCTACATTTTTAAGACATGCAATTATTCAACCTATTTTCGTGAAAAGGAACCTATAGGGGTATTGCTCTCGTTTCTATTTTTTCAATTATTTTGGAAAAACCCTATTATAAAAGACTTCTTGTATTCTTGGAAGTAAAAACAGTATTCTGGAATATTGACAACAAAACCGCCAGTGGCGGCTCGCCAGGGGACGCGGGAGAAGCGCCGCTTCACCTACATTATCCAATCAATTGACTTAAAAATAAAAATATTTTTAAAATATTAAGCATTTTATAATCTACATTTTTATTATCAAATGAAGTATGTTTTATATAAATTCACATTATTTACTTAATTATACCATTATTTTCTTTTCTATCAAAACTAGTGCGTTATATAGTCAAAAAATAATAATGACTTAAAAACGTAGCTCGCTGAACACATTTTCATAAGAACGACCCCTTGAGGAATCATAATCAGCAGTAAAATTCCGCTTCAGACTCCCCCCGCACGCCGGCTTTCGAGCTTAGATTTGTTTACGGCAGTTGCAATGGCAACACAATGATGAATATCCGTAAGCCAAATAGAGATGGGAGCGGCAGAAAACTACTGCTGCAGGCTGCAGGCGCTTGTTATAGAATTAATGTAAATTAGTGCGTTCGGATCATCGGAGGCGGAAGCAATTTTGCATCGATCGAATCGAATCTGTTTTTAAGAACAAAAAAATATATTTAAAATCTTATAAATTCATATTATTTCCCCTAAGTATGAAAAAACGGTTCAAAGCTATGGATAATTCATCATCATAAAAAGGTAACAAAATATCCATTTTGGGCGTGGCACCTCGAAAAATTTTAGCCTGCGGCGCTGTACTCCTACATACGCTGCGCTTTACCCGTTCTCAAATCCACGAGCCGCCACTGTAAACCGCTTGCCTTTTTTTCGATTAAAAAGCGAATTTGAAGTGATTGATGTAGAACTATTGCTCTCTAAATTAAATACCTATGGTATTCGGGGAAGTGTTTACAACTGGTTAAGAAATATTTTATCAGGTCGTACCCAAAATGTAATCTTGAAAGCAAATAAAACATCATGTCATTTGGCAGTTTCGCTCTAAAGTGGATATAAGTCTTTTAAAACTTTTTTATCATTAATTTGTACAACCTTGTCTTACTTATGCAATTGTAGCTTGGAGAAATTGCAGTAGATCAAATGAAGTGTTCATTCAACAAAAAAGGATTATAAGAAAAATGCTTTTTAAACCACCTCAATATTTGTATTTATGTATAACTCTATATAATATGCAAGAAGTAATTCTCCCAAAATTGTCTTGTCTAGGGATTCTGTTAACCCAAGTTTAATGGACCGCCATTTGACGCTTTTGACAATTACAATACTTGGTTTTTACGAGGGAAATAAAAAAACATTTAAAACCGTAATAGTAAAATAAAAGGGATTTATTTTAAACAGTTTAAAAATATTAAGGTAATTTGTTTTTAGTTTGAACTTAAAAATATCTTGACATTTCCTAAAGTCTCACTTGGAATGTCAATTTTAATGTTTTTGGACAAGACGGGTTTAAACAGGAAGTTTATTATTTTTTATTTTTCTTGCAGATTATCAATACTTTTCCGGTAATGTCAATGTCAGGTCCGGATGCGGCGCCCCACACCGGGTTTTCTTTGAAGTCCGAGCCCTAGGCGGTCGCTTAGACCACTTACTAGATAAAACGGCACTGTGAGAAACAGTTTTAAGAGAAATATTCTTTATATGACAGTTGAAAACAAAACTAATTTTTTTATTCGATACCATTTTGTTTAAATCGCACTAACTGACAAATAATCATAAATTCGCTGATCTCTCCTGTAAACGTTTAAATCATGAGCAAATAAAAGAAAATAACTATTGTGGAGGCAGCCACTAATGCCATTTATGTAGATATTAAAGAGTAAAGATTCAATATATCAACCATGTTGTTCGCCAGAGGGAACCTGGAGTTTTTTAAAGTTGTGAACTCACTATATGTGACCTGTTGGTACGATTCACGCCATTTCAAATGTGACTCATACGCCGCCAGAATCTTTAATTTGTGACTAAGAAGTTTGTGACTTAACTGTCAAAGCTCTTGGAGAAATCGATGTATACCGCATGCACCTGCCAACCGCCATTCAAAGACTCCGACATGAACTCACTTGCACAATATTGAAGGAATCCAAATTGTATCATTCACAGAATGTCAATTATATTTATAGTTAGTTACCAACAAAATTGAAGCATGCGATTCTCAGAAGATCACTTCGAAATTTTTGGATGAACCTCGTTACGAACGAAGATATGTTGGGCAGGGTTGGGGTAGAGCAAGAACTCTTTGACGTGGTGAGGCAGCGAAATGTTTCTTACTTTGGGTCATATGGTTCGGGGACTAAGGTACTCCCTCCTAAAACTTTTAAATGCTGAGATGGAAAGAGAGGTCCTGCAGAAAACAACATTAATGGCTAAGGAACATTCGATATTGTTAAGGAATTACTGACGCCGCACACTGGACTAAAGCTTGTACATCGAGTTGTACAGGTGAGCAACTGAGAAAGGGGGCGAGCTATATCTCAGAAACTAGTCATATCGCTGTTTTTGGTAAAAAATTATGGTTAAAGTGGCCAAAAAAAAAATTACAAGAAATTATGTAAGTATCTAGGATGGCCAGTAGGAGGTGTACCACTAATATCTAACTATAAAAACAGTGTTTTCTCTTTAATGTTTAACATTTAACCTTATATCAAAGATACCAGCAGTAAAATCTAGAAACAAACTATGAACAATTTTGCTCTAATAATTTTTGGAATAACAAAATTTATCAAATTTGTTCTCGTTGAGAAGATCTCTTATTGTTTTGCAATTTGCTTCATTTTCTTGTTTCTCCAGTTTGATTTTATCTTTTGGGTTTCCAAGTAGTTTAGCTATAGTTGTTTGTAAAAGATAAAATCAAACTGGAAAACCACGGAGTATACAGTATTCCGTGCCAGGACTGTGAAAAGTTGTACGTGGGACAAACTAACAGGCGAATATCAGCAAGAGTGGAAGAGCATAAACTCAGCATCAGAAATAAACAAACAACCTCAGCTTTATTCCTACATCATCAGGAAACCGGCCATACAATAAATTTCGATGGATGTAGGGAGATTGCCAATATAGAACATTATAAGACCAGAATAATCCGAGAAGCCATAGAAATTGAAAAACAAGGTTATTTGAATAAAAGGGACGAATCATTAAAACTACCAACAGTATGGAAGACAATAATCGACAAATCTAAAATCCCAAAAACTCAAATATATATATATATATATATATATATATATATATATATATATATATATATATATATATATAACACCGTTTAAAATAAGACTTAAATTTAAGAAAGTCTGTGAAACCCTTTTTACTTCCTTCATAAAAGGGAAGTATTGTAATCGTGAAATAAATCACCCTCCGAGATTTTTCAGATCTTTACGTTTCAGGGCCTCTAGCTGACGAAAAACATGTTTTTTCGATTCCGTCGGTCTATTTGTCTGTCTGTCTGTCGGTCTGTCTCTTCGCGGCATAGCTAATAAACTACTTACACGATTGACTTAGTAGTCAAAAATTAAGGGTCATATGGGGATGACCTAGTAACATTTTGGTAAAAATCCAATATGGCAAAACAAAATGGCGGCCTAGTGAAATGTTAAAAAAATATTACTAAGACAGTGCTTATCCAAGTTATCTCAATTTTGCACAAAATTAAGTATTATGTAGGAATCAACTGGTAACATTTTGGTACGAATCAAACAAAATGGCGGCTTAATAAAATATTTAAAAATTCAGCCTGAAAAACTACTTTATGTAATGATTTCAAATAGTGAGCCATAACTAATTATAGTATAGAGATGAACTAGTAAAGGTATGGTACTAATTCAAAATGGCGGAAATAAAAATGGCCAAATAAAATTTTTGTGATCACCCTGAGCGTTTTAGCGTCCCCAGATGCCAAAAAATATGGTTTATCAATTCCGTGGGTGCATCAGATTGATTACAAATTTTCGACAAAAATTAAGACTTATGTGGGGATGTCCTGGTAATATTTTGGTAAAAATCCAATGTCGGAACAAAATGGCGGACTAGGGAACCGTTAAAAAATTATTACTAAACAAACTAATTTACCTCAAATTTTGCAAAATAATCAATTGTTACATATGAATGAATTGGTAACATTTTGGTATGAATATAAGATAGCGAAACAAAATGACGGCCTAATATAATATTTAAAAAATTAGCCTAAAAATACTACTTATTAGATGAATTTCTAATTTTGTGCAAGCATTAAGTGTGGATATATAAATAAGCTGGTAAAGTGGTATTACGAATTCAAGATAGAGGAAAAAAATGGCGACCAAATAACATGTTAAAAAAATTAACGGAAAAGAATCTTCTTATTCATTTGACTGTACGTACGTTTTGGAGAAAAATTAAATTTGATACAACTGGTGCAAATTCATGACGCAACAAAATCGCGGTGTGTGTCAATGTAAAAACTACTTATTGAATTCATTTTAAATCAAGTGTGGCATAGGTAAAAACTGGTAAAATATTCGTAGGGATCCAATACATTCCAAAAAAAATTTTTGAAAAGACAGTATATATGTGTTCCTAAATAACTATGTACTGAACTAAAATGGCTCACACTTTACTATTGCTCATAAAAGAAAATATTCATAACGAGGGAAGTTCCGGGTAAAGAAAATTTACCGATTTTTTAAACCAATGATATTAGCACCAGGATCACCAGAATTGCAATATTTTTTTTGTTATTTTTTTGTAATATTAATAATAATAAATGGCCATTGAAACAACCTCCTTCTTTCTTTCATTTGTCAGACATGTCAGGACATTTGCCGATAAATTTACTAAACATCCGTGGAGTTGAAAATACAAACTTCGTTTGGGGCGATGCGACCTTTTATTAAATACAATAAATTAATTGGCATTAGACGTAGTTTCATCTATCATATTTCTTTCTGAGCCAGTTTCAGTAACCTAGCTTAGACCCTAAGTCTTGTTCCGTGAAAACCTGGCGAAGAACAAAACGGTACGATTCCGGTCCAAAAAATATTCGTAATAAATGACAATAAGTCCAAAACACATATTTATAGTAAGTGCTTTCAATTAATCCTAGAAAACGAATTCTTCCCCAAAAATTAAATGCTTGGTCACTGATTTTTTGAAATCGAATGTGGTCAAACTGTAATACGAATTAAATAATCGCATATTGATATTAATTTAAAATTGAGCTAAAGCATGATTCTAGCAGTCTAAAAAGCAGATCCGTACTTTATCAATTATCACAGAGTTTCTTTATTTTTTACATAAAATTATTAAAATATTTGTAACGTTAATCCAAGCTATTTCAAAGTCTGTGGAGACTGAGCTGACACCTGAATGGAGATTAAATTCAGCATTTAACAAAATATTAATTAATTTTTCTTTGGGCGACCTCTTTAACTTCTTCTGTACTTTTTGACGCCTTTTAGGGTACCATAACGCGAATATTCTTGCGGCAGTGAGTACCTATACACTCAAAATAATTTGCAAAAATATCAAAAAAAACGTCTTCGTTAGACTAACATTTTAAAAATAGCTCAAATAAGCTGAGCATATAACTCAATAATATTTTTATATATTTCTTCATTGTGGATGTTCTACTTTTGTTTCACGGTCTACCTACGTTTAATTATTTCGAAGACTACTTATTACTTATTAAATATTTTTGTAATATTATTAACACTATAAAAAGTTAACAAAAAACAAACATTTTGATATTTGTGGGGTTTTTAATATTTAGTAACTTCTAAAATATGGAATAAATTCCTTCTGGTAATATTGCCATAAAAAATTTCAGCTTGGGGTTTTCACTGACTTCATTCTCTCATAAAAATTGTAAGAGAAATCAATCATCCAGATTGCATTGAGAGGAAGTGGAATTCATCACCAGTTAAATTAACACTGTTGGTTGCAGTGCGTTTCAATTTAAGCGAGATAGACAGAAGTTGGTGATATCCCTGCGGAGAAGATAAAAGTGGTTCTTGGAAGACTGGCAGCAAGAATAATGCAGACCTTATTATGTCCAAAAACTAGGTGCAGCAACTTAGTCATTAACATTCTTGACTGCATTCAGTAACAATATGAACGAATACGTGATAGTACATCAAAAGGTTCCACCTCATTAGGTGATGCTGGTGGCAATAGATCGCAAACTTACAGCTGCATACTTATAAAAGATGCTCCGTGTGAGAAAATAAGCAATGCGTAGAATTCTTGAAGCACCCAGAAAATGGGTGTATCATTTCTTTAGTAACGCCTGACCACAACATTAAAGACCTGGCTAAAGGGTTGTGGGGCTTAGCCAACCCAGTGGCGTATATAGACATTCCTTCTGGGGGGCTCCAAACTTTTGCTTGAAAAATGCTTATGAAATTATTAGATTTAGATTTAAATTATCAGAAATTCAACTAATCTAGGCGCAAAAATACGAAAGATTTAAAAAAAGAGTCCCCGCTTTCTGTTTTTTACGTAATTGGGCGAGTAAATAGAACATTACTTTTAAGGACGGTTTATCTAAACTTTCCCTTGAAAAATGCACATGAAATTATTAGATTTGCGTTATAGTAGGAGAGTTGTTAAATATTTTTGGGTAGATATTTGAGGCCTCGTGAAACCTTGTGTATAATTTCTTTAGTAATTTAATTAAAAATTAAATATACGAAAATTTTCAAAAAAAATACTGCGAATGAGAATCTTTTAACTACTCCAAAATGCATCCTAATAAGAGCGCGCAAGTTGTAAGTTACATGGTCCTGGGTCCGACTAAATAATCTGGCATTTTTATTTTTTACTTCAGTAAATCCTAAATTTGAAGGTAAGTATTAAAAATTCATAATGCTTGAAGGATTTTTTTTTGCAATTAAAACTTTCCAAAGTTAAAATTCAAGGGTTGTCTACACCCCATAACCCTTCAGCTAAATCTTCGATCTTGTATTCAGACATTACTACAGAAATGATACACACATTTTTACGCTTCCTCAAATACCTACAGAAAAATACTTAAGTGTTCTCCTACTAATAATTTCATGGGCATTTTTCAAGGAAAAGTTCAGAAAAATTCTCCCCAGAAGCAATGGTTATTCTATTTACTCGACCAATTACGTAAAAAAAAAACAGAAAGAGCATCTTTTTTTTAAATTCTTTATCGTATTTTTGCTCTTAGATTAGTTGAATCTCTGATAATTTTAGTGCAAATGTAATAATTTCATATGCATTTTTCAAGCGAAAGTTTATAAAACCCCCCGCCCTCCTCCTCAGAAGCAATGTCTGTAAACGCCCCACAACCCTTCAGTCAGGTCTTCGATTCTGTACTCAGGCATTACTAAAGAAATGATACACAAATGCTCACGTTGTCTCAAATATCTACTAAAAAATATTTGACAGCACTCCTACTAAAACAGCTATTTAATATGGTTGTTACCAATGGTTAAAATCCTACTTGATATACCTTCGGGAGTAAAAATTCGCGACAGCTAATCTATCTCTCCTGTATGACAACCAAGTTTCATTTAAAAGAATTTTCTGATATTGTAATAAGACACATTTTGTCAAAGTTCTGAGAGATTCCTTGAGGAGGCCTCTTACATATACTAGATATTCTGATAACGCTACAGATGTCAGTTTTATTGGTAAAATTTTAGGGACTTTCTCAATATATTTAAGAATCAGGTCAGTTTCGTTGCATCCATTTCAAATAATTCTTTTTAATTATTTAGATTTTTGCGTTATTGATTTGCTAGCCTGATTTTGTGTTCGTTTTTACTTTCCTCGTAAAAGTGAAGTATTGTAATCGTGAAAAATCACCCTTCGAGATTTTTACAGATCTTCAGGGTTCCTAGAAGCCGAAAAACATGTTTTCTCAATTCTGTCGGCCTCTCTGTCGGTTTGCTCGCGGCCTAGCTAAAAAACTACTTACCCCATTGACTTTAAATTTTGGTAAAAAATTAAGGGTCATATGAGGATGACCTGGTAACATTTTGGTTAGTGAAATGTTAAAAAACTACGTATTAGTATTTGTTGTAATTAACTGGTAACACTTTAGTACCAATCAAGGATGGAGCAACAAAACGGCGGCATAACAAAATATTTAAAAATTGAGCCTGAAAAACTGCTTAATGGATTTATTTCAATTTGTGCGCTATAACTAATTGTGGTATAGGAATCAACTAGTGAAATTGTGGTACTAATTCAAGATGGCCGAACAAAATGACGGCCAAATATAAAAAATCACGTTTTAGCGTCCCTAGATGCCAAAAAATATGTTTTATCAATTCCGTCGGTCTGTCTCGATTGACTTGAAATTTTGACTAAAAATTAAACGTCGTATGGGGATGATCTGGTAATATTTTAGTAAAAAGCCAATATGGCGAAACAAAATGGCGGTCTAGTGAAATGTTAAAAAATTATTATTAAAAAACTGCGAATCCAATTTATCTCAAATTTTTCACAAACATCAAGTATTATGTTGGAATCAATTAGAAAAATGTTGGTATGAATTCAAGATGGCGGAAGAAAATGGAGGCATAATAAAATATTTAAAAATTCAGCCTGAAAACACTATTTAATGAATTGATTTCAAATTATGTGCCATAACTAATGGTGGTATAGGGATCAACTAATAAAACTGTGTTACTAATTCAAGATGGCGGAATAAAATGGCGGCCAAATAAAATGTTTGTAATCGTGAAAAAATCACCCTGTCAGGTTTTACTTGTCTTCGCGTTTTAGCGCCCCTAGATGCCAAAAAATATGTTTTATCAATTCCGTCGGTTTGTCTGTAGGTCTGTCTCTCAATCCGCCAGTTCGCGGCATAACTTAAATAAAACTACTTACTAGATTGACTTAAAATTTTAGTTAAAAATTGAGGGTGAAATGGGGATTACCTAGTAATATTTTGGTAAAAATCCAATATGGCGGAACAATGTTAAAAGATTATTACTAAAAAAACTAATCAACAATTTACCTAAAATTTTGCACAAAAATTAAGTGTTACATAGAAATGAACTGGTCAGGTTTTGATATGAATCCAAGCTAGCAAAACAAAATAACGGCCTATTAATATATTTAAAAAATCAACCTGAAAATACTACTTATTAAATTAATTTCAATTTTTGTGCAAGAATTAAATGTATATGTATATATAAATAAATATATTAATGTGATATAAACTGGCAAGAATTCAACATGACGTAATAAAATGTGTCAATGTAAAAACTACTTACTTAATTTATTTTAAATTATGTTTAAAAGCGTGTTGGCATGATGGAACAAAATGACGCCCAATAAAAATGTTTGAAAAGACGGTATATGTAACACATATATACTGTGACTCTGTACTGAACTAAATTGATCACACCTCACTATTTCTAATAACTGAAAAAAAAAACTATAACGAGGGAAGTTCCGGGTAAAAAAAATTTAACATATTTTTTTATGATCTCCTTTCCCGATCTGTTGTTTAAGTGTGAGGCTACATTATAACAAAGAAATTGTTATACTTCACAACATAGTATTAAATCAAAATTGTCATTTGATATTTAATCATTATTATTAAGTATGACGCATTTAAATAGTTTTAAACTTATTATAATTTATTATTATATTTTTATGGAAGGGCATACATAAAATGATAATATCATTAAACACTTTTACTTCCAATTACATTTTAAGTAATCCTACCTTGACTTAAATAACAATAATTGCTAGATTCTTGCTATTCACAAATCGTCAAGATCTTTTCAGAGTTAAACGTATATTTATAATCATTAAAACATTGCAATAAAGGAGAACAGGGTAAATAATGGCCATAAAAGCAATCAAATAAAAACCAAAAACGAATAACATTGTAGTTTTTCTGAACAAAAAAACAGTATTTATAAAATGAAATTGGTAAAGTTAATATACAGGGTAATTCAGACTTAATTAAATCTTTAAAGAGCACTGTCAAAAAATATGAATTTCTGTCAAAAAATATGAAGAGCAGTTCCCATAAAAATAGGTTAGCAGATACGTTATTTTATTACCATTTCTATTTTGTTATTGAAAATAATCTTTTATTACAAACTAACAAAATAAAAAAATCATGGGCCAGCAATAGGAAGGCGATGAACTGAAATAACCTTAATTTATCAAAAGCCTATCAATATGGTGGAGCAAAATGGCGGTCTAATGAAATGTTAAACACATTATTACTAAAAAAGTACCTATCAAATTTTGCACAAAAATCAAGTATTATGTAGGAATTAAATGGTAACATTTTGGTACGAATCCAAGATGGCGAAACAAAATGGTGGCCAAATAAAATTTTTGTAATTGTGAAACAAATCACCCTCTTACATATATTCATGTTCTAGAGTTCCTAAATGCCAAACATTATGCATTTATCAATTTCGTAGGCCTGTCTGTCGCAGCATAGCCTAAAAACTACTTACCCTATGGACTTCAAATTTTGGTCAAAAATTAATGGTCATGATCTGCTAACATTTTGGTATGAATCAAAGATAGCAAAACAAAATGGCGGCATAATAAAATAATATTTTAAATTATGCTCAAAAATCACGTGGGACATAGGCAGAAACTTCTTCGAATAAGACATAAAAGTTTCTAAAAATATGGGTCCGGAAACGTTTCATTTCTGAGATATTGCTTGATTTTAACAAAAAAAATTATTAAACCAAAAACCATGTGCTCAAGATATTGGAAAGAGAAAGACAAAATCTATAATAATGTTTAAGTTTTGTGTATTAAGCTAACAATTTTAAGAGTGAAAATATTTATTAAAAATAGGTCTACAATGGTTTCTACTTCCTGCATCAGAAAGATAGCTCATAGCTCTTTTTTGAATAACTTAGCAGCTCTTGATCACAAAATCACCAAAATGTATACCATTTTTTAGCTGGTTTTCAATCAATGAAGAATAAATTATTTTTCTCACAATTAGAATTTTAACGGTGTCACAATCGGAGACAAACAAAGTTACTGATTGTTAGAGTTGTAGTAAAGATATTTTTAATAATAATTGCATCCACACCAAACCCAGAGGAGAAAACTATTTTTAGCTTTTTTCTTCTGGTTCACATTTTATTTCTCTAACTAGTCATTCACGACAGTTTGTAGATATCGCGTATGTAGACCTGATGTTTGTTTGTTTTTCATATTAGTTTTATGCTCTTGAATTCGTTCAGAAATTCGTCGATTTATTTGTGCATATATTTGGTTGCAATCGGCCGCGCTTGGTATACTAACATGATTTTTCAAATTGCTTTTATCTTTGGGATTTCCGATTACACATTACTACATGGCGAGGTACCAGTGCGTATGATTTTTATAGACAAGCCCCTGTAGAGATACAGCCACTGTAGAGAAAGTTTTCTTTACGAAATTTATATCTACTTAAACTTTATCCCTCATCCTTTAGAAGGAAGCGTTTTGAGATGTTAGTTACCGTGGTCTTAACTCTAGAATTGTTGCTTATTGTCTAGGAAAATTGCATGAATGCGTTTACAATTAAAACAATTACAAGTTACAAGATTAAAATTGACGTTTTCAAATATTTCATAATTAATGGACATGGTGTACCTATATTTCCTTATATAGAATCGCTTAATTTTTATGTTTTCTAATTCTCTAATTGTATGTAATCCACAATCCATTTGTTACTACAATTTCTTTATTATACTCTATTACTCCTTTATTTTTTTTGTAATGTAAATCTTTCCTTTTCTATCTACAAATAATTTAGTAGTCAAATTATAAAAAGACATCTATAATTTTTTAAAAACTAATTTAAAATGTTATAAAATTTACAAACAATTATTGAAAGTTAATAAAATAAGGTTACATACCTCGAAAAATGCATGTCGTTTTATATATTTTATTAGTAGGCGGCAAGTAAGTGGATTGCCAGGCAACTCATGTCTCACCGTTCGAGGTACAAAGGATTTCTTAACACAGTTTGTTTATGAGGAATTTAAAGATAATTTTTTAACCTTTATTTTTTTAATTTAAATCTTAAATCTTAATGGAAAGTCAAATCAGGACTTTTCTTCATCGTTATAATATTCTGCGAGACACCCAATCGGGCTTTAGACACAATCATAGTTGCGGGAGTGCTTTGGCTTGCATTGTGGATGACGTTCTGCGAGCGGCGGATGAGAGTAGAGTTAGCATTTTAGTGTCTCTTGATTTCAGTAAAACTTTTGACATGTTAAATCATACAATTCTTTTATAAATTCTTCATTTTATAGGATTTAGCGATAATAAGCCCGTATATTAATAAATTCTTATTCATCTGATCGTGTACAGGAGGTCGTCTGTTGTAAGCAGCATTCGAACCCTTTAGCTTTATCTATCGGTGTACCAGAAAGCATTTTGGGTCCGCTACTATTTACAATTTACACTTGTAATTTCTGTAAGTCCTTGCAGCACTGTAGATCTCATTTTTACGATTTTTTGTTTGAGGTGCACCAAATTAAAGGGACGCAAAATCTAGTAAACTCAGACCTGAGCCAGTTTTACAGAACGGCATCAGAGCACTTATTGGTTTTTAATTCTTGAAAGTCCACCGTAATGGCATTTGGTAATCAGAGTCAGGTTGTACAAATTAAAAATAACATGCAAATACAAATTAATGGAACTCTGTTGACTTTCTCTGATACATGTAAAAGGTTAGGCATAGTATTAGACAGCAAATTACGCTTTAAACAGCATATTACGTTAAAGCTTCGCACTGCTTACTGCTTATAGCGTTTTAAATCTAATTTATTCAAATAGGCACTATCTCAGTTTGGAAATCAAAACGCTGTTGTGCGACTCTCTTGTGTTATCCCAATTTAATTATTGTAATACAGTATTTTTCCCGTGTATTGATGCAAATGATCGATGTCGTGTTCAAAAGTTTCAAAACTCATGTTTAAGACTAATTTACGGTATCAAAAGAAAACAATCATCATCCTACTTAGTGAGTTCAAAATAGCTGAATATGCATAACAGGTTTAGGTTTCGTATGTCGTGTTTTAGTTGTAAAATTATAAAATATAAATGGTCAACTTATTTACACTCTAAAATTTTATTTAGAGGTGATGTTTATAATATGAATTTGCGAAGAGGTCAACTTCTTAGAGTCCCACAACACAGAAAGGAAATTTAAAAGAGATCTTTTTCATACAATGCAGCTGCTAGAATAAACTCACACTCTAATATTGATTTTCAACTTTCGACATCAGCTTTTAAAAGAATAGCATAGGGCGAATTATTACGTCAGCAGTAGTGTATTCGGTTAATGGCATCGTGCTTGTTTAAATAAAACTATGTCTTTTTCCCCCATCATTATTTTTCTCTCTTCCATTGTTTTTTTGTCTTCCTTTACTTTTCCTTACCCTCTTCCCTTATTTACATTTCCTTTTCAGAAGTAAATGTACACAATATCTGCATCCAAATTTAAAAACATATTTATCACACCGTATATTCTTAACTGTTTTGCAAAAATTAGGGCTTGAACAGTATTCAGGTCCTGTACCTGGATGTCTGCATTACCAAGGCCCATTGTTTGCCAGAATAGTAGTATTCAGAGACTGTATTAATTTCATGTAAATGATTGATAAAACAATAAATGCATTATTATTATTATTATGTTTTAAATCCATCTAAGCCATAATTGTTAAAATGTAGTATAACATCGTGAATGTCTGATTATATTCTAACATTTAAATTTAAAAAATAAAGGGCATTTTGTCCGTAAAACCAGTTTAGTGTGCTTGTCATGGATATACCTCTATAGTTGGCATAGTTCAATTTGTCTCACTTTCTTTATATTCATGACATGTATGTTAACTTCCAATTTCTGGTACTGCAGTACCCTTGATATATTTAGTCATCAACCATGTAAGCATTTTAAGAAAATTTGTCTTCACCACATTTAAGTAGCTCATTAAAAATTCCTTCAGGTCCAGGGAATCTTCCATTTTTAAATTTCATCACGGACTTTTGTATATCTGTAGGTGATATACTTGTGTATTGTGGTCTATCTTCACTAAAGAGTTTTTTATAGGGTCATAGCGTTTAGTTCATTCTTTAGAAGGGAATTATTTGCATACCCTGGATGTTATTTTTTTGTTGATTTGACTTTCTTGTGAATTTTTATGCTTCTGAACATTTACCTCCTAAATGGGTATTACTTTCTTGGTATTTTCTATCCCATGTTTGTCGTCTTTTCGTTACCTATCGTTCTACTTGTTTGTCGTTTTACGTCTTCTACTTTTTTCGTGTTAAGCCATCAATGGTAGCATTTTTTCTTTTCCTTCATCAGATTCGCAATTTCTTCCTTCCACCACATTTTCTGACTCTTCATGAATCCCTTTTCGCCCAGTGCTTCGTATGCAGTAGTATAGATACTAGATTGAAATGCTATCATTTGATTCCAGGGACTCATTCAACTATTTTGCAACAATACAGAACTCACTGCCACTATCACTCATTTTACTAGCAATAGCAGATTCCAGTTTTATGTTTTCTGTCGTGTATGGAGTTTCTTTCATCATTATTCTTTTTCCTCCTGGCAGCAGTGACCGTGTATAAAATGTTATGTTTAATAAGGTTTGCTTCTTTGATGCTTTTACATGGTTCAGTATTTACTTACTTTTTTAATTAGACGAGGTTTTTATTTTTTCATGCATTATATTTAAAACAGAGGCTGAACAGTTGTTCCCAATTACTTAGCAGGGATTCTCGATTTATGTTTGTTGGGGTTCCAGCGGATATATACCAGTTTTATTCAATCCAGCTATTTACTTAAATTTTCGTTCTGACTTAAGATATGTTTTTTTTTTAATAATTTGGAAACAAACAGAGCACCTAAGCCTCTCGCTTTTCTTACAGTTAATTAATATGTTTCCCCACTACTTCTTTAACGGAGCGTACAAATCTCCGTCATGAGAGTGCCTTCCGTGGTTTGCACTAAAAGGGAAACAGATAAATTCACTGTTTTATTCTGGGTAGGCAGCCAATACTGTGGGTGGAAAAACAATCTTCACTCGCCAAAGAGTCGACCCATGAACACGAATGTTTAGGCTTGTAAACTAATATTAAATTAAATATGTGGTCGCTTTCTTCCGGCATGTATGCTATTAATTGCCATTTTAGTTAAATTTACATTTTTACATTATTTCATCATAATTGACTAGCAAAGTTGGATTTACATCTTTTAGAAGTCCGTCCGCATTGATAAAGGTTCTTAATTACTTTATATGCTAAAGCAGTAAGCTTTATCGAAATATTTGCTGGCAACGGTCCGACAGCTTATTCTTACGCTTTTTAAAAATTTCAAGCCCAGTCAAGCCCTGATAAATTGTTATTTAAGGTTTTGTTTGTCAGCAATCAAATATATATATATATATATATATATATATATATATATATATATATATATATATATATATATGTGTGTGTGTGTAGAATGATTTCTGGGCCTCTACCCTAATCATGATAGCAGGAGGGTACCCTGTGACATAATCGAAAGCAATTCTTCTTGTAGGCCGTTTGGCACCTGCAGAAATTATATATTTCTGCTATTCTACATATATCTTTTCCGGCCCAGAACTTTTGATAAAGATGTGTGAAAGCGCATTTTTATCGATTTTTATTATATATATATATATATATATATATATATATATATATATATATATATATATATATATATATATATATATATATATATATATATATATATATATATATATATATATATATATATATATACTTAGGAGATTTTCTTGGGTTTTTGGTCTGAATTATCTTTTTGAAAAATAAAACTTGTTTATTCTTCGGAAATCATTTTAATTTGTTTTTTTTTTCTTTTACTCCCAAACGTTTCGGCAACATGCCTTCATCAGTGGATTCTAATACAGGTCACTAAAACTAGGAAGGTAAATTTTTTTAATCCATTCACAAATGGGACATATACACTTAAAATTTGTTCTACATATATGTGACAATACAGTATATACATACTTAAAACTACTGACTGACTAGCAGTCAGTCAGTAGTTTTAACTAGTAGTAAGTTAGTAACCTAACCTAACCATCGGAAGAAATATTATTTTCGAAGAAAGACATTTTTAAACGTATTAATTAGTTTTTAAAATAAACTATATATTTCCTCACCATCATCCCGACTCCACTCTACATCAGAAAATAATATAATTTGCATTTCAACGGTAAAACAGTTTTCCAAAGTTGTTGTTTTTCTCTAGATAGACACGCCGTTTTATAGATTTTTAGTACCACTATGCCCATGAATTCACTTTTACCAAGTCATGAAATAATTAACTTATACCGACTTCCCTACGAGTTTTTGTTTTTAATATTTTAACTGCCCGAGGTTATCTCGCCACGAATCGATAGACATTTGTACTAAGCGTAATACAGAGTTGTATTTACAAATATTGATACTGCTGTTATATATAGGGGTGACCAAGGGAAAACTTTCCACCTAAGTTTTATTACTAAAACCAACGAAAAATGTTTGAACCTGTCATTTTTTTATGGGGAACACACAAATAGAAGGGGTTTCACTCAGTCTCAAAATCTGAATTGACTAGAGGTATCGAGTGAAATCTTGTTTTAAAGAGCTTTAAATTTTCTTTCCAACGACAACAATATTTTTCGAATTGGATTGGTATTTTTCGACAAATTACATTATAAAATAAATAAATGTCTTACCATTTTCGGTCCAGTAAATGTATAGGCTGCATACCACCAACATCCATACAATAATAAGGCATATGTCAAAGTGTTGAATAATTTTTTGACTTTAAATGACCCTTCAAAAAAGGAAGTAAATCGGAGGAGCGAGCGGGCCACTCAATAGGACCTCAAAATGTTTCATTCAAAAATTATGTTACTAGTTAGCGTCCTAAGCCTTGCGGTTCTTAGATTTTACTAGCTCTTGTTCATCTATGTGCCCGGATGCAAATCTCTTCCCGACATTACTTTCTTTATTCGACTTATTCAAGTGGGCCTTGGCCTTCCTTTTTTTCTTCTCTCAAAGGGCTGCCATTCTATGATGAGTTTCGGTGATATGCTTTAGTTCAATCTTTAAATGTGTCTGTACCAACAGAGTTGCTTTTGTTGTATTTCGTCAGTTATCGTTATTGTTGTTCGGTCTATTACTTCTCGTACCCGCTCATTGGTTAATCTGGGGATTCCAGCTGATATACGCCAGAAGTCAATTTTGAGTGCTAGAAGTTTTTGCCCAGTTCTTTTATTTAGCAGCCAAAGTTCACATCTATAGAGCACCACACTTTTAAAAATTCTTTCTTTCTGATTTGAAATTGGTTTCGACCAAAGTAGTGAGTTCAAGCCGCCAAATATGTTTTTTCCTTTTATTATTCTATCTACGAGTTTTTTTTTTACGGATAAATATAAACGGGAATGTTACTTTGTCGAGGTTTAAATTGCCTTCCAGGCACGAGGTCACAGGTTCGGTTTAGGGGGGGGGGGAATACTCCATAAACGTTTGACCCAATTGGATGAATGAGTGTTCATTGTAGGGCCAGGGTGGTCCCACAGGAAATAAATAAAAAAAATAAAAACGCCGGTATGGCGACATATTGAATCTTTTTGAGAGTTTGTATGTATGAAGAACCATGGACCAAAAACGTAATTTGGATGTATTTTGAGTACATCTCCCGGCCTAAGGTAGGGGAGCACCTATTTTCTTGTAAGGTTATTATAAATATTATTGGATGTTGAAAATATTAAATAAGTTAATTCTTGGCACAAGATACATGCCTTGTGCCAATATAAGTTAAGTATTAGGCGGAGAGCGAATGGAAGGCGGTGAAATATATCCAGTTTTATAACGTTTTCGAGGATTTTAGGATTTTAGTATTTGACAATTTGTATTGCTGATTTTCTATGCATAAGTATAGATAGCGCTTATATATGCCTAATGTTAGTTACCGTAGTTTACATCGATTACTCCCGGAAGATTGGACCTACTTGGATGAATTTGACAAGACGTATTTAAGGTAGTACCAGAGTGTTCTTATTATAGTATTTATAATAGCGTGATGGTTCCATTTTGAATATTTTTGTGCTAGAGAGTTTGCACGCTAACTTTGAATGCTTTAATAAATTAAGTACCTTGAAATTTGATGCATCATCTGTAATTAACCAAATAAAAGTACTAAGCGTACCTGGAGTTGTTGATTTTTAATAAATGTATACATTGCTCATTTTATTTAATATTAGTAATTGTGATTCTAACAAGATTTTGAGTGTAATGGATGTCAATACTTGTTTATAACCTAGATTTAGGCCTCGAATAATTTTTTTATAAAAAAGTAAATGCGACCTAAAAAAAAACTCACAAATAAAAATAATATTTTATTCCATCTTGAAAATTTGACTTTATGAAATCGACATCAAACTGATAAAAGCGGTAAATAGTAATTATTGATGAGGTGTTAGGCATTAAGATATAATAACATATAAATATCTGTTTTGCGATGTCTTTAGTAAGTAAGTCTTAGTTGGACGTCGATTTCATAAAGTTAGACTTTAAAGATGGATTAAAATACAATTTTTTTACTTTTTAGTGCTTTTTTTTAAGTCGGTTTAATTTTTCTTTTAGTTTTTATCAATAGGATAGCCATCTTCATGCATTGTAAATCAATTGGTGAATGTGACCACTTTATACTTCTCAATATTATGACTTAATTTAATCTTAGTTAAATACAATTAGTTATTCGAAAAATGAAAATATATAATTTAATGAAAATACAAAACACACCTTATATATTAAGTAGACGAATAATAATCGTTGTTGTTTCCCTTTTTAATCGTATAGTATAGTGAATTTACGCCTCTAATGCAGTGGTAGAAAAGGATAGTGTATAACACGTTTAAAAATTACCTTACATATTCTTTTGATCTAAACTGTCACATTCGTGCGAAAACTAATATTTTCCAGACTTGTTATTGTAATAACTTATACAGGGCTTTTAATTTATTTTAAAAATGACAAGTTATGTAAAAAATGTAAAATTATTTATCAGTGCCATCCAAATATAACGTCTCTGGTTCCTGCAGGTAAACCGTTAGGTTTATGTTGAGGTAGATGCTGGTTCACACGTACCACATACTAGGTATATATTACACGCCCTTTTTTTTCAAATGTTTAGCTTATCTGGAGGTTTTATAATCCTATTCCTTTTTCTTTCCTCCTTAACATGTAAATCTTAATATTCAACCTCAGGATTTCTTGATAGTCGACACCTATTGTTGATTTATATCTTTCTTATAAATCTTTAACTGCCTACGATTTCTTCTATGTATTTTTCCATAATCATAACATAATCGTTTGGGATTGCAGGTTCCCAACAGCTCGTCTCATTTCGCTTAAACAAAACATCTTACACGGACGTTTACAGGCGTCAATTTTTGAGTATTTCGGTCATATATTCTTTTTTGATCTTGTTGTTTTAGTAACTTTTTTCTAGTATCTTGAAGTCAACATCTTTGGATAAAAGCACTTCCATATGAACCGGTAGTGGAGTTTTGATACTTCTATTAAGCATTAAATTGCCTAGGAATGGCAAACCATCGGCTTTTCCCGTATTGTTGTAATAAAGGATAGCCAAAAATAAATTAAGAAACAAATTGAAATTCTGTTGACGAGAACGGCTGACCATTATCAGAAAATATTTCTAGTGGTTAACCAAATAAATTAGAAATATACATAGATATATGTTTTAGAGTCGATATAATAGAACTGGCATTTTTATTTAAAATGTTTTTAACCATTAGAAATTTACTGTAACAAGAATTTACTATGACAGGAAAATTAATACTATTAAAGTAGGCAAAATCTATACCTAGTTTACTCCAAGGCATACTAGCAATGTCATGAGGAGTTAAACGATATTTAGGATTATTTTTGAAAAAACGCTAACATATAGCACAAGTTGATACTACATTTTCTATATCCCTTATCCTATTTGGCCAATATACGGTTTCTTTTGCTGTATTTTTGCAGTACTGAATACCTTGATGAGCTTTATGTATTATATTAAAACATTTTTTACAAAACAAAACATTTTCAAATTTATAATTATGATTGCAAATTTCCCAATATTGTTTAATATTATTCGGAATATTTGATTTGTGTAATGGCCAACCATTTTGAATGTAACTTAATGTTTGTTTTAAACTTTCCTCTTTTGCTGTTTCTTCAGTAATTTTTTTAACATTTAGATCAGACGTTGCAATAATTGAATACACATCCAAATTTTTATCCCAATCACTAATATTATACACATTGTTTCCAGGGTCCCTACTTAAAGTATCTGCAATTTGTAATTTTTTGCCAGGAACGTAAATCAAATTATACTCATATTTTAGTAAACGTATCATTAATCTCTGCAGTTGAGGAAACAATTTTTTTATTAATTGCCAATAAAGGTTGATGATCCATTTGTATGATAATTTTAGTACCGTAAAGGTAATAATTAAAACGCTCACAACCATAAACTATGGCTATTAGTTCCTTTTCGATTTGAGTATATTTTTGTTGTACAGCGGTTAAAGATACTGAAGCAAATTCTATTGGATGATTATCTGGCAATAAAACTGCCACTATTATGTAACGATTCGCATCAACCGAGAGCGCGGTTTCTTTATTTTGATCAAAATATGATAAAACTGGTGTGGATGTGATAACATATTTTAAATTTTCAAAACATTCATTCTGTGCATGATCCCATGACCACAAGTTTTTTTCACTTAATAGTTTTCTTAAAGCACTTGTTTTCTCAGATAAATTGTTAATAAATTTACTTAAATACGTAACTAAACCTAAAAATCGTTGTAGTTCCGTTTTATTTTTTGGACTAGACATATTTATATCATTTATTTTTTATCATCAGCTTTAACTCCAGAGCTGTTAATCACGTGACCTAAAAATGTAACTTCTTTTAGAGCAAATTTAAATTTTTTTTTATTTAAAGTTAAACCACTAAAGCAATTTTTTTAGGCGCTATATTTAAATTTTTGTTATGATCATCTAAATCTTTCGCATAAACTAGAATATCATCAAAATATATTATTACCCCAGAAACGCCTTGAAGATTTCTATACATAATACTTTGAAATATTTCCGGAGCACTAGATATTCCAAAAGTCATTCTTAAGTAAGAGTATCTACCAAATGGTGTCGCAATTGTACACATTTTGGAACTTTTTTTGTCAAAGGGTATTTGCATAAATGCAGAGGATGCATCTAGCACAGAATAAACACTTGAACCCGCTAACTGACAAAATATATTTTCAAATGATGAAATTACAAAATGTTCTCGTTTAATATATTTAAGCTCTCTGAGATCCATGCAAACTCTCAAATCACCATTTGGTTTATTTACTACGACGATTATTTACTACCTACTCAGTTGATTCAGTAATTGTTTTGATTAAACCTTCTTTTTCTATTTGATTAAGTTTCATATTTACTTTATTTTTTAAAACAAAAGCAATTTTTCTAGCTACACTTTTACGTTTGGAGCTGCATTTCCAGCTAATTTAATCGTGCAATGTCTTTTACACCAGCATGTTTTGCTTATGTTATTATAGGCTGGACGTCTATTTAAAATATAGGTTATACCACAATTGAAACAATTAATTTTATTGTTATTTGCCAAATATGATGAATTACTATTTTCCCTGCGATAAAAATTTTTTGAACCACTACTAAAACCTTGATTTTTTATTGCAGGTACAGTTCAGTTGTTGTCTGAATTTAATTTCTTTTCAATAATTTGTTTAGTTAGATTTCCCAATTCTAAACTTCTACAAACTGAAGAATGTGAAGAATTCCTAAAATAATTCTCGTAACAAGATTTCTTTATCTTTAAATTTGCAATTTGATATAAGAGTTTTTAGTTCAGTAAGGAATATTTCAAAACTTTCTGAATTGGTTTGATTTCTATAAAAGGAATTGAAATGAAGTAATGCAAGATTTTTGATTCGATTACAATAATTGCCAATTTTTTTTACAATTACGTCAAATTTATTTTCTTCTTCACCAGTTTCATATTCAAATATGTTAAATATTTGTAAGCCTTTATCCCCGATTTAATTTAAGAGAATGGTTATCTTCACCTTTTCATCTTTCTTTTCAGCCCCACTAGTGTTCCTGTACAACTTTAGCTTTCGCTTCCATAACTTCCAGTTTTGGGAGATGTTATCCTAAAACAGCATGGGCACAGGAGATCTTGCTGAATCCATTTTCTATTTAAGTATACCGACTTTTTAACCGCTGCCACCATGTAATAATTTATACAGGGCTTTTGATATATTTAAAAGAACTTTATTTTAAAAATGACAAGTTATTAAAAATACTATATTTACAATATGAAAATATGCATCAACTTATTTTATGGGAGTCAAATGGATACTTACGTGAACTTAAGATTATTTCTCAAATGCGGTACTAGAAAGAGTACAGATTATATAACTCGTTTTAAAATTACTTTTCACACTTCTTTGACCCAAACTGACGCATTCGTATGAAAAGTACTATTTTCAAAACTTGTTATACAATACACCATATTTACAATATTCAAATATACATTAACTCAATTTATGAGAGTCAAGTCTGCGCCTACGAGAAAAAATACATTAGATATTACAGAGTATAAGAATTATATACACAGCGTGACCAAACGATTTTTTTAAATATGATTAAAAGCAGCCTTAATTACATTTTATAGGTAGCAGTGGCAGCTGCCCATAACTCTGTTAAATTAATTCAATGTAGAAAATCTTTGAAAGATAATCAAAAATAATTTTAATTAAAAAAGTAAAAAAGGTGCTACCAGCAATCAACTTTTACACATACGTTAAAAACAGACTAAAATATAAAAAGACTTAGGAAATAAAATAAAAACAAGCCAAATAATTCAAATCAAGCAGCCGTGCACTGACACTGTGACTTTTTCTCGGGACGATGACATTTAAGAAGACCTTGACCATTAACAAATACAACCTGCGGGCGGATATGCCTATATATTCATAATATTGATGGAAATAGAAAATAATTGCATTTCATAAAAATTACACCTCATTTTCATTTATTAAATACTTACTAGTAAATATACAATTACTCATTATAAAGAAGTACATTTATTATACGAAATCTTTTTTATTTAAAACTTGCAAAAAAGCTTGAGAATATCTCGAATTGGATACGTTTCAAATCGAGGTCAAATAATTAACACTTAAACAGCAACACCCGTATTCACTAAAGAGGTTTAAATTTAGACTAAGTCAAACTTGAAAGTTCCTAAGACTTTTTTGAATCACGTGACCTAAAAATGTAACTTCTTTTGGAGCAAATTTTGATTTTTCTTTATTTAAAGTAAAACCACTTAGGCAATTTTTTCAAGCACTATATTTAAATTTTTGTTTTGATCATCTAAATCTTTCGCATAAACTAGTATGTCATCAAAATATATTATTACCCCAAAAACGCCTTGAAGAATTCTATACATAATACTTTGAAATATTTCCGGAGCACTAGATATTCCAAAAGTCATTCTTAAGTAAGAGTATCTACCAAATGGTGTCGCAATTGTACACATTTTGGAACTTTCTTCGTCAAGGGGTACTTGCATGAATGCAGAGGATGCATCTAGCACAGAATAAACACTTGAACCCGGTAACTGACAAACTATATTTTCAAATGAAATTACAAAATGTTCTCATTTAATATATTAAAGCTCTCTGACATCCATGCAAATTCTCACATCACTATTTGGTTTATTTACTACAACGCAAGGGTGTACCTAATCAGTTGATTCAGTAATTGTTTTGATTAAACCTTCTTTTTCTATTTGATTAAGGTTCATATTTACTTTATTTTTTAAAACCCAAGGAATTTTTCTAGCCTCACTTTTGCGTTTGGAACTGCATTTCCAGCTAATTTAATCGTGCAATGTCCTTTACATCTGCATTTTTTGCTTATTTTATTATAAACCGGACATCTATTTAAAATATAGGTTAAACCACAATTAAAACAATTAATTTTATTGTTATTTGCCAAATATGATGAATTACTATTTTATTACTGCTATAAAAATTTGTTGAACTACCACTAAAACATTGATTTTTTATTGCAGTTCAGTTGTTGTCTGAATTTAATTTCTGTTGAATAATTTGTTTAGTTTCCCAATTCTAAACTTCTACAAACTGAAACTGTTTCTTGCAAATTTAAATCAGGTCTTTGTAAAAGAATTTGTGTTGAGTTTTCTTGTCAACAATTCCTAAAATAATTCTCGTGACAAGATTTCTTTATCTTTAAATTCAAAATTTGATATAAGAGTTTTTAGTTCAGTAAGAAATTGTTCAAAACTTTCTGAATCAGACTTTTTTTACCGCTGCCACCATATAGTAACTTATAGAGGGCTTTTGATGTATTTAAAAGAACTTTATTTTTAAAATGCCATCAACTCATTTTATATGAGTCAAATGGATACTTGCGTGAACTTAAGGGTATGCCTCAAATGCAGCACTAGAAACAGTACAGAGTATATAACTCGTTTTAAAATTACTTTTCACACTTCTGTGAAAACTGACGCATTCGTATGAAAAGTACTATTTTCAAGACTTGTTACAATATATCAAATTTACAATATTAAAATATATATCGACTCAATTTATGAGAGTCAAGTCTGCGCCTAAGAGAAAAAATACATTAGATATTACAGAGTATATAAATTATATACACAGCGTGACCAAAACACGTTTTTTAAGTATAATTAAAAGCAGCCTTAATTACATTTCATAAGCAGCAGTGGCAGCTTAACTCTGTTATATTAATTCAATGTAGAAAATCTTTGAAAGATAATCATACATAATTTTAATTAAAAAAGTAAGAAGGGTGCTGCCAGCAATCAAGTTTTGCACGTACTTTAAAAACAAACTAAAATATAAAAATACAAGCCAAATAATTCAAATCAAGCCGCCGTGCACTGACACTGTGACTCTTTCTCAGGACGATGACATTTAAGAGACCTTGACCATTAACGAATATAACCTGCGGGCAGATATACCTATCTATGTATAATATTGATGGAAATAGAAAATAATTGCATTTCTATAAAAATTACACCTGATTTTCATTTTCATTTATTAAATACTTACTAGTAAATATACAATTAGTCATTATGAAGAAGTACATTTATTATACGTAATTTTTTTCATTTAAAATTTGCAAATAAGCCTAAGAATATCTCGAATTGGATACATTCCAAACCGAGGTCATACAATTAACATTTAAACATTAAAATTCTAACTACTTTTTCAAACCTTTTAGCGATTAAAATATTACATTTTTTTTAATATACTTTCTTTTAAGTACACAATAATTTTAGCCATACATCCTCATCTAAGGCTTCGAAAAACATTTTCCAGTTATGTAAAATGATTGTTACCCAAAAGTGACCTATATTTTTAGAGGTTAAAAGTTTTTTTTGACAAATTCTCAACTCATTCCTCTTCTTAGACCTTCATCAGCATCATTTTTTTCCTAGAATATGACATATCATTACTAAGCTAAATTAGTTAAATAATAGTAAGTGGTTGTTTTTTTTAACAAAAACTCACTTTTGTAGCTTCCAAATAAGTTTTGAGTTACAGAAATAAACATATTTATTGCTTGCATATTAATACAGTCTCTGTACTGGAGTTCATTAAAATGTTTAGTACTGATTTGTCTAACCAACAGAGGCGAGTGATGTACATATGCGAGAATCAGAAAAAAATGGGTAGACATCACCATATACTGGACCGGGTCTTTTATCGATTTTATTTTATATATATTTCGGCTCCTGTAACAGTCATACTCATCATTTAGGTGTCTAAATATATTTTTAAGGGCAAGGAATTGATTAAGAAGTTGTGAAGTTGATTGCCCGCTATGTATTAGAGAAAATCAGTTAAGTTGGATTAAAAAAAATATGAACAAAAGTGGAATAAAATATTTTATTTGGAAAGTGATATTTACACTACACAATATAATTATATTTGCATTTTTATAGACACAGAAGTAAACTCTGTTATGGAAAACTGAGTGTAAAACTAACATATTTTTTCTCAATCTAACTTTTACATTGTTCACTACAATTGTTATACTGTGTGCATGTCAAAATTTGCAATTTATATTTACACATACTAATAGGATATGCTATAAAACTGCACTGTTTTAATAGTTCAGACGGTATTTTGTTAAAGCACAAATCAGGCTTTAACACATCATTTGCATCTTTGCACCATCCGTTATCTGTCAGCTGCAGGCATGTATCGGGAAGATAGCAGGTTTAAGCATTCCGTAAGAGAAAAAAGCATCTTCGGATATGTCCATTTCTTATTGAAAAAGATGATGGTAGCTTTGATATGTGTTTCTGCTTGCGTAATAAATATCGAAGTTCATCATGTGTCTTATAATTTGATGATGGATGTAAAACTTGAACTATGTATTCCTCTGCTATGTCAAGCATTTCTTCACACAAAGTATTATCTTCTGCAAATCAAACTAGTAAAGTTTATGGCGATGCTTTTAGTGTAGACGGTTCTGTTCCAATCTTACTTGTGGCATCACAACCTGTAAGTAGGTGGGCCTTAAAGTATTGCAAAGTGCAGCTCCCAATTGCCCCCCAAGTATGTGTAGACGCACATAGCGCATTTTATCACCCACTCCCACTTTGATCCACAATTCTTACAATCCATTACTCAATATTTCAAATATATATATATATATATATATATATATATATATATATATATATATATATATATATATATATAGAAGGATGAGACCGACATCAGTGATAGTACTATAGGGTATGTTATGCCCATCTGGACAGCATCGAACAGATGGTTTATAACTCTGCTATCTGGTTCTTCAACAAAAATTTGAAGATCCAAGCACGTCTGAACTTCTTTGTTCATCACTATTAATACATCCCTGCTGACATTTGTCTCCTGTTATAGTTTCACTTAGCACTATAGTGATGTTCAATGAAATTAGTGGCCAATTTTTTTGGCAACCTAGTGTTGTCTTTGATTTCACAATTCAAATTATTTTTTTCCTCTCCATTATTGGGGGTTTTACCTTTGTCCAAGGTCCAAGCACGTCTGAACTTCTTTGTTCATCACTATTAATACATCCCTGCTGACATTTGTCTCCTGTTATAGTTCCACTTAGCACTATAGTGATGTTCAATGAAATTAGTGGCCAATTCTTTTGGCAACCTAGTGTTGTCTTTGATTTCATAATTCAAATTATTTTTTTCCTGTCCATTATTGGGGTTTTACCTTAGTGATAACGTCAGAAAGTTTTGAAGTTTTATTTGCAAAACAGACATCTCTAAATTGTTCATAACCGTCTTGTCCATGTTCTTTTCTTTTCAACAGACAAATGAATTGCCTCTAGTGTTCAGAAATTTCTAGACAACAGTTACTTATTTCAATACCTTCATTAGAAGATACGGGTTATTTACAGGGATATATTTAAATGAGCATGTTTTTTTTAATTTCAGCACATAAACATCAATTTATAGAGTTTATTTTATGAGTTTTTGAATCTGTCAAATTTATTCGGTTTCGCTATAGAATTAAAATGCCAAAGGCGACTGTTAAGCGATTACTCGTTTTCTTTTTTTTTTTCTTACACGACGAGGAATGTATTTACGCACGAGCTATTATGCATAAGGCACTCCAGAATAGTATGGGACTCGGTAAAGCCCCTACCCACTAAACCCTTACTTGTTCTTACCTGACAACGTTTGCCCGGATCTACCGCAAAATTTAAAACAGATGTCGATATGATTTTTTGCTTACTAATTGTCCTATCTTAGCCAATTAGTAAATTGTCAAAGCCGAGTTATTTGTCAAAATCGGGTAAGGTTTCAAGTCCAGGTAAGTAGTATAGGCCTGTGGTGAGTCCATATAATCAAGAATATAATACGTTATTATTTTTATTGTCAAAATCGGGTACGGTTTCAAGTTTGGATAAGTAATATATGCCTGTGGCGAGTCCTTATGATCAAAAATACAATAGCTTATTATTTTAACTTGACAAAATCGGGTATGGTTTCAAGCTTGGGTAAGTGGCGAGTTTGTTACTTGCTAAGTTCTGAAAAAGATTGTATTGATGATACTTCCTAGCAATACAAAAATGCGAAACTTGTGCTAGATTTTAATTTCATAACTACCTATTTATTAAAAGTCTGTAGTTTCCTTTTTTTGTTTTTATTTAATAAATTATGATTATGTTTAGAGCAATAATTATTAAGAAATGTTTGTTAAAAGTGTATTTTTATTAAAATAACTTAAAAACAACTCACAAAGAAAAGATTTTTTGTTGTACTTAAATATCCAAAAATCTTCAAATTCATCAATTAGCTTTTTAAATATAACATATGCGGTTGCAACTACATCTACTACCTGTTCTCGAGGGTATAAAAGAGCACCTCGACTGTATAGCTTCGGTATCAGACTGTGTAACTATGATTTTAGATAATAAATTATTAACATGTTCAGAATTTAAATTGGTGTCTAATGACTGTGTTTCACATTCAGGAGGTTCCAAGAACTGATTTATATTAATGTCCCCATAATGTCTATATTTTAGAGATAACATATTCTGAATTCTAAGTCTTTTTTCTGATTCATATAGCTGTCGAACTGAGATATGATAATGACCACCAAAACGCCCTTCCAATGGGTCTGTTTGAAATTTGCCCAGTAATACATAGTTCATATTAAGCTCAGTTAAACAGTATTCAGTAACTTCAAGAAGCCCATGAATGGTATGGTTTACTCCAGTGTGAGTTTGTCGAGTCAGTGGATTTGTAAAATTAGTTGGACCCGAAGTATCTAGCCAATTTTTCATTTTTAGCAAAAAACAAAATTTAAGATCATCATTGGGGGCTGTTAGTATGTGTCTCGTAAAAGGTTCCTGATATTTATCTATCAGATGTTTTCCCTTAAGGGGAGTTTTTACGTTCACAATTTTATACCATGTCAATATAATAGTAATAAAGTCTGCGGTATCTTGTGAATGTGATAAATTTTTAACAAAACCTTTTAGAGCCTCTATAATAAAGGTATTAAAGATTTCAAGAGCTTATTTTACATTTTGTCTTTCAAGAGATGATGAAAATAGAGCCTTTAAACTAAGTGAATAACCATGCTTCAATAGTTTGTCTTGTTCTAGTTCGTATAGGTTTTTGATCACAGAAGAGGAAGTACATTTTTTCTGGCCTGTCTCAAAATCGGGATAAGAAAATGTTTGGTAAGGTTTTGAATTAAGCCAGTTGTTAAAGATACATTTCAGTAAATGAACAGTGTCAAAAAGGTAAAATAAGGGTCTTACTGTGTCAATAGGATGTGGGAATACTATGTACCCAATTTCTTCTAAATTTTCTATAATGGTCTTGATAAAAGTATATAATATTTCTGAATTAAGTTTAGCTACAGGAGATATATGAATGACTTCTGTAAGGCTTGAGCAAGGACTAGTGATCATAAATGCTACTGCAGATGATGCTAAGGTATCTTTATTATTTACTGATAGTCCTACGGTATTGCCTGCTTTGTAATCCAAATAGGGTTCGATGTGAATTCCATAAAAAAGTAATGTAAAGTATTTTTCTTTATCTGTTAAATTTGAAAAATATTACTAGCATAGGTTAAAAAAAATTCTTTCTTCGATATGAGGATGGGTTAAAAATCTATTACAAATAGGTTTTACTGTGTTAGGATGAGGTAAGATAATAGGAGCATGACTTCGCAAATATTTATAGCAATGAGGGCTTATTGTAAACAAAATTGAACATAACACAATGGAGCTTGGTGAATATCGTTACCTTTCTTTTGAAATACTTAACAAAGTTAACTGTTCTGAGAGAAATTTTAGATTTTGAGTGAGTTCGTCAGAACCTTTTAGGTTTAAAAGAATATCAGTCACAATTTAAATTTTTTTTTATATTGTCATTGTCAGACTCAACTTCATCTGAATTGGGAGTTTCTGTGGGAGTTTCACTAGTACTGGCGAGTTGACTTAACTCGGTATGGTGTATTGACATCATCATATTGTCAATTGTGTCAATTAAACTTTCTATTTCATCCAAACTGCTAGATAAATTTTGTTTTGAAAACACAAACATATTGACCATATTAAAATGTTTCTAATTTTAAATTGCTATTTATAACAATTGCCCAAGTTATTAGGGGACCAGGAGTATATTCATTTTATCTGTATTCTTTACCAAAACCACCTTTTCCTTAAATTAAAATTTTGAAATACTTTTAAAAACTCTTCAAAATTTTGAAAACATGTAGCCTCTCTATGTAAATTAAACTCTTCTTTACTTTGCTCTATGGCTTGCAAAAGATGTAGTTCATCAAGATTCTTATTTTTTTCATCTTTACTTTTGCGGTCAAGAACGTTTTTTGACAAATAATTGGGGCAATTTGGGAAAACCGTTGGTACAGAATTTTCTTTTAATCGGCGTTTTTTAAAATGTACTGAAATAATTTTACCTGTTCTCGGATCCTGTTCTGAAATATCCCAAATTATACTACCTTTAGAAAAATGTAGCTCATACACTTTAGAGTTTTTATGGGGCACTAAATCATCCGTCTTTCGGGAAACTAAACACGTGAACTTTTGGTCCGGTTTTGTAATTAACCCGGCAGTTAGGCGCATAACACTTAAACGGTATGTTTACGTGAATTTACGCACAAAAACTAATAAATATAACTAAATTTTCACCAAAACTGGAGACAAAACTACTACTCTATTTACTCTAATTCACGAACAACGACATCATGTTTCACACTTTTTTGTTTTCGGTTACCAAGTGCCGGTTGTCGGCCAGTACGTCTAAGGACCAGTTATCACGATACGACATAAGCAAAACTGCATTGGTCTATGCTTTAATGCATTTCTTACGGGAGGCGAGTGTCGGCCTAGATCTGATGACGTATGGCCTATTTTAATTTCAGCTGGTAGCTCGTTGTTTAGTAGGTATTGCTCGTTTGTCCTACTATCCTCTTAGAGAACTTTTGAGATCGTTGGATAGTTTGTTCTAATTTCAAGTCTGTTAAAACTGCATTAAATGGTCGTTTGGTTTGTCTAACTATAAAATGACCTACTTTAAATCTCTGATACACTTTAGGATGCTCTTCCTGTGGCCTCCTCTCTCATTTTCTCTAGGTACCATGATGCATATCATAAATAATTTATACTGTCAAATTCACGGAATACAGGTTTCTGAATAGCTTGAATGTGGCTATCCAAATCACCATTTCTGTCAGCTGTTATAAGAAACTTCAACAGGTTTACAAATTAAAGGTATGTACACAGTACCTACACATTTCGGATTTCATAGCATAATCACTACTAAATTTCTGAAAGTCTTTGTACAAAAACTTCTACTAATTGTAAAGGTTCATTAAACTCAATGGGCTTGTACTCACAATCTTATTTGAAAAAATTCATTTTAATTTCTGAGCATATTGAAGGGTAATCTCATATTTTTCTATGCTGTTACATTTCCAAAACGCTGACCATTTCATCTTCATTAGAGGTTCTGTAAGACCTTAATGGATTTGACACAGTGGGTTCCATTCATTACTAATTCGGCTGTTTTTACACCAAACATCTTGCATTCAATTAATGCTTCCTTTGCACCACTTCCTTATAAAAACTTTCCAATATTATGCATAACAACCTTTGCACTGTTTATCATCATACCAGCAATGATATGAAATACACCCTCTTTGAGAATACTGGCAAAGCTTATGGTTTCCGCTACGACCAAATATTCTGCAAATTTTTCAATGCGAATAATACTGCTGAATGTTCTGTAATTGGCTTGGGAATGCACATGCACTAGAGGTGGTGTGATCAGAGAACGATATCCAGTCCATGTTGGAACAATTATACTGTCATCTTTTTAGCGGTCTCATTACGAAGCAGAGCTTAACTTTGAAACTTTCGGGAACCCATGGTTGCTGACTGGACTCTGGTAATGTAGGACCCTTTGACATAGTAATTCTTTTTGTTATAAATAGTGACTTCATTGGATTAAATTAGCCTCAGATATCTTTGGTTTTTTTGGCAATTTGATGCGATCAGGACATGCTTGAAATAGATTACTGACTGTGTCATGTGCATCATGAATACCAGATATATTGAAGCATCTCTGTGATCAAAATTGTCGGTCGTTGCGATGGTAAAGTTGTCAGTGTCAAAATGGCTAGGCAAAGGTGTGTTACCATTTCCACTTGCTTGTATAGCATACGCTGCTAATTGCCCTCTTTTACGCAACACTTCATTGTAGCTCACAGAAACTAATGCTCTATTCATAAAAGTTATTAACTCTCGACTTTTACACGTATCATAAATAGTCTAGCCAACCATAAGATGCAGAGGCGTTTGCTCCATACCGCGATGAATGGAGTAATACAATATGTGGTATATTACTTATTATTAGTCCGGACCTGGTTGAAGGGAATAGTTGTTTACAAAGAGCTCCATTGTAATTTTTAAATTTTTAACGGTTTAAATTATTTGAATATTGCTCTAAAATATTATACATATGTTACAAGTGTCAAGAAGAATAATAGTCAACAAAAAGTGAGTAAAATATTTTTGATTATCATTGACCTTTGGACATCTAAGGAGAACGGTTAAATGGGTCTAGTAAGTACAGTTCAGATAACACTACAGGGCTGAGTCGTATTCAGCTCGCTTGGTATTTGGTATGGGTGAACCTACTATCCGTGAAATTTTTGAGCTTTTAAAAACCAACTTAGCTCAGTCAGAAGTTGAATTCGAGTCAAAAATCAACAAAATTGCAATGACATCAAACAACAAATAGTTACCATTAAGACTAATATTTTAACTCAAATTGAGACGTTAACAACAACAACAAGTACAACTTCGTAGTCTACGGATTGAAAGAACAAAAAGGAAAAGTATTGGAAATCCAGCAATGTTTGGGCTTATTAAACAACAAGCTAGATATTGATTGTCAATTTAACGATCTACGTGATATTTTTAGAATAGGAAAAAAAGCCGAAAACGTGAATGCGAAACCTCGGCCGATTGTTGTAAAATTTGTTAACTACAAATTAAAACTAGAAATTCTATCAAAAGCCAAGGCACTAAAAGGAACAAAAATATTAATTGCTAAGGATTTAACGCTAGAAGTCCTATATGAACATCTAAAAAAGGCCCGGGCGAACAATTACAAGTCTTACATCAAAAATAATACTCTAGTCGTAAATGGAGTTTACATACAAAAAACTTTTAAAGGATACTGAATCTACCAAACGAACTAAACACCTCGAATTAAATAAACAACAAAGCCAACAAGAAGACACGTCTACTAGTCATAAAGTACCTGAAGACCAACTCACAACTACAATTACTAAGGCCTAGGAGCCTCTTTTGCAAACTGTTAGTAGACAGGGGACTTCAACACAGGAGCTTAAATCTTTTGCAAAATCAACGAGATCAAAGAAAAAACTTAAAGAATTAAACGAGAATCCACAGTTAAGCAAGAGATCAACACCTTTAAATGCACAGCAAAAGCATTTTTCTTCAAATATTTCTTAGTTAGGCGTCTTTTTATTTAATGTTTTTCCATTTTCATTTTTATGCATTAGTGTCTGTATTAAAATTTTTAAAATACTGTTGCAATTCGAATTTAATAAATTTAAACTGCAAAAACTTTTATTAAAGTTATAGATTTAAACTTCAAAAATCTTTATTAAAATTTACGGTACATAGATAGTACCTAGTTAAATTAACAAAATTATCAGAAACCAACATTTATATTCGGTTTGTGAATACTGGTGACTTAGATATTTTCCTAGTTTTATTACTATTATTTTAGGTACATGAATCTATTAGGCTTTTGAATAGGGTCATTGACCATATCATATATATTTGTTTTGGTAGGTAGATTTTGTTTTTTTTGTGTATAGGTATATATTTACCGTTCATAGGTTAAACATTATGTGTCTTCTGTAAAATAACAGTCATACTTAGGAGATAAAAAATGCATTCTCATCTGCAATTTTTACAGCCCTGCATTTTTAATCCTTACATCTCTGATATTGTTGTTTGTAGTATTGAATTTTGTATAATGTTGTATTTTTTATATTTATATATTTTGTGATTACTAGCGTTTTCCTTTGACATTTTTGTGATTTTATTATTAGATAGTAGGTAAGTTACGTCCCCTATACTGTTTAGGTTGCATTTATATAATTTAGATAAGAGAAACATATAAATAGAGGTAAAATGTAAAATTGCGTCATTGTTAGTCTGTCCTCGATTCTGAACGTTTGTTTCATTTTTTAAAATAAAGTTACGTAATTTTTAAAAAGTGCTTTTCGTTCGACCACAACGTAACTGGCGCAGTCGCTAGGATAGTGAAACGTGACAAAAAAACACGGTTTTTTCCAAAAATTTGTTCACTAAACCTACAAAACAAATTCGACGGTTCAAGTTTTGGAAGTAGATAGTGCCGATCTAAGGCGACTTCACAAGACAAGACGAATCGAAGAACCCAAAATTCAGAAACCGATTGGAAGATAAATAGTGCCGATCTAAGGCGGCTTTCAAGAGGAAAAATCTGAAGAGAATTGGTAGCCTACTGGGAGCAGATAGTGCCGATCTAAGGCGACTTCCACAAGGACCATCTTCAACGGGGAACCCGACGGAAAGAGACGAGACAGCTAGCACATCACCAAGAACCACTGGGGAGGACAAAAATCGCCGATCCAGCAGTTCAATTGGGGAGGACAAACATCGCCAAACCAGCGTAGATTTAAGGACCTAGGATAAGGAAGAAACAACAAGAAACCAACAAGAAAACCGATGAAACTTTTTTTTCTTCTAGTATTGTAAGTCGAAAACATTTTTTTTTTTACCAATTTTTCATATTTGCAAAAATAAGTATTTTTTTCATTTTAGTAACAAACAACGTAAATTTGAAATTTATTTTTGGAAATACCTATTTTATTTTGAAACCATTTTATTTGCAACATTTTATTTTTGTGTATATGTAAGTGTATATATATATATTTTTGCGTATAACCATATTTTTCGTATATCCATATTTTTGCTTAAAAGTATATATTTTATATTTAGTGTATATATATATATAAATCGCCAAAATTGAGCTATTTCGAGAATATAATTTAGACGATCTAATCGACTCTATAAACGATCTATCAATTAATTCTGGTTCAACTGACAATAAAACAAAAAATAAGAAAATGGCAACAAACTATACTCTTTTGCGTTATCAAGCAGATAATGTTCCAAATTTTGATGGAAATCCAAAATTGTTACAAAGATTTATAACAGCCTCTGAAATTTATTAAAAGCTTTTCAAAATGTAAATAACGTAAATGATCCTATAAACATTTGTCTATTTGATACCATATTAAGTAAATTAATAGGTAGAGCCGCAGAACTTATTGTTTCAAGAGCTGAATTAAATAATTGGAATTTAGTTAAACAAGCCCTAATAAATACTTTTGCAGATCAAAGATCTATCGATTGCCTTATTCAAGATTTAATTAATTTAAAACCTTATAAAAATGAACATCCTTTAAATTTTGGTATGAGAATTCAAGATTCTAGAAGTTTACTTTCGGCAAAATTAAATGCTACAAATGAAGACGCCGCAACTAAATTAATTAAGATTACTCATTATGATGAATTCGCTTTAAAAACATTTATACGAGGTTTACCGTACAATATGCAATTAGTCATACGTTTAAAAAATCCAGCTGTGCTTGAAGAAGCTATGGCCTTTGTGCGTGAAGAAGAAAATTTTATTTATCTTAAAAACGCTCAAATGCAATTACCACAAAATAAATCTGTACCAATAAGTACACCAAATTTACAAAATAAAAATCAAAAAGGACAACCAACATATAAACCAAATTATTCACATAATTTTAGTCCTAACTATTCGAACAATTTTAATCCAAACTATTTACAAAATAATCCTAATTTTCCAAGATTTCCAAATAATATAAACGGAAATAATGTTCCAAGTTATTTTGGAAGAAATCCAAATAATTTCTCACAAAACTTTCAAAGACCAAATTTAACACAAAACTTACAAAGACCTATTTTTAATCAACCTAGACCTTTTATGAGAACAAATTCTAATTTTGCTCAAAACTCTATGAGAACTAGACAAGTAGAACCAATGGACACAAGCTCTGGTAATACTATTTTAAACAATAATTTACAAAATAAAAAAGTAAATAGTGAACTTTATAACCAGGAAGTTTTACAGCAAAATACCACAAATGATATTCAAAATAATGATTATGCCGATAATCAAGGAATATTAAATTTTGAAAATATTGATTATTCTGATAATCAAGAAATATCGAATTTTGAAAATCCCTATTATGAACAAAATGATATATATATGCCAAACTATATCGATATGTGCCAAGAACAAGAATATGACCAAGAAAATACCGAAAATGTAAATTTTTCGAAACCGAGCCTGAACAACAATATGAGATAGTATTTCTAAATAACTATACAGCTGAATTACTGTATATTTATATTCCCGAATTAAATGCAAATTTTCTATTAGATACAGGAAGTACTCGAAGTTTTATAAAACCAGAAATTGCTTACAGATATTTTTCTAATTATATTGTAAACGAAATTTTTCAAGTGCAAACCGCACATGCAACGTCCTTTCATAATGAAATTGCGACCATACATTTTATTTATTCGATTTTTCAGACAAATTTGACGGATTAATAGATTTAGATCTTATTATGCAACTTAATGCTAATTTAGATTTTAATACACAACTTTTGCAATTACCCTATGTTGAAATCCCTATACGTTATTTAGGAAAAATTGAAAATAAATTTTCACCCAAAATGTTAAAAGAAAAATTTACTTATATTATACCACCAAGATGTATTCAAAAAATAAAAGTACCTGTGAACATCACAGAAGGAATAGGTATACTTGATTACCAAAAATTCGGATATTTGGAAATTCCCGAATGTTTAGTTGAGATAAAAAATAACTTTACTTATGTAACTGTTTTAAATTCCTCAGAACATCCCAATAAATTACAATTTCTTGAACCCCTAGATGTTGAAAGAATAAATGTAAACGAACTTAATTTCGTAGATTACAACCCTAATGAACAACCATATGATAAAAATCTAGATAATCAATTAAAAACTAATTTAAAAAACTTAAGACTAGATCATTGCAATTACGAGGAAAAACAAAAAATTCGTAAACTATGTTTCGAATATAGAGACATTTTCCATTGTGAAGGAATACCCTTAACATTTACAAATGCTATTAAACATCAAATAAAACTAACTACAGATACTCCTATTTACGCTAAAAGTTATAGATATCCTGAAATTTATAAAAAAGAAGTTAAAGATCAAATTTCAAAACTTTTAGCCCAAAATATAATAAGAGAATCAAACTCTCCATATTCATCTCCAATTTGGATAGTTCCTAAAAAGCTTGACGCTTCAGGAAAACCAAAATATCGTTTAGTTTGTGATCTAAGACGTATTAATGACGTAAGTGTAGCAGATAAAATGCCACTACCAAATATTAACGAAATTTTAGATAAACTAGGTAAAGCACAATATTTTTCTACAATAGACCTTGCTAACGGTTTTCATCAAATCGAAATGTGTAAGGAAGATATTCCCAAAACAGCATTTAGTACAGATTTCGGACATTATGAATTTTTAAGAATGCCCTTCGTTTAAAAAATGCACCCGCGACATTCCAACGCGTCATGAACAATATATTAAGAGGATTACAAGATGAAATATGTTTTGTATATTTAGACGATATAATTGTTTTTAGTACAAGTCTAGATGAACATATTTTAAAACTAAGAAAAATATTTAATCGATTAAGAGAAGCCAATTTTGAAATACAGTTAGATAAATCTGAATTTTTGAAAAAAGAAGTCCTATATTTAGGACATGGTGTAACACAAAACGGAATTAAACCAAATCCTGAAAAAATTTCGGCAGTAAAAAATTTTCCTATACCGAAGACTCAAAAAGAAATTAAATCATTTTTAGGCTTAATAGGATATTATCGCCGATTTATACAAGATTTTGCTAAAATAACAAAACCAATGACAAAATGTCTTAAAAAGAACTCTAAAATAGAGCATACATCAGATTTTGTAAATGCGTTCGAATATTGTAAAAACTTACTAATCAATTCACCGATATTACAATATCCTGATTTTACAAAACCATTTATATTAACTACAGATGCTAGTAATTATGCTTTAGGAGCAATTCTATCTCAAGGGACAATACCCAATGACAAACCAATCGCTTACGCATCGCGTACTTTAAATGAAACTGAAACTAGATATTCGACTACAGAAAAAGAACTTTTAGCCGTAGTTTGGGCATGTAAATATTTCCGACCTTATTTATTCGGAAGGCAATTTTTTATATATGTTGATCATAGACCATTAGTATGGCTATTTAATCAAAAAGATGTAAATTCAAAACTAACTCGATGGAGATTACGTTTAGAAGAATTTGATTATAAAATAATATATAAAAAAGGCACTCAAAATAGCAATGCCGACGCCCTATCAAGAATACAATTAAATTTATAAGAAAATGATTCGGTAATAAACAATCCAGGAGACGCGGATCATGACATAGTTGAATACTTGCGTAATCTTTCGGAAAACGTTATTGTGACTAATAGAGATAACCCTGACTTAGATCAAGTGCAAAACTTAGATAATAACTTGCCCTCGACATCAGCAATTCGAGAAAACAATGAACAAAAGATAACTATTCTATCTGACATTCAAGTTCGACCTGCAGTAAGTACCTCAGATAATACGGTGCATAGTAATCAAAATGATAATGAGAACCCGGGATTAAATATCCTAGATGAGATAATAAATAATAAATCGTTGCAATATTTAATTAAAAGGTCACCTCACCCAAAGATAAAAGTTGACTTCGAAACATTTGAAAGTTATATTAATAAGGTAGAATTACCAATGGATCCTGAAATAATTAAACAATTTATTCGTGATTATATGAACAGCGAAAAAACGTGTTATATATATTTTTATAACGAAGAACTTATACCCGTATTTACAAACGTGTATATACAAAATTTTAGGAAACCTAAAATAATAAGATGTACTAAACTAGTCAATAATATTTCTGACCAAGATGAAAAAATTTTATTAATAACCCATCAACACCAAAGTAAAACTAATCATAGAGGAATAACTGAAACGTATGATCGACTTAAAATAAATTATTACTGGAATAAAATGAAACAAGATGTTACTCAATTAATAAATGACTGTATAACCTGTCAAACTCTAAAATATAGTAGACAGAAATCATATGTGCCCTTAGCAAAAACTGAAACACCGTCCAAACCTTTTCAAATAATTCATATAGATACATTTACTTTTGAAAAAAATAATTGTCTTACAATATTTGATAAATTCTCAAAATATGGACAAGCCTATGTATATTTTAAAAACGCTAAATCAGTTTGCGATAAACTTATAAACTATTTTTCATATTTCGGATGTCCAGAAACAATTGTTAGTGATAATGGCTCTGAGTTCAATAATGAATTAGTAAAAGAATTACTAAAAGCTCAAAAAATAAATATTCACTTTACAACTCCCCTCCACCACGAGTCTAGTAGCCCAATTGAAAGATATCATTCTACTCTAATCGAACATTTAAGAATATTAAAAGAAAAGGATAAAACTAAACCAATCTCAGAATTATTACCCTATGCAGTTATAGCATATAACAGCTCAAAGCATAGTACAACAAATTATACACCACATGAATTAATTTTAGGACACACAAACTCTCGTGATCCTTTTGACCTAATATCGACTACATTTTATTCAGACTATGTAGTATCTCATAAACAAAAGGTAGATGCAATCTATAATAAAGTCACAGAAAAAACTGAAACTCAAAAAGAAGTCATGTTAGTAAAAACTAACCCAAAAGGTGACAAACCCTACGAATTTAAACTTAATCAAAAGGTTTATAAAAACTTATCCCCTAGAACTAAAAATCAAGCAAAGTTCAGCGGACCTTATATAATAAAAGAACTACTTGAACATAATCGGGTAAAAATACAAAATGTTAAAAATCCCAAAAAGACTGAAATTATACATGTAAAAGAATTAAAACGACCTCTTGTTACAAATGGTCCTACGCCCGAAGAGACAAACCAAAATACTACGACTTAAATCAAAATCCTGGCATATTACCCTACAAATTAGGACATGCACAGAAAACAACTAATCATTGGACATTTATACAAATATTTGACATAAAAGGTATAATAGAAGAATATAAATCTTTAAGTTTAAAATATAATATGTTAAAAGCACATTTGCGGAATAAAACCGACTATAATACGGAATATTATAATTCTTATATAATTATTGATAATCAAAAACAGAAAATATTACGTCAAATTAATGAAATATTACCTCCTAAACAAACTAGGCATAAAAGAGGCTTAATTAATGGACTAGGTGGCATAATAAAAAGTATAACAGGGAATTTAGATGAGGATGATGCAATGGCAATAAATAACGAAATAAATATATTAAAACAAAATCAAAATAATATTAAATTATCTATGGATAAACAAATCACTCTACTTAGTAACTCAATTAAAAGTTTTCAAGAAATATCTAAGAATATATCTCATAATCAAAATATCCTAGAAAACAGGATAAATCAAACAATACAAGTTTTAAACCAAATAGAAATCCAAGAAATCTCCGATTTTGATTATTATCGGACTCAAATGGTTTTAACACAAATGTATATGTTATTTCAAAATATATATGATATATTAACAAATATAGAAGTTGCTATGTCTTTTGCTAAACTAAATAACTTCCATAATACTATAATTCAACCTAAAGAATTATTAACAGAAATAAATCTGATTAAAAGACATTTAAATTCAGAAAAATTGCCATTTGAACCAATTTTAGAAAATATCATTAAATACGAAAATGTTCTAGAGATAAAAGGCTATGTAATAAACAGCGAAGTTACTTTTATGCTAGAAATTCCTTTAGTCGAAAAACAAGATTATACTTTATTTCATCTATTTCCAATACCAATACCTAATGGCGAATATTATAAAATGATAATACCAAATTTTAATTAACTCATAATAAATGAAAAGAATTTCGGATATTCTAATGATCCTTGTAAAAAAGTAACGGACAATGAATATTTATGTAATCACATTCACTCTGAGAATATATTTAAAACACTACCATGCGAAATGCAATTATTAAGATATTCACATAATATCACGAACTGCAAGCAAATTTCCGTAAAATTAGAAAATCTAGAAATTCAAAATATTGATGAAGGCAAATGGGTTGTTGTAACAAATAAAGACATTACAGCTACCGAAAATTGTAAAAATAATCAAAATACCATTTTATTAAACGGGACTTATTTAATTGAGTTAAGCCCTATATGTAGTCTTAAGATAAATGATATAATACTTAGGAGTTATAAGAACTCTAAGAATGAATATTTAAATATACCTTTACCTAATATTAATTTAAATATTACAAGCAAAACTGTCTATAGTAATATAAGATTTTTGAAAACGAATTCCATAAACCTGGAAAAACTTGATGATTTACAAAATGAAATAGATAAGCAGAAAATTGAAAATACTAAACTTTTGACTAACACTGTATATTACCATAAGACAAGTTTGTGGACTATTTTATTGTATGCAATTTTAACCATTGTAATATTTTATATTTTGTACAAGTACTTATGGCCTAAAGTAAAGATTCTTAAAATTAAAGAAAATGAGGTAAATAATAATATAATAATTTAAATTTGATTTGTTCCAAATAAAATTAGGTCATAAAAACTTTCAGTTTATATGCCCATCAAGGGGTAGAGGAGTTACGTCCCCTATACTGTTTAGGTTGCATTTATATAATTTAGATAAGAGAAACATATAAATAGAGGTAAAATGTAAAATTGCGTCACTGTTAGTCTGTCCTCGATTCTGAACGTTTGTTTCATTTTTTAAAATAAAGTTACGTAATTTTTAAAAAGTGCTTTCCGTTCGAACACAACGTAACTGGTATATGTTATTGCGTATTATGGATAGGTATATAAACAATTTTAGGGTGGACTCAATAAAAACACAAATATTAAATAACAACAAAGAGGTCGAAAACTTTCTAAACAAAAATAAAGAAATAAATAACTTAACATTTTTTCACAACAATATAGAAGTTTAAACAAAAATTTAAATGATTTATTGATAATTCTCAGTGATATAAACCATCAATTTGAGTTTTTAATTCTAAGTGAAACTTGGCAGCTAAGTGATGGCTTTAGATTTGATATACAGGGTCAGAATCAAGTCTACAGTTATAGAAATTTACATCAAAATGACGGAGTAGTAATTTTTATAAAAAAAGATATTAGTTTTAATTATCAGATAAAGAATCTTGAAAATTTAAAAATAACTGAAATAGTCACGGAATACGAAAAACAAAAACTAATACTAACTGGTATATATAGACCCCAGCCTATGTGTACCGCGTTATTTCTGAGTGAATTCTATGATTATTTAAATAACATAAAAACCGACATTCACATAGTAATTGGCGATAAAAATATTGATATTTTGAACGACAATAGCCATGACTTACAAAACTGATCTCTCTCGAGATTTTTAGCGAGTTAGGGTATAATTCTGCAAAAAACGATGTTACCCGATGTCAAAATAACTCGAAGTCGTGTATTGACCATAATTTTACTAAAAATAATTTACGGAAAAATAAATATTCATCTGCAGTATTTCAAACCTCATTAACAGACCATTATAGTACCTTACTTCAATGTTTACTCCAAGTAAAAAAGTCATACCCGAGCCAAAGACGATAAACATATTTGACACCAAAAAATATATGACTTTGGTACGTTGTGAAAGATGGGAAGACAGAAGAGAGCGACCTTGATACAGCGACAAATATGTTTTTGGAAAGGACAAAAATGTACGTTGACAATTCTACTACAGTTACAAGAGGTAAATATAGAGATGTGAAGCGGAAAGGATTGATTATGGGGGCACTAGTAAAGTCTGTTAATAAAAAACAAGATCTATACAGGAAAATGACTCTTAACCCTTCTAAAGAAATTAGAAAAATATACAAAAAATACAAAAATAGGCTTGGTAAACTACTGGATGTAATGAAAAAAGATACTATAATAGGCTCATTATCGAACACAAAAAAACTTCTGCAAATTGTGGAATGTAGTTAATAAACACCTCAAACAAAAGAAAAAATGAAAGAATACCTGAAGTTATATCTAAGAACGGAGAAAGAATAAATAAAAATGAAGACGTTGCTGATGAATTTTGTAGGCATTTTACTAAAGTGGGAGCTAAGTTAGCAGGGAATATCAAAAAAAGGAAAGATTTTGAATCAACTAAAATAAAACAACTTCAAAATTCTTTTGTGCTACTTCCAACGGTTTCCCAAGAGGTTCAACAAATTATGGGGTTCAGGGGAGTGGTTTATGAATTTATGAAAAGTTGGGCAATCGTAAACAATGCGTCAGGATAGATGATATACCAAGCAATTCACAAAACGCAGAGTATGGTGTTCCCCAAGACACTGTCTTGGGTCCAATTGTTTTTAATATTTATTTAAATGATTTATTTGACATGAAAATATCCGGTAATATAATAAGCAGACGACACTGCAATATTGTACAATGACACAAACTCGGAAACCCTAAAAAGAGTTATACAGACGGATTTAGAAAAAATTGCCACATGGTTCAGTGCTCATTTACCAACTATTAACTTCGAAAAAACCAATTGTATACCATTCAGTTCTTATACAATACAAGTGTGGCAAAAAAATTAAGATCATTCCTTTTTAGAGTAAAAAACCCTTCAAAGATTCTCAACATAGAATATATGCGTATAATATAGTATGCTTTAGTCGAAAGTCATTTAAATTATGGTATAATTGCCTGGGGAGCAGCTAATAAATCACACTTAAGAAATTTGTAAATCATACAAAAAAGAATTCTTAAAATAATGTACCAAAAGCCTTTGATCTACAGCTCTGAAGCGCTTCTTCGGGAAGCCAATGTTTTTGCGGCAGCTGTACTTTTTTAATTGCGTCGTTCGGCAATTTTGTCATAGATCGGAATTGCACGAGATTGACCATCACTACAATACTCGCGCGAAATTACACATGTTAAATACTGTTCCGAGGACAGCGAAGTCTTTGCTACAGCGTAATTACTATGTCCCGGGTCCCAAATTATTTAATGAAATTCCACTGGAGATAAGAAATTCGCATTCGACATTCGTGGAGAGATGTAAAGTCATGGCTTAAATCTGTTCCTCGTCTAAACATACACCAATTAATAGATTTTAAAAATATTTACTATGTTAATTTCTAATTACATCTCTTTCTCTCTCTCTCTTTTATAACTCGCTTTCTCTTTTTCTCTTTCACATACCTTACTTATTGTGTTTCTGATTGATAACTCTAACCCACTATTTATTTATTGGACATATACTCTTTATTATTTAAGTTTTATTTAATTATCTTTACACTTTTTGTTGATTAAATAAGATACGTAACTGTAATGTTTAAATTAAAATATATCTTCTTTTCACTTCTATTTATAAGGTATTTGGGTTATTTGCCTTGGTTTAGAGAACCAAACCACGCACAGCTTGTCTTTTGTGGATTTTTGGTTTATTCATCATTGTTTTGGCTAAGTACTTTTAACTGTATTGAATGTATTATTATTGTTATTATTATTATGGTAAATAAATATATTTGTATTTGTATTTGTATTTGTATTACTCTAGAGCCATTTTTTTATCATGGCAAGTTGCATCATGTTCAACATCACATTCATCAGTATCGTCTTGTGTGTCCATTTCGGGCTGATTTGGATCGGAATCTTCTTCATTCGTAGTATTAGATAACAGCAGATCTTTGTTAATGTTTAGAAATGCAGACAAAAATGTTAACACTTCATCAGGCATCTCTATAGCCATCCATATCGACTTTAATTCCCCTGAATTACAGAATTTATTAGCAACTCTTCTGTCTAGTCTACCGTCTGTAAAGCCTCTCTGATTTGTTTTGCAGCAGCTTTGATATTATCTACTTTCCGCATATGTTTAACTATTTTATCAATCCCTAGTTTTGATGAGAAAACGATCAATGACTCATTTTTACTATCAGATGAACTGAAACTTATTTCATCCTCGAAATGTCTTTGCAGTGTTATTTGTTTCTAATTACGTTTCCACCACCAATTAATTTAACAATTCACGGATTTCCCCGTGAAGTCATATGCTTCTTTAAGCTTAGGAGCTATAATTTACATGTCCAAAATGGTTATCTGTTCTTAACATTTTTCATAGCATATTTATATTTTCTTAAATATGCTTTCAAACAAACTTTGTGGTATATTAAATCTGCACAAAATACTTGAATATCTGATTCCAAATCTGCTACACGAGTATAAACGTCAGCTTGAAAATAAATTGATGTAGATAAAAAATTTTTGCTCGTTCACTTTCACTTATACGAAACTTATCCCGGGCACCATGTGTTGGGCGCACAACTGATGAAAGAGACTCTCATGGTACAAGATATGATCTTGTTGTCCTCGAGATTTCGTCATTGGCGTGGTCATTTTCACTTTCTGATGCTTCATTATTACCATTTTCTGCTGCTATTTTTTCAGGATATATTTTTAAAATACAAGTTTTATAGCAGTAGTTTGTCACCTGATACACTTTTCAGCCTTTTTGCAACTATGTCATCTCTTATAGCGGCTGCTTTTTGTACTCTTTTTTTCTTCCGTTAACTATGGTAACTGTCTTGTTACTGTCTACTACCAACAAATAATGTATTTCTTTCTACAGGTCAAATAAAACATTCTCCTCGGTAAACTTTCTTTTTCTCTCGACAGGAAACACTTTCCACCTACGTATGTGATATTCTATTTTTGTAATAAAGTATTTAGTACGTTCGTTTTTACTTCCCTCATTAAAGGGTATTGTATCCGTGAAAAAAAACACCCTCCGAGATGTTTTCAGATCTTTACCTTTCAGGGTCTCTAGATGTCGAAAAACATGTTTTCTCAATTCCGGCGGTGTTTGTCTGTTCGCTGCATATCTGAAAAACTACTTACCCGATTAACTTCAAATTTTGGTCAAAAATTAAGGGTCATAGGGATGACCTGGTAACATTTTGGTAAAAATCCAACACGGCGAAACAAAATGGTGGCCTAATGAAATGTTAAAAAAATTATTACTATATCTATAACTACTTATCCAATTTCCTTCACATTTTGCACAAGCATTAAGTGCTATGTAGGAATTAACTAGTAAAATTTTGGTACGAATCCAAGATGACGAAACAAAATGACGGCTTAATCAAGTATTTAAAAATTCTGCCTGAAAAAACTAGTTAATGGATTGATTTCAAATCGTGTGCAATAATTAATTGTGCTATGGAGCTGAACTAGCAAAATTGTAGTTCGAATTCAAGATAGCGGCTAAATAAAATGTTTGTAGTGTTAAAAAAATCACTCTTTTACATATCTTCATGTTTTAACGAACCTAAGTGCCAAATATTATGTATTATCAATTCCATCGGTCTGTCTGCTTATCTGTCTGTCAGTTCGCGGCATTGCTTAATAACTTCTTACACGATTGACCTTAAATTTTGGTCAAAAATTAATGGTCATATGGGGATAACCTGGTAATATTTTGGTAACAATCCAATATGGCGCAACAAGATGGTGACCTAATAAAACGTTAAAAAATCGTTACTGAAAAAAATTTGTTATCAAATTTACCTCAAATTTTGTACGAAAATCAAGTGTAAACAGAAAAAAATTTCTACAAACATCTACTTATTCGATTGACTTTAAGTTTTGAGTAAAAATAATGTGATACAGATATAAATTGGTACGAATAAATCCTTTCTTCTTCGTTGTAGGGGTACTTCTTTAGATGAAGGGTGGTTTTTTTATCATCTGCTACATATAGGTTGAGAAAAAGAATTTAGGTTGAAATTCTTATTTGAACATTAAATGAGTACAAGACACGATAAAGTTTACTGATTTTAATACTTAAAAATAAAAAAGAAACAACGTAATAACAATAATACCAATGACAAGGCGAAGTTTGTGTATTATGATGAGTGTGCAAGATTAAGGTGATTATGTTTTATATCCGTGTCAGTTGAAAGCTATGGTTTAGTTTTTTTTTATATTTAGTTAAAATAGTTAGGGAAAGTTTGCTCTAAATTTCAATGTTATAATAAATATGACATTTATCTAAGAACGTGCTTTTGATGCTATTTTTTGCACAGAATTATGTGGGCAATGGAAGTGAGAATTTAGCTTTAATATATTTCCCATATTTACTGAAGAACTGAGAAAAAAATTCAGAATTTATAAGCACCAAAGAACGAAAAATAAAAGATATACTGTAACGCTCTTTTGTTCCTACTGATAGCTTCATCATAAAACATTAGGAATAGAATTTGTTTTCCGTTTGGCAACTTGATTTTTCGAAAACCCGATTAAATATCAAATCTTGCATTTGCCGTTTCTATAAAAACGGTTAACATTTGTAATATTATGTGTTGTACAAAAGCTATATTGGATTAATTTAAAAACGTAATTCTGTTAAGAAGTTTAAGTTCCTCTTTCATCTAATTTAACCGAATTGATTCTCGAAATTGGAGGAAACTGTTTCAAACCATAATGAAATGATAGGCTGGAAAACGATTTGTATAAGTTTTCGTTGCAAAAGACCATCTTTATACCAGTTTTGCTCCTCCCTCAAGATTTTTCTATGGAATGCATGTGGCACATAATATACCATAAATAACTGTTTGCCATCATGCGGCCTAGTGCTACCGTTAATAGTCTATTGTATCAAGTCCGCATCAGCCTTTATTGGGTGTAGAAGTACTAATAGTATAAGGCGACAATTTATAAAAGGCGGCAATTGATTTAAGCCTAGGGCACAAGTATCAAATCTAAAATAATAATTTATAGGCAATTTTTTTTTCTTGCTGAGAATAGATATATATTTTGGTCTCGAAAAGATTAACTTTTAGAAACTATTAAATTAAACACGTGATTAAAAAAGTAATTTCGACTTTTTGCAAAATATTCAAAATGGGACTTACACCAACATAATATTGAATCAATATTTAGAAATAGAATAATATTGTTTAATATTTTGTTGTTAAGTAATGACAAGAGAAACGACTTTTCTGCTTCTGTTAATAACGAGGTCGAGATTTAGAATATTAATATGTTATATTCGAATGTAATTGTTCTCTACAAAGATATACTTTCTCCTTTTCCCAGAAAGTTGCTCAACAATTTCGCGTCTCCTTTACCTCAAGTTCTGGCATATACATCAATTGAACTATTTTTTGGGGTTTGGGCTAGCCCATATCTTGATAATTTCTACTCCACATTTGTATATTCTTGTACATAGTTTTTTGCTTGCATTACTATTGAGGAATTCATGAAAGCCTTTTTCCTGAAATGTATTCAAAGATCCAATAAAAGTCAGAAATATCTTCTTTATGTAGTAAAAACAGTGGCGTATTTAGACTGATATTCAATACATTCGCTAAACTTTATGAGCAGACTCAAAATTGGGGGTTTTGGGGGTTAACCCCCCACTGGAGCTAATATTTAATTATCTTATTAAACCAATATGAAATGCATAATAACATTAAATATTTTTTACCAGTCTTATAAGCTATTTTTGTCTTCCTTTTGGAATACCCTCTCTGAATACGCCACCGAGTAAGATAAAATTATTTTTCGATCTTACACACAGATCAGGGAATTAATCGAAGATTCAGCCAGATATAAAGTAAGTGGTTAGATATATTTTGTCTAGCACCTTTTTAAATTCAAAACTACATGACTGGAGTAATAGCAACAATTTTTTCTGTCGTTTATAAAAAATAATTAGAAAAATATGTTTTACTTGCGATTTTAAAGACCTTTAGACAGAAAGGCGTTTAATACATACACGGATATCCATTTAACTTATTAACAAGACATTGCTTTTTTGACTTTCTTGTTCATTTTGTGCTTCATGTTTATAAATAACACCGAGTATTTAAGCAGATTTAACACCCTTTTTGTGAATCTAGTATTTGTATGACTTTCCGTACGCAATTTATGAAAGAAAAACCTTTGTTTAATACCTAAAGATATTGACTAAATGGCGGTATTTAACTTTACCACCATGCGCGGCGGTAAATAAGCTTAACCGGGTACTGTATCTAGTTTGTGTTTGTTTTTACAAGTTTTTATTTAACTTGCTTTCTTCGTATGTCTGTCTTTCTGTGTATACAGTATCTATACAGTATCTACCTGTTGTCCGGATTCAAGTGCTCTCACCACAAAATCTTGGTAAACATCCGGATTTGTAGCCGTGGAACGAGTCTTGAAAAAACCATGCTGTTGAGGCACTATATACATATAGAATGTATCGAATATTTCCGCAGTCAGGACAGATTCGAACAGCTTCGAAAATGTTCACAAGATGCAGACGCCTGTGTAATTGGGGATGTAAGTGCGATCACCAGACTTGTGAATTAACACCAGATTTGAAACATTTGGAAAAAAGCCAACATCAAAGGATGTCTGAAAGAGCTTTGCCGAAAAATACTTTATGTTCTTTGGAATTAGATGATATGTTGGAAATAAAGGTTAAATTTCATCTATATGCATAAAATCTAGCATCTGCATGGTCGCTTTCCAGTTCTCTTCTTGTAAACCTCTTATGGAGCACATTTTTCTGAGGTATTTTTTACTTTAAATCTTCTTCCTAGGTATATATTTTTTAATACCCTGAGAAATATATATGTAAAAGATGTCTGTTAGAGCATCTATTTTATCTTCGGACGTCGATGAAATTGCCAATCCGCCAGGCTGTAAAACTTAATAATTTTGACAAAGGTTGCATTAAAAAAAACACTAATAGAAATCTTGTTGCTGAGTACTGGTACATAACGTCAACAAGACGATGAGTATCAGCAGCAAGTAGAGGATGCTCTCATATCAATACACTCAGACTATCAAAACCATCGGAAAAGCTCCAAAACTCGACACTTTTCGTTATATATTAGAACTATTTTGCCGAAACTCTAAGAAACACGTACAGTTAATAAAACCTTCAGCTGAGGTACGATTATATTATATTCAACTACTCAAGTCACTCCATGCAGAAATCCCCGAAGAAAAAGAACTTTGAGGTGGTAGACCTAGTTCTAAGACTCTCAGCAGTGTCACAGAATTGTTGATATGCTTCAGCATCAGTGCAGATTGAAAAGTAAACACAAACCATGATAATATCAACCCTACTGCCGAGAAATCTTATCTGTATGTAATCATATTATGGTCCGATGTTGGTTGCGATAACAGTTGAATAATAACCATTCAGAGCATCGATCAGCACGACACCACCACGTTGGCAATTTAGCTGTTCCGAAACGCCTATTAAGAATGAAATGTGAAGAACGTTTGCATAGCAGTTTATGTTTTAACTATCTCGCCGTTACTTTGACCGATATATGGCTTAATAAAACTTCAAAGTTTCCGAGACGAATTCGGAAACTTTGAAGTTTTATTAAGCCATATATCAGTCAAAGTAACGACGAGATAGTTAGAACATAAACTGTTATGCAAACGTTCTTCACATTTCGTTCTTAATCCTCGAGTATTCTGATAAGAAAAATGCAGCTTATATGATAGGCCTCGTCGGAGTTTAGCGGAAATTTGTTGGATGATTAGTATTCGTACTGTTCCCATGAAATCTCGCGCTACTCATTATATTACAGACGTCCCGTAGTAATTTGTACTTATCGTTGTAAGTCAATACTCCATTTGATTGTCTGTCTACCTACAGTCTTTGTAACAAGCGATGATAGCATTAGGTTCTGTTCTTGTATGAATCTGTTCAGAACCGGTCATCCACTGTGCAAAGGAGGCCCAACCAAGAAGAAGTTGGTCCCTTTGCAGGCATCTAAAAAACTCTGAAAACACAAACTGTCGATGTGTTTTTTCTTAGGTGCATTTTCAGAACACCAACACGCAATAATACAGTTGCTCTTAGCCTCTCTCTGCCAAGGAAATACAGTGCTTCGCAACGTTCTCAAGAATTGCCTAATCAATTTCTGACAATTAACGTCACATCTATAGTTAAATACTGTCTTAATGATGGAGTCGACTCTTGGCTATGTTTTTGAAGGTTTTAGGATTAGAACATCTCGAAACATCATTACACTTAATCGGAACAGGAGTACTTAGAGTCTTGTTTTGTTTGAAATAGAATATCTCCATTTTGGCCTTTTTAGACCGCTTACCAAATAATCAATATCAGCGGGGAGCAGTATTCCAACCAGGTTTTTAGCTAGAGGGGGGGACTCGTAATTGGCTCGTACTGACAAAAAAAAGTTCCTTATTAGCCCCTCCGCCACTGATTGCGCCACGGGCGGTGAGAATCTTAATACTTGTAAGTAAACTTGCCTTGACTGAGTTTAATTCAGTCAACTCCATGTCGAGACACTTATAGGAGTTCCATATTTTGATCCGTCAGTTTAAGAAAGCCGCAATAACATTCTTCTGTTCTTCCATCGTAGTGTCAACGATTTATTCAGAATCAAAAACCAAATCAGTCGAGCAATCTAGGTGTCTTTAGCCATTAAGTCAAATGTGAGCTTCCTGATTTCGTCCCGGAGATCATTCCCGCTCATTAATTTAGTTATGTGGTGTCCTTACTCTTACATTTCGATTTAGTTTTCTCGAGGATATCCAATACAGTCTTGGGTTTATAAACATCATTTGTTCCTTACAGCTACTGCAAAAAAAAAAGTCTTTTGTTTTGGCTTAAAGCAATACAATGCCACTCGGTAGAAGCTCAATTTAGTTCCAAAAATGTCATTGACCTACGAACGAGTCTTAAAAACATATTGAGATTTGCGATCAGAGTGAATTATATTGCCCATGTTGCATTACTGACGATAATTAAACGATTTAAACTTACGTACAATTACAAAACAAGAGTTAACGCCGTTGTTTACACTTTTGATCAAGAAAATTTTTATATGAAAAACTAATGTAAACAATGAAATCTTTAATTACACAACTGTAGATGATTATTGATGATAATACGGCAGTCAAACGAATTAAAAAAAACCCGCATTACAAAAAACCACATGTAATTTTTAGATTGTTACGTGTTAAAAATTTTTAAATCAATATATTATAAAAATAGTGTGCTTTTGTTTGAAACACATTGTGAAGCTTTTTCCCTGTTATTTTTACGACTAATAATAAAGCAAAACCTTTTTAATAGGACATTATTAATTAGCACAATAGTGTAAATCAGTGCTACTTAAATTCCATGCTAGTTCGCGAAAGCTGATCGGGCGATGTAGGAGAAAATTACATGTATTTATTTCCTTTTTTTATTGTAGGAGCAATATAAATACGTTTTTAAAGATCAACTTTTCTTAGTAGTAGTATCTTTCTATGTATAAGTTATCTCAAAAGTACAGTCTTCAATACAAACATTTTTTAAAATGTGATACCCCATTAAATTGGTATCTTCTTGCTGATTACAAATATATCTGTATATTTAAAAATAACCTATTTCCGAAATGCCTGTCATAAGAAGCAGTGTGAAAAGAATATTCAAACCATCATGTGGAATTAATAGCCATACACTGCCTGTTATGACTGAATTTTTGTCGATTTCCGTGATTGTCTTTAAAGATAAATATATTCAAACCTGCTTTATTTACAATCAGCTGGAAGATACATATTTAATGGAGTAATATGATATAGACTGTTCTATTAAAAAACAAAGTTGCTATTAATAAGTTAAACAAAGCTAGGACACCCTCTCCGCAGAGGTTGTAGATCGTTCATAACCTAAAAGATCCAAATACTAAGTTTGGTAATCCTAGGATAAAAGGACGTTTCGATCTCATCTCATAAAACCATCTTCAGGTCAATTTTGAGTCATCCAAACATACCAAACTTGGAATGTAGATGTTTTAGGTTGTGAATAATTAAGAGCTTATATTTCTGTCTCTATTAAAACGTACGCCTATGAAATATGGCGACTTAAACACGCATGGTGAAAACATGCACTTCTTATCTCCACATAACCCCATCAAAAATAAACAGGATTCCTTAAAAAAATAACCCATATAATGAGTTCATAATTAGGGCTTCAAATTTGTTTCCCAAGAGCTTCTTTTTTTGAATCATAAATAAATTCGCCACTACTTGTGATAATGAGCACTAACTTGTTTATACATTTTACTATTAAATGAAAAATAAATACTATTTGAGACAATGCTCTAAGAGTTATATTGTAATGTTGTTTAATGCTTCTTCGATGAGAATACTTAATCTAGAGTAAACAACAAATTTCCATTTTGGATGTTCTGGTCACAAAAATGCAAAAACGGACGTATCGAATATACCGTTTATAGAAAAACAACACATACCGACAGATATTTAATCTCAAGGCCACTTCATCAGCCAGCACTAATTTAATTAGGCAATAAATCTACTGTCATTTTCAGTTATTAAAATAGTCAAAAAAACAGAACATTGGTAGTTTAAAAAATCATTTAACAAGGTATGTCAGGTTCTGACGTTTTGTCTAACTTTTTATGATTTTTTTATATGTTTTGTGTACCATAACAGTACGGCTATGGTCACAAAAATGCAAAACGGATATACCGTTTATAGAAAAGCAACATATACCGACAGATATTTAACTGCAAGATCACTTCATCTGCCAGTACTTTTTGTATCTAGATGCGTGTGATTAACTGATACACAAACGAGATAAAAATGATTTAATATATGTGTTGCTTTTTAGATAAAGTTATATAGGAAATGCATCATAGGGAAAGCTATTAATAAACGGGGTCCTGAACAACGAACACCAAAGATTATGAACCTGGAAGCCAACAAGTAGTCTTACCCCACGTAAAAGGCAAAGACAGAAGTAAAAGAATTCTTAGAAAACACAACATACAAACAATACATGAAAGCACGTAGTATTTAGTATTAGAATAGAATAGAAATTTTTGAGCGTTAAGCAAACCAGCAGGACAATATCAGCAAAAGTAAATTCAGCATCAGAAATAAACAAAACTACCTAGGCTATATTCCTATATTATCAGGAAACAGGTCACAGAATAAAATTCGAAGAGTGTACCATGTAAGGAAAATATAGATTACTTTAAGGCCAGAATAATCCGAAAAAGCATAGAACTTGAATAACAAAGTGTCTTAAATATAAGGAATGAATTTTAAAACTCCCAACTGTACGGAAGACAATCATATTTAAATCTTAAACCAAAAACCAAGTGGAATTAGCTCAACAACATGCGGAAAATATAAATAATGACGGACGACCGCTCATATATAACCTTCTGTCTCGGGTGGAGGTATAAAAGAAAGTTTTGCACTCACTAAAACGTCAGCAAAACTGTTTTTTTCAGAAGGACGGTAGTGAAAGGATGTATACTCAGAATAAAAACGCATTCCTCGAAAATCTAAGAATCAACACGAGTTCAGCTAACGCAAACTTAACACACAAAATCAAAATAGAATCCCCAACAGGAGCAAAATCGACATTTATGGTTACCAAGAGATCATCTTAAATCTTTCCAGGACTTGATACTGTGTTACCATGGAGCAGCATAAAGCAACTTGTGGCGAAACTCATAATCAAGATTATATAAATTAAAAGTAGAAAACCTTCAATAAATTTAATCTTAAAAGGTTTTCACAATTATACATATGTGTCAGAATAAAAGTTGTAGAGGTGGAAAATATATTCTCTTTCCTTCTCAGAGATACTAATGCCCGGTTTATAAAAAGCAACATTTAAATAACTATCATGAAATATCTTAATCTCTATTAATTAATAATTCAATTTTTTACACCGGATCACGTAATAAACAGTTTTTCCAATGTACTTGGGTAATTATTGCTTATTATTTGGAAGCCGACAAAAATACGTTTCCTGTAATAATCGACGAATCTGGATCTGATTCGGACTTCTTTGTGTTTTTATCATGCTCGCAAATAAACATTTTCCAAAACACTGCCGTAATCGCCGGGGAATAACGGTTTTTTTATATCTAGTATTTTTATATCTATTCTAAGGCATCATATATAGTTTGAGCTTATTATATTTATTATTGACTTTATTCGTACCTAATAATTTATGCAAGGAATGAAATTAGTATCTCAGAAAATACAGCTTATTAAAAACATTTAAATTTTTATTTAAAGGGGGCCGGTTATTGACGTATTGTAAATGGTTGTTATTAAAATTATTCTCAGAATATCATATCTAGTTGATTTTCAGAAAAACTTAAAGCAGAAACTCAACTAAGAATTTTTTTAATGAGGAAAGAATAACGAAAATATTAACCTGTAAAAAAAAGATCTTTTAGAAGATTTTGCTTTATCTTAAAATAATTTAAGTAACTTATATATATATATAACTAAATTATACATTTTACATTATAAACTGTTTTAATTGACATCACATATGAAAATATAATATATTATATTTCCAGGTCCTCAAGAAGAAAAAAATGGAGAGAAATGCAAAAAAACTGACAGCGAAAAAACCTGAAGGAAAAATTTGCGACGAAACAGATAAAAATGTAGATTCTATGACTTGGAAAGAAAAGTATGATTTTCTTATAAATAATATTACGGTAGAGCCAATGTTGGCGTGTTATATTATACCAAGCGTATTGGCGAGTTTAGCCACACAAAATCTAAATTTAGAAAAGGCCTGTCGAGTTAACTTAAGATATTCAACTGAAGTCTGTGATGCTCTTAGTGCTAGGAATACAGGTAAGAATAATAAGAAAGAAACCTTAATTTTAAATTTTCTATCGCTCAAAATAGTTTTTACTTTTATAATAATTTCAATAACCCTCTGTTTAAACGCGGACATAAGTAACGAGAATCAATTTAAAAAACTAAAATTGCAAGTAGTCACTTTTTTATGATTTCATATCGGTTTTTAGACAGGCAGTAAATCTATCGTCAATTTTTAGTTGTTAAAATAGTCTAAAAAACAGAACATTGGTAGTTTAAAAAATATACATACCACATATATATACCACAACAGTACGGCTGATTGATTGTAAAATCTCGATATTATTTTTTACAGCTGTCAAAATATTTTTTTTAAAATAAATTGCGACATGTAAAATTAAATGGAACGATGTAACCCATATTGAAAAAATGTAAGCGGTTCAAAAGTTGCAGGAAAGAAACATTTTTTTTGACAAATGTCCAAATTTTGTTTTTAAATAATTACGCGACTAAGAGTTACATGGAATTGTAAAAACCGTATTTTAAAATTTTAAGTGGTATAGAAGTTACGGAAAAAAACAGTTTTTTTGACAGCAGAACCAAACGCAATATTGTAAAATGTTAGTAATTTACTAAGGAAATTAAGTAACTTAAAAAATCTTTTGGAGGTACTGTTAAACCTCCAAACGATCGTTGGCTTCCTTCGTATGCCTTCAATTAACAAAACCTGTTATACTGTTCCACATTGGTCTGGTTGCAATACTCAAGGCATATGTCACAAGAATGTTTCAAAAGACATTTTCGTAAAAAGTAACCCCCCACATAAGTTAAAGCATTTCCTTCTTCTGTTTTTAAATTAGAATAATCATTAGTATATATTTTTAAAACTGGTTTTAAATTATCTCCAAAAAGTTGCATTTAAACGCACTCTTGTTCCAAATTCTATATTTCTATATTTTTAAATCATTGGCATTTTCATTTGTCATATCTTACTAGATTTTTTAAAGTAACTATCTGCATTTACTTAATATACATATCAAATTATTGCTTAAATTTGAAGCTAAGTTATTTTATAAAATTTTTACAACAATAATTTTTACTGCTCGCAGATAAATTCAAAGAACAACAATATTGCTTTGAGACTTTGAGGTATATTTCTTTTCTTAAAAAAACATGGCCAACTAGATTAAAATTACATCAAAAGGTTTTAATGTATTTTCACCGACACCATTAATAAAAATCGGTTTTCCTTTACCCGGAACTTCTCTCGTTATGATTTTTTTCCATTCGTTAGAAATAGTGGTGTGACCCAATTTACTTCAGTACATAGTCACAGTATATATGTGCTACATATACTGTCTTCATTTTTATTGGGCGCCATTTGGTTCCATCATATTTAGTCCTACCAATATTTTATCATTTTCTTTCTACCTATGCCACACTTGACTTTTGGGAATAACTTAAAATAAATTCAAAAAGAAGTTTTTACATTGACACATACCGCCATTTTGCTACGTTATTACAGATATTTCCTAACCCCAAATAATACATCACTCTAACTACAAGAAGATCATTAACGAAAACCATTTAGCGGATTCACGTAACGGGTAAAAACTGATAATATGGATTTCATTCAGGATATAGAATCTACATGTGTCGTGAGGATGTAACAATATAGTTGCTAAACGTCAAGAATTTAAAAAAGTCTTTTGCTTCTTTGCTGGATCCTAACCCCAAATAATACAATAATAAAACATAACCACAAGAGGATTGTTAACGAAAACCATTTAGAAATATAATATCTAGGAAATACATGCAGACCAACGGTGTAGGTAAAGACTGATAATATGAGTTCCATGCAGCATATAGAATCTATATATGTGTCCTGAGGTTGCAACAATTAAGTTGCGAAACGTCGACAATTTAAAAAAAGATTTGTTTTTTTACTGGATCTTAACCCCAAAGAACACACCACTCTAACAACATTTTTTAATATTGTTCCGCCATTGGATCTTTACCAAAATAACCCTTAATTTTTGGTCAAAATTTGAAGTCAATCGGGTAAGTAGTATTTAAGCTATGTCGCGAACTGACAGAGAGACCGACAGACGGACTTGTTAAAACATGTTTTTTGGCATCTAGGGACGCTAAAATGTGAAGATATGTAAAACCTAAGAGGGTGATTTTTTCATGATTACAAACATTTTATTTGTCCGCAATTTTGTTCCGTCATCGGAACACCGTTTTACTAGTTGAGCCCTATACCACAATTACTTATGGCATATAATTTGAAATCAATCCATTAAGCAGTTTTTACAGGCCGAATTTTTAAATATTTTATTATACCGCCATTTTGTTCCATCATCTTGGATTCGTACCAACATTTTACTAGTTGATTCCAACATGCACAATTTGAAATAAATTCAATAAGCTGTTTTTCATAATATTTTTTTTTAACATTTCACTAGGCCGCCATTTTGTTTTGCATTCTAGATTTTTTCCAAAATATTACCAGATCATCTTCATATGACTCTCAATTTTTGGTCAAAATGTGTCAATCTGGTTAGTTTTTAAGCTATTCTGCGAACGAGACAGACCAACAGACGGGCCGACAGAATTGATAAAACATATTGTTTGGCATCTAGGGACGCTTAAACGTGAAGATATGTAGAACCTGAGAGGGTGATTTTTTTCACGATTACAAACATATTATTTAGCTGCCATTTTGTTCTGCCATCTTGAATTAGTTTCACAATTTTACTTGTTGACCCCTACGCCACAATTAGCTATGGCACACAATTTGAAATCAAACCATTAAGCAGTTTTTCCGGCTGAATTTTTAAATATTTTATTAAGCCGTCATTTTGTTCCGCCATCTTGGATTAATATATGGCAAAAACTCTTAGAAGTAGGTATAAGATCACCTTAATAAAAGTGAAAGAGACTAATAATGGAAGACGATAGGATAGTTAGATACCAGGGTGTGTCATTTAAAAATTCAAAGGAGACGGCATATTTGCAACAAACAACTTATATAAAATTATTATGAATGCGGTTATCTAAACTCTTAGTTTAGTATCTTCTTTGGTACAATTTGTTTTTGAATAATTTGGCAACGTCAAAATAAAATGCAAAATTAAATTTGGTGTTATATGAAAAAATTCTTGGAAATCCAAATATTTAAAAATATATAGGGTGTCCCATTTAAAAAAAGTTGATTCTTAGGTGCCTCATTTTTGTATAATTAAAAATATTTTTACAACTTCTTGTTATACAACTCTCATAAAAAAAAATTTTCAAAATTATAAAAAAATGAGGGATTTGTTACACTATTACCCTTATATTATTTTTTTAAACATTGAAATAATTTCTTTTAAGCATCACTATTGTCGCACTAAAATATAAAATAATATAATAACACTATTTTTTTTCAGATTATATTTTACATATTACTAGGAAATACCCGGCATGCGTTGCAATACCATTCAAACAAAAGAAGTATTTGTGTTGTTGGGTGACGACCGGAAAAAAAATATCACCCTGTAGATTTTATGAAAATGTATTATGCTTATATCTTAGACATTGGTCACTGTATATTTTTTGCCTAGTTTAAATAAAATATTTTTAGAACTGTACACGCTTGATAAAAAGTAAATAAAAATATTAAAATTTAACACCCTCTGTTCTTGGAAATGAAGCACTTTTGACACATTTTTATATGAACATTATGCTTATTTCGAAGACATTGCTCAACCTGTATTGTGTGCCAAATTTAAATAAATTATCTCTGAAAATATACACTGTTTACAAAACGCAAATAAGAAATATTAAAACTTTAACACGCTGTTTCTTGGAAACGAAGCATTTTTGACACATCTTTATATGAACTTTTTATCTTAAAAATACTAGAGATACTCAGATTTCTGGTCCTGGTCTTGTTCCGGATCCCGTTCCCATTCAGAATCCTTCGCGGGCGTGCATGCAACTATCCTAGCCTAACCTAATATCCATGAGTATTAAAAGCGCACGAAATCGCTAGAAAGGATCGGATAATGCTTATTTTAACATTTTTAATGCGCGTACATGTCAGGGCTGAAATATTTTAGTAGAGAGCAAATTGCATATATTTAAAGAAGTTTAATTAAATTATTGTAAATACACTAATCCATACGTAATTTTATTTACATGTATGATATTTTTTTATTTTTAGTGTGCATTTTTTAAAATATAGCCTCATAATATAATGTCAATTTAATTATTGCAGACTAATTATATTTAAATACAGTCTTTATTTTTATTCAACAGCACAATGATTTTTGAATCGAAATTAATTTTTGTTTCTGTTGAAATCAGTAAGCAATTTCTCGTTTTGACGCTTTTTCTTTTTAAGTGCTTGAATTTTTTATTAATTAAATTTATATTTAACATAATGCAAGCAATATATGCTACTTACATTTAAAATAATGATCATTTAAATTAAAATGTTTATCCCTGGCCCCTTTTGCTTAAATCAACGAGTTTTTCAATTTCCAAATTGTTGCTAGCAGATATATAACTAAAAACTAAGATAGGAAAGTGCAATCCTTTTGTTGCAAGTTAAGCCGTTTAGGAATTCCAGACCTTCAACAGATTAAAAATATCAATTTTCAAGCGCGATTTTCTCGAAAACAATTAAAGTTACGTATAGGAAACATAATAAAGAAAGTGATTAGAACATTCAGTACAAAAAATATATTAATATAGAGAGCAGTTATTTTAGAAAACGGATAATGCCACCGGCTTAAGGTAGAAGCGGCAACAGCGCACAAAGCACAGTTGGCCGAAGCCAAATTTCCAAAATAATCTATTTATTGATGGTATGCAGGCAATTTATAGTTAATTAATTTAAAGTAGAAAGTGGCTTGAATCGATCAAACATTTAAAGACAACCCGAAGTATTTAGGAATGGGGAATTATTGTATTCGGCAAAGAACATAAACACTACCTCAGTGATTGAATTATGAAAGAACTAATAATCACAGAGTAGTTTACGAGTTTCTGCAGAAAGGGAATATCTGTAACTATATGTAACTTTTAAACTGTAATAAGCTGCTTTTAATTTAGATGTAATATGATTTTTAAAGCGCAACCTCTAGTCAACAATCAACCCTAAACTCTTTGCAGAATCGACGACAGGAATTATTATCGTACCATTTACCGTTTAATTTTATCGACATATTATTTTTTGCATTAGTGATATGATTATCATTGCCTAACATTAAGATTGCTGACTTGGTAGGATTTAGTCTTGGTAGGATTCAATCTTAAGAGATGACTAGAAGCCGCATCATTCAATCTAATGATTAAATTAAAATTAAATTTGCGTGTCGTCCGCATAAAGATGATAATTACAGTGTTGAAGCTAATCAATTAAGTTTGAAGTAAAGATCGTTTAAAAAAAACGGCATAAGATTGTACCCTGGGGGACACTCACTTACTCCGACAAACAACTATAGTACGAGTTATTGAGGGAAACCCGCTGCGTCCTGTCAGTTAAAATGCATTTAGTAGTATACAAGGATTCTCTCTAAACCCTACAAAATGTAAAATTGAAATAAGTATTTTATGGTTTAAAACATCGAAGGCTTTACTAAAATCCAAAGAGGTCATAGCTATGAGTTTGGCCTGAAAGCAGATTGTTTGATAGGTAAAATATTGTATTTACTTAGAAAAGATCTAATTTGTTTACTCATTATTTTTTCCAATATTTTAGAAACTGTCGGGAAGATACTTGTTGCTCTGAGTTGGTTAAATTCTGTAGGATTTTTTAGTTTAAAGTTTGGTGTGATTGTCGCTTGCTTCCAGAGTAGGGGAAAATAACTATTTACTATGCACTCATGAATAATACGTGTTATATACGGTATAATGTGCTGACAACATAGCTGAATAAGTGTGATGTTAATCCCGTCGCTTCCTATTGCTTTCGATTTTATATTTTTTGTTTTTTGTTTTGTTATTAAATATTTTCTAAACCGAGGACCAGTCAAACTCAAACTCACTCTCAACACGTTCAAGCTCGTTCTTTTTATAAAAATTTAGAAAATCACCCGTGCATATTATATTGTCATAATCTGTGTAGAGATTAGAATCTGTAAAATTTGAGATAGGTGGTCTTTTCAAATTTCCCAGTAAAATATTAATTTTGTATACAATTTTAATTTAATGCATATGCATTTAATATATTCTAGATTGCAAAATCTGACATTGTATATTATTTCTTACATACAGGGTGGTCCAACAGCGCGTTCAAGTCCAATAGCTGGTAATTGTGAGAATTAAAATATATATATATATATATATATATATATATATATATATATATACGAAACTTGTAGGGACTGCTGAGAGTTACAACCTAAAATTATTTTCGATTATACAGGGTTGGGTAAGTTTTCCATACACCAAACTTACATTTTTTTAAATGGAACATCCTTATATTGTTTTCTTTTCAGATTCCTCCCTTTTTGGCCATTTATCCGATAGAGGGTTTGTGGAGTCTATACACAGTCATTCAAGATTTATTGCCACTTTCCGAAAATATCAGATGTACATTTGACGCCCTGTTTTTTTAATGCGTTAAATCATTTTAGCGTGGTAAAAACTTCCAGATGTGGTCTTTTTTCAACTGTCGCATTTTTCTAAATAAAATAAATCCTGGATGCAAATTTTCTCGATTAATTTAAATGGAACGCCCTGTATATTATTATATTTTCAGATTACTCCCTTTTTGGCCATTCGCCCAATAGAGGGTTTATGGGGTCCATACAGAGTCGTTCAAGATCAATGGCTACATTTCGGCAAAATAGTTCAAAGTTTTCTTTCAACATCTATTTTTTTGAAGTTTATTCATACCAGCATGGATGGGTCGAAAAAGTTTTAAACTTCAAAAAATAAAAATTATCAGTAATAAAAAAGATTTAAACTAAAAATTTCGTAAATACAAAATATGAAAAATATTACAACGATATAGTAATAAAAACTGGTGGTTGGGTAGGAGCAAGTGAAAGGAATTGTTTGCTAGCGATAAGAATATATCACGAAAATTATCCTGATATAAGACCAACACAAGAAGCGCTTTTGAAAGATTATGCAACAGTTTGATAAGACGAGAAATGTATAATACACGAAAACTGATCGAGCTAATCCCGTTTTAAACTAGTTAGAATAGCTAGGATTTAGCTAGGATTTAGCTAGGACAACTTAACAACTAGTTGTTAAGTTGCCCAGCCTAGAGTAATTAGAATGTAAAAATAAAAAAAATAATAACAATCAAAAAATAATACTATGTAACAAATCGTATAAAACAGCAAAAACTACTTAATTAGATGTTCAAAATGACCACCGTTTTGTACAAAACAAATATTTAAACGATTTTCAAAAGATTCGCTAACATCTCTTAATGTATTAAAGTTAATATTATTAAATACACTTCGGATTCTTTCTTTCATATTTTCTTTTGCAGTGGGAGATGTTTGATAGATTAAATTTTTAACAAAGGCATGACGGTACCCCAGTTTACCATAAGGCTGACATTCAGGCATTTCTTAATGAGCAATTTTAACAACGCTGGATAGGAAGAGGACCGATTGCTTGGCCGCCTAGGTCACCAGACTTGACAAATTGGACTTTTTTCTTTGGGACTTTGTTTAAAATCTTCTCTCAAAAACTGGAGATATCGGTATACAGTAAGCCTTTCTTCAATGCGGACCGATGACAAAATGTCTAACAATTCTACCCCAGACGTTAAGAGACCACCTATATTGACTAGTTGTGCGAATATAGTGAGGATTTTCAGTAGCGTAGTAATGAAAATTATGTCTATTGACATTTCCATGTTTGTGGAATGTTGCTTCGTCAGTAAATAACACAAAGTTAGTAAATCTTGGCTCTCTCAGAATTTGGTGTTGTGCCCAAAGACAAAAATATAGTCGCCTGTGATAATCATCCTTATACAATTTTTGAAGGAGTTGAATGTGGTATGGGTGAAACTTGTTTTTTTTTAGAATTCGTAGAACAGTGGTTTTACTTTCATCTGTTTCCCTTGCAATTTTTCTTGAGCCAATAAGTGAGTCTTCTATAACATTTAAGTTTACCGCTGACTTGGTCTCCTCATTTAACGCAAGTTAATCAGTTTTCGTGTATTCTACATTTCCCGTCTCATCAAATCATTGCATAAGCCTTTCAAAAGCGCTTCTGTGTGGTTGTCTTCTATCAGGATACTTTTCGTCGCTAACAAACAATTCTTTTCACTTGCATCCTAACACATAAATCATATCGATCATTTCTTGTGTATTAAAATTCATCTTTTCGTCTTACAATAAAAGCTGTACTTAGTTTTTAATACAAAACTCAAGCACCAGCATTACTTGACAATTCGAATTTGTATTTTTGACAGTTTAATTTCATTTGTAAAAATAAGATCCACTAGATTTTTTCTTACTGGGCACAACAACAAATTCAAAGACAGCCCAGATTTGCTGACTTTTTTATGTATTTACTGATGAAGCAACAATTCACAAAAATAGAAATGTCAATAGACATAATTTTTATTATAATGCTCATTTTACTAGCACAACTAGTCAAAATTATTGGTCTCATAACGTCAAACATACCTCTAATATTTTCGAAAAATGACCATAAACCTTGAACGATTCTGTATAGACCTCACAAACCCTCTATTGGGTGAAAGGCCCAAAAGAAAGGAATCTAAAAATTTTAAACCACAAAATCAACAGACAAGTCTTTAAAATAAAATGAATTCTATAAAAATACGGAATCGTAACCACAACTTATCATACGATTTACATTAAACTCATCAACTGACCAAAATGTTTAAGTTTCCTCGGCGCGGCTTTTGACCCAAAGTTTGCTAACGTAAGCCGAATATTACCTATGCGCTCCTATACGAATTTAATCGAGAACACTCGGGAAAAACTGGCCTCCATTTATAACAACGAGGACAACGGGCCGCCAGCCTCTTAGTCCAACGAAACGAAACTCTCGGAGATAACTGTGCGAGGCATCGATAGATAGTGCGACTGCCGCGGAATCAACATGAACATTCAACGACTTTACATGCTTAGAATAATAGAAGGAATTTCCAAATTTAAAATAAATTAAAAAAATATAAATTATTATTATTTTCTATTTGGAAATATTTATTGGAAAGTCATTGACCATGGAGTTTTTACAATGCTAAAATGATTTATGCTAACGTATTAAAAACAAATACAGGGCGTCAAATGTACCTCTGATATTTTCGAAAAGTGGCCACAAATCTTGAATGAGTCTATACAGACACCCTATAATGGGTGAATGGCCAAAAAGGGAAGAATCTGAAAATAAAACAATATACAGGATGTTCCATTAAAAAAAATGATAGTTTGGTTTGTGGCAAACATATTCTCAACCCTGTATAATTGAAAAAAAACTTAGGTTGTAGTTCCCAGTATTACCTACAACTTCTCTGTAATTTTTCGTTATTCCCACAATAACCAAGCTATTGGCCTTGAACGAACCGTTGGACCACCCTGTATATTTCTACACCGCGGCCTCGCCTAACTAAACGATTTTGGTTGTAAAAATTATATGAGCCAATATCAACCATGTTTCTGTGTCCCCTATGATGTCATATTCCTTACTTAGCAAATGCTGGCGAAAAAGATCAAATTTAGCTACCAATAAACTAATGTTAACGTGAGCAACATCTAAAAAATGAATCTCTCCACGAAGGGATACATTTCTACTGCAAGTTTTGTAGCTGCAGGCTTGGCAGAGTTTTTGAAATTGGCCCATGGAGCGATAGGTGCCTTTTTAGGTGCAGGACAGGCCTTATAGCTGGCCGGGTGTCCTTTCTGGCTTAGCACATGTGGCGTTTTTGCTGCCATCTTCCTCCTTTTTCGGGAGTTGGCATGCGTCAGACCGGTGCAATCCTGCACATTTGACGCATTTTTCCGGGTATGTGCAAACAGATTGGGTGTGGTCGAATCTCTGGCACTTGAAGCACTGCTGTACAGTGCCGTCCTTTTTCTTGTGTTATACTTTGACCACACGGTCAAAGAGGGTGCCAACTTGCATGATTCTGTTGCTCGCCGTTTTTACGAGGAACAGAGGCATAGGCTTTTTTGTGGTCCTAGATGTCATGTCAAGTCCTGTAGTTCCTGGGCAATCTCGCCCTATGGTCGTTGACCGTCTTTGGGTATATTTGGAGTCTTGAGCTGGATGCCTTGGCTTTGTTAAAGCCAATGTTCGCGCATTTAATGTTCCTACGGACTTCTGTCCAGGTCCCGTCGTCTTAGATTACGACCGGGGAGATTTTCGGTGCTGGCATTTCTTTAGGAACTACATTTTTACCTCACTAGTCTCCATAGGCTCACTGTTTTCACAGTGTTATTTGCCGGGGGGATTTTACACGCTTCCTCTTTGTTTTTGTTGTTTTGGCCGTTTGTTGTTCGCTTGTGGGTTGCTGCTGAGTCTACTTTCCTTCTTGTTGTGTAACAAGAAGAATTGTTTTTAGCCTGTCGAGCCTCTCTCTAAGGCTACGGTTCCTTTCTTTAAGGGTTTTCAGGTTTTCGCTTAAGCGAAAGTTTTCCTCTTTAAGCAAGAGGATTTTTTCAGATTTTCATTTCATTTTCGAAATAGTACTCTCATAAGCACTATACACCTCACAGAAAATTTTTTCAACAAAGGAAAAAATCTACTTTAACAAACTTTACACAGTACGGATCCAGGTGAACCGAATCGATCCGTACGATATGAATGCTAATTGATGAGCTCGAAGAGATTCAGGCGGGATTTTATACCTGACTTGTGCGAACCGTGACCCTGCGTTAAGATCGGTTTCCATGTGTGATATAAACCGTGACCCTTATCTCTATTAAAGTTTCTTGTATGTTTATATTGTTTGTAAAATCCTGGAACCGACCTCAGAACCTTGGTTTCTTTCTACATTTATAATATGGCCAGTGGTATGCTGGTGTTTAGTTACAGCAGTTTGGACAATTTGAGACGGTCTAATCCCAAGAACCATGATTTCTAAATGGAAGTTATTATTATTATTATTATTATTATTTTAACTAATATTAGTATTATGATATAATAATAGTATCTTAATTAGTTATATTGTTGTTTCAGTAAATTATACTAAAGAAGAACAAGAAGTTCAACAGCTAGTGGCCTCCATGGGAGTTTGGAAAACTATTCTGCAAAGTGCATTGCCGGCGTTCCTTATCATGTTTGTAGGTTCTTGGAGTGATAGGTGGGGCAAACGAAAACCCTGCATGTTGCTTCCAATAATCGGAGAACTTCTCACATCAATCGGCTTAATTGTGTGCACCTATTTTTACTACGAACTTCCTATGGAAGTTGCTGGATTCATTGAAGGGCTATTTCCTGGTAAGGATTTTATATATATAATTCTTTATGAGTAAGTGCGTTAAAACATTTTATAAAACAAGTGCTTTGTTTAAATTGACATTCATAATAGCATTAATGTGGGCGTAATTGTGTTCAATAAGTGCAATGTAGCAACTACTTCAACTTCCAGTATGCAGTCTCTTGGCTCTTTCACAGAAGCAGATGTCTAGGGATAAGCACATTTTAATCAAATAGCTATTGACCAGTCATGTATCACGTAATGAAATTCTCAACTGGTTCCTATTTAGTTGAAGTAAGTTTTTCATAAGGTTAGGATGAGAGTATTTTTGTTATGAATCAATCCCTGTCTCTCATTGCCTAGGACTTTCTGTTCCCTTTAGGGCTAATAGCTTGGCTTACTTTTTGGCACAGTACTTTCATAGACCCCTGACCATCTGAAAATGTATGGGACCGTTGATTAGATTATATATCCATATATTTTTGCCACACATATTGCAATGAAGGATAGGTTTCTGCTTTTTAAGGAAAACATCCCATGTTTGCCGTATAATAATTGTCTTCTAAATTTGTTTCGTAATTCTGTGTATTTATTTTAAATGTCTCATCCAAGTTAATCAATGGTTGCATATCTTCTTGCGAAGGTATCAGTGTTTCTTCAGGGGTTCGATAAAGGTAATTATGTAAGTGTTCAACAACATAAGTTTAACCCCTTGCTGTCATTCATTCCTGGGTACTTTGACAAACATTTTTTAGAAGATTCCATCATAACGAATTCTTTTTTTTTGTCAATGAGCCTAATATAACACAAATACGAGAATGTATAGTTGCTACCAAATAATAGCTATTCCTTAGTAGCTGATCTTGAATTAAAAATATAAAAAAAAACAAAACTTATTCGTAAAGGTGTAAACTTTTGTATAATTTTAATTTGAAATCTACACGATAGCTCTTTTAGAGGTTATAATCGAAACATTAGTTTTTCTAAATAGAAACCCTATATAGGGAGATTCTTTAGTAAGTGAATTAAATTTAACGACATATTAATAAGCTAATTTTACAAAGAAAAGGTCGTATTAACATTATGATCTAAGTGCTACGTTTACAATGTATAAGGTCCTTAAAGAGGCAAAAATAATTGATTTTTTAAGTTGACGAAAAAGAAACACTTTAAGGTTTATTTTTCGACATTAAAAGCGTATATATATATATATATATATATATATATATATATATATATATTATATATATAATATATATATATATATATATATATATATATATATATATATATATATATATATATATATATGTTATCTGATTTATTGATTTTACAAAAAAGAGATTTGCATTTTATTCTAAATGTTCAACTAATAATTAACTAAAACTGTATCTTTTCGGAGACCTACCATTTTGGAATTAATTTAAAATATTTAAAATAGATAAACCAAAACTGCTATAATTTTTATTAGAAACTCACTAAAAAAAATCAGTGCCAAAAATGTTATCGATTTGTCCTATATAAAAAATAGTAGTAACATAATTTGTAAAAAATACAAAAAACATACAAATCTATAAGTGGTTTAAAATATTGTAGATAATTACCTCAGGGCCGTATTAATTTGGATCTGGGAAGCTCTATACTAAACCTATGGTGCGGGTCTCACTGAGGGGTATAAAATACCTCATGTGAAAAAAGAAGGACCTAAGGGTCGCTTGAAAATATGTTGAAATTACGTACCAACTGCACCGCATCCGTCGGGAATTCTATTGTGTCGGATTATATGAATTAATTTTTCCTTGGTAAGCTTATTAATTGAGCAAGAACATCTTGAAATGCCATCTTATAATACTAAAAATATTTCTTTTTTAATCATTAAGAATTTTTTCATATTTACACGTTTTTTAGTGATCAGCTGACCACCTTTTATCTAAGTAACTATTTTGAATTATATTAATAGAAACCCCGATTTTCACCTGGTGAAGATTGGAAAAACACTTCTCGAAACCGACAAAAATGAGTCGTGATTTTGATATTTTCGTATTGAACAGAAACATGGAAGTGAAAACTGGTTTCTTGCGAGAAGGTATAAACCTCAAAAGATTTTTAAATAATTAATTTGTATATTTTGCTAAAAACTAGAACATAGTAGAAGTAGCAGTAAAAAAATTATTCAGGACTCCGGAAATATGTTCGAATGCTTAGACATTTTCACTGTAATTGGTCAAAAATGACGGGGAAGTTAACAAAATGCGAACATTTTTCTGAAACATTCATTCACAGTCTTTCAAACTGAAACTGCGTCTCTTAGCGAAGAGAACAGGAAAAATAAACGGCAACCAAAAAAAGGATCATCACTTCATAACAAGTAGAAAAAAACGTCTGACCGACCAAAAATTTGTTTGCATCCCTTGGGTATTATTGAATGGCATTTTTTTTTATCACAGTGGGTGCCAAAAGGCAGGGGGCACCGAAAGGCCAAAGGGCGGGGGCGGGCATTCCTCCTTGTCTCCCCTGGCCGAAGATAAATCTTCAAAGAGCTATAACGCTGTTATAAACTTCCGTGGAGTTGGAATTCGCCGGGGTCATCACATTTAATAGATATTACATTTAATAGAGATCACATTTAATTTGATAAAGGTTTTTTAAATTAAATTGGTAATAACATTTTAATATTTTTAATTCGGATTTTTCCTTGTTTGGACGAATCGTTCGAATAAAAAATAAATAAAAAAAAAATGTATGGATTTTTCCTTGGCTAGATGAACCCTAAGTAAATTCTCAAATAAATGTTAATATATCTCTGAAACATATATTTTTGTAAAGTTATATCAAACAACTTTGTAAAATAAAATAAGCTCTAATTTATAAATAATTTTAAGTAGTTTCAAAAATCCCTTCTAAATAAAATTAATCTAGACTTTTGAGGCACGCTCAGCTTATCGAAACGTTTGATCTCTGCTAAGGGTGGAGGATTACTTGATATTATTTATAGTACTTATTTTCGAACCGGCGCGGCGTAGACAGCCGAGTGGAAAAAGATAGTTCGTAAAATTTCCTGTAAAATTCTTTACCCCTCAAAAATATTAATTTCTTAAGTGGAAACTTATTAATATCTAGAAGTCATTATAAAATAACTAAAGACAAAATAACGGACTCCCCCGCTGGAAGTCGATATTCACTGGGTCTAGCACTGATTCCTTTTCAAAATAAAGAATTTTATTTTGCCAAGACAAAAAGAGGTTTCTATTAAAAAAAAAATTAACTTGAAACGTAAAAGATAGATAAAAAATATACAAAATTATTTAAATTCAAAAAATTCCAGTTTTTTACAGATAGTTATTTATTTAAATTGAGATAATAATACAATTTAATTGCTTTTTATAATGAATTTTAAACTTATGCTCATTAAGCAATGTAAACATCTCTGGTAATGTATTATAAAATCGGATAGTATGGAAAATAAAAGTACTTCGATGATGTGGCATAGTAATTACGTTAAGTCTTATATTACGCGAATGCGTATTCATTATTGGATTGTGGATTATTTAAAATCTTAAGAAGAAGAAATGTAAAGTTGCGATTGATCATATTTAACCAGTTAAGATTTTTGAAAGTGTGAGAAATGTGACTACATTTTTTAAGACCAAAAATATGCCTCGAACAGATGTTTAGTACTTTCTGGATGCGTTATTTGTCTGCATAATCCAAGCAAGGTCCATAAATAAAGACGCAATAACTAAAATTAGAGGGAACAAGGGACTCGCACAACATTTTATGCAAAGAGAAATCAAGAATACGACGGCGTATCATTTTTGGTTTTTCGTCTATTAATGAAATAAAACACGTTTTTTTAGAGTCTTTAGAATTTCTTATGATACACGATAACTGTCGAAAAAATTGAAATTTCGATTTGAAACTTTTAAGAGATGTTCCTTTTTATGGTCTTATGAACCCTATTGATAATGGGCGGGATCAAAATTTGAGATATATATTTTTTAAATTTTTAAACCGTTTTTTGGGCAAAAACAAGGGATTATTGAACGTCCTCTGGTGGCCAAACGGTTCAAGTTTTCGAGAAAATCAAAAAAGATTCTAAAAGAGCGTAGATGACAGAAAAGATCTTATAGACGATATCAAAAAAGTATAAGTAAATTAGATTTATTGTCGCTTTTTTGAAAAATTTTTTGCTGTAGCTGGCTAGAAACTAGTTTTATTGAAAATTGCCATAAGGCAGAATTAATGAGGAGGCAAAAGGTATAAAATTATATTTCAAGTTTGCAGCTAAATAATTTAGAAGAAAATCTACTTGCTTGCATAGGTCTACACGGTTTGCTGTTTTATGCTTTTTTGTCTGCACTGACTAACAATAAAATTTATTATAAATCAGTCTATTGAAGTTTTAAGCTATTTTTTTTTTAAAGAATACTGATACCTCGAGGATTCTTTTACTTCCAAGCCGAATTTAATAAAAATTATTTAGTTTTTTCATAAAATGGCAAAGCAGTTTCAGAAACTTCAATCTGGTTTGTACAACTTTCAAATTTACTATTTGTTTCTACGACGTACTTAAATACTCAAAAATCTGGCTTAAAAAAAGTCTGCATTTATTTGCACACATTTTTCTTTTAATTTGAAAAACGCCCTAGGGCTACCACAAGGGCATAGCATCAAGTTGTCTTAAATAATTGTTATAGACGCTGTCGAAAATAATTTTAGGGCCTCAAAAACGATTTTTTGGGGATTTTTGAAAATGGCAAGGTAAAATTTAAATATTTTTAGGAAGATAGTCACAATTTGTGATATATCTTTAAGAAAGTTTGCTATCATTCCCAATATATAAGTAATTAGCATCGAAATTCTTGCGTGTAATTGGATACAGGACAGGTATATTTTTCAGTAAATAGGCCGGGATTTTTTGTCACAGTGACTCTGACTCTTCGGTAGTATATATTTAATATAGAGACTGCAACAGTAAATACAAATTACTTTATTGTACTGTTCGCATAAGTCGTAAAGCCTATAACATGTTATACAGTGGTAGTAGGTATATATAGGACGTTTTCTTTCTTTAGAAATTCTAGTTTAAGAGCTGTAATTAATTTTCCTGGTGAAATAAGACATGGATATAAGACATCGATTTAGAAGATTTGGGTAATAAATTGAGGAAATTTTGTTTTTGCAGGTGTGAATTTTTAATTTTTTTTCTACTAGAACTTTTGTAGGATTTTAAGCACCGATTTAGAGTTTTTGGTAATAGATACGATACGATAATTTTATAAAAATCTAATTTTTCAAAATTGGCTCTAGTATATATTTTTTTAATGGATTTCACTATTTGATGAGATTTTTTGACACTTTGGCAGATTTTTAGTACACAAGTAAAGCATGTATTATGTTATACAGGGGCAGTAGTTATATATAGATTTTTTTTTTGTAGAAATTCTGGTTCAAGAGCTGTATTTTTTTCATAGTGAAATATTTTGGTATTATACATCGATTTAAGAGATTTGAGTAATAAGTTGGCGCAATCTTGTTTTCACAGCCTTGATTTTTTTGTTTTACTGAAACTTTTGAAGTATTCAAAGTTTCGATTTGTGTTTTTCGGTACTAGATAGGATATGTTATGTAACTTTTGGAGGCGTAGCTTATTTTAAAAAAATTTACAGCTGCTTAATAATATAGTTTTTCCCTGTAACTTTTGAACTACTTAACCTTTTCAAATACTGTTGTCACAGTTAAATGTAAATTTTAAAAGCATAATTAATAAAAAAATATTTTGACATCTGTCAAAAAGAACCACTTTTACCGTAACGTCTAAACTACCCAAAAATTATTAAATACAGTTCTCACAGTTCCATATAACTTTTATTGCGTAATTTAAAAAAAATGGCAGCTGTTAAAAAACTGTTTTTCCCCGTAACTTCTAAACTACTTAAATTTTTTAAATGCGGTTTTCACAGTTCCATTTAGCTTTTAGTGGCCTAATTTAGACAGCTGTAGAAAAAGTTGTTTTTCCTCGTAACTTTTGAACTGCCTAGAAATTTAAATACGGTTTAACTTTTTGTGGCGTAATTTATTTAAAAAAAATATTTTGAGAGCTGTCAAAGAACTGTTTTTTCCCGTAATTTCTAAACTTCTTAAAATGTTTAAATATGGTTTTCCCAGTTCCATGTAGCTTTTAGTCACGTAATTTATTTTAGAAAAATATTTTGGCAGCTAAATTTTTTTAAATGAGATTTTTGTAGTTAGATGTATCTTATATAAAGTAAGATGATAGGTCGAGAATGGTATTTAAATCATAGCCGCTAGGTTACATATAGCTTGTGTTATATGGGGCCTATTTACTTGTATTTCTCGTCGTGGAAAAACGCAGGTTTTACCTTTTAATTGCCATATCTCAGAAACGGTTTCAGATACACTTTTGAATCTTAGATCTGTCGAAAAGTACGAAAAATGTGCTATTTTTAGTTTATCGTCCATTAATATTAAAACTTTTTTTTTTCACGGAAGCTTTTATGTGCATTAAATGGGTTTCTACTTGTTGGTTATAAATATACTCTCAAAATTCCGCCACAAGAAGCAATGTTTAACGAGATAGTCGAAGAACGTTCTACTACATAGTGGAATCAATGGAAATACATTGCCTTTTATAGCAGGATTTTTTTCAAACTTTTCGAGAATCTTTGAAGATAAAGGTATATCAATCTTAGTATGTTTATAGTCAGCAAGAAAAAAACCATTTGATAAAAGTATAACATACAGGGTGTTTCATTAGGAAAATCATGTTTGGTCTGCTATATATAAATTTGAGATTTCATATATACATAATTTAAAGACAAATGTAGCAAACTTAGTATATTTATGTTCAGCAAGAATAGACCCATGTGATAAATATACATTATACAGGGTGTTCCATTAAAAATGTTGGGTCTGCTACATATTTTTAAGTCATCGTATACCCATACATACATATATACTATTTTTTTAAAAAGTTACGTAGAAGAGCCTACATCCTTTATATTTGACATTTTCTTTTTATCTCCAAAATCAAACCAATATTTTACGTTGCGAGTTGTGAAGAAATGCACTAAACGAAGTGAAATCAAAAGGTTAATTGAGAGTTCAAAAATAAAGGAAATTTTAAATGGTAAAACATTTTCGGCGAAAAGGTCATCATTTATAGCTATATACAATTTAATCAAGGATCTGATTGAGCTGGCGTTTGACGTAACATTTAAAGTTAGTTTAGAGCAAATACTTCCCTTTTCCCAGAGAAGTGGAATTAAGCAAAATAGTTTTTTTTTTAATATAAAGGTGGCGCTCAGCTATTGTGTTTTGACAAGCCTCCATGTAAAACAGTCATGTATAAATATTTAGAGGCATTACTTTTGATCATAACTGACGCAAGGAGCAAATGCCTAATATATGCATAAGATGAAAACACATGTTAAAAAAATTACAACTTGCTGAAAACACCCTATATATTCTATCATCTATAAAATTAAAAAATAACTAAAATTGTTTTTTTCATATTTAACAGTATTTTTATCTTGGCTAGAAAAGAACACAAAAATATCTCTTTTGAAGAGTCGTCGTTACAAAGTTAAATAATACTAATAAAACAGATTTGTTGAAATCTGTCACGGTTATGCTTTTCTAGGCCATAAACTCGAATCTTGTCAAAAACTTTGTATGTATAAATTGGTCTGCCTAGCAGTTCAGTTAGGTACTTTACCAAATAAACTTGCCACTCCAGTAAATATTCTTTATCGCGTTTTTTAACAGTACGTTAATAAAATATGTTAAAACCATGTGAAGTCGGATAATGTCGAGTATTATTCAAATCATAGCCGTACGGTTATGGCTTACAAAAAAATTAAAAAAGCAACATAAAATGTAGACAAAACACCACGAAATGATAAATAACTTGTTACAAAATATGGCAATAATGCTAATGGTTTACGTATGACAGTGGATATGTGTTTAAATAGGATGTTTAAAGATCGATGGATTGGGAGTGGTACTACAACAATGTCTTATGAAAGAACACCAAAGTTTAAATATTATACCTAGCTTAAAGTACTTCCAGGATGAGTAAATATTTTCACCCGTTTAACTACCCTGTAAATTAATTATTATTAGTGGGAAAAATCTAAAGTGCTTAAATTTTCCCAACTAATATATGCAATTATAAGTATACGTAAATCATTATTTCGTTACTTTACATGATACCCTATTCTTCTTTTAATTTCAGCTATGACAGGTGGATGGTTTACTATGTTCATGGGAGTCTTTAGCTATATTGCTGACGTAACGACAGTAGATACGAGGACTTTACGGATAGGAATAGTGAACGTGTTTTGCTCATTAGGAATTCCTGTAGGATTAGCACTAAGTGGTGTTTTATATAAACAAATTGGATTTTACGGTGTATTTTCAATATCGTCAGTTATGTATGTGATGGCAATATATTACGGTTATACTAAAGTGACTGAACCAAAGAAAATTGATATACCTGTTTTAAAACCAGTGCCTTGTGCGTTTTTAAGAGATTTTTTCGATGTGCGGCACTTAGTAGATACTTTCAAGGTTGCATTTAAATCAGGGCCCAACAATCGAAAAATGAAAGTTATGCTACTCATGTTAGTAGTAATGGTTGTAATTGGACCCATGCATGGTAAGTAATAGAATATAAGTTACGCATAAGATTCTGGTTTATATATCATATGTTGTTTTGTTCTTTAAAGGAATTTCATATCATGAAAAGAACTTGTAGAAAAATACAAAAAAATATTAAAATATTTCTAATATTAAATTGCTCTTCAGATATTTATTTTCATATATTTAATATATTATCTTTTGGAGATTTTTGTTTTTCTGTGCGAAATTAAAAATCAATCCAACATAGGGAAAGTTGCTATCAATTGAAAACATGTGTTTTAGCAATATTTTTTGAAATAAAAATGGTGCGGGGCCTCTACTTGTAGCATAGTAGCATACTTACAGTAGGCATTATATTGTTCTATATAGACCTACTACAAGGAAAATCTGATAACCGTTATAACTCAGGTGGCTTGAAAGCAACTCTTATATGTCTTGTTAATTTCCGTAAATTACAATCAATGGAATTTAAAATTGTTCAAGTTTCATTTGTTGTTTGTTTAGAATCACCATTGTTAATTACTTTCAACGGGTATGATTTTGATTGAATCTCATCTCCGTTCTCCGGTTCGTTCTTCTTATCAAGGTTTGCAAGTTACCCCAACCAATATTTCGGATGTCATCTGTAGACAGGTGCTGACATTAAAATAGCGTGATACACATTCAGTGTCAATCATACACTGCTAACTTATATGAGGGAACCCATATACTCGTTCTACGCAGACTACGTTCGTTGGAGGGAGATTAACTTTGTTATCATGGAAACGAGGAACTCGGATCTTAACACGCTTATCATTTTTCTGACATTTTTAAATTTGAGTTATTCAAATTTTAGGAATTAATTTAAGTATGTGTGTTATATTTGTTTGTTTCTTTTTAGATTATCGGTGATCGATCAATTGATTACAGCGTATTCAGTAGATGAATTCATTTAAGAAAGTTTATGCCAAAATAGAAACTAAAATCTGCTTGTAATATTCGAAAATTTAGCTTTTTTATGATTAAAAATCCATATTTCCATTACATTTTTAGTTTAGCTTTAGAGAAATTAAAACAAGTAATTTTATTAGGTATATTCCTAATTAAATTTCTTTAGTTGATTTCTGTAAAATACGTACATATTTATTATAAGCATAGCTTGGAAAAATGATCACCAACATACCCTTACGAATATTATAAAATAATCAAATGACAAGAAATTGGGAAAGTCAAGTAAGTTTTCCGTTTTCTCGAATATTAAGGCTAACAAGTCAAACAGATTATTGTAGTTGTTTGTATATACTTTCCTAAATAAATATTTTTTCTTCCAAGGTTGCATACACATTTTATAACTTAACAACTTATCGACCTGTTCAGAATTAAAAAAAACAAACGTATATACATATTACGAGCATAAATTTGGAATAACCTGTAGTATTTAATTTATTTTTTTAAATCTCGAAGACTACAAACGCTAGAGGGAGCCAAATACGGGACCCATTTTGTATATTACGTTGCCTATCTATATTATAGTAAACTGACCAATGCTTTATCTATGGTGTGAATATCAATATCGTGTTTATAAAATGACTGTATCCATTCGACGACCTGAGTGAACAAAAACTGAATTTTTGGTCTTCCCAAGAATATTTCCGCTTATGTGTAGATAGTTATTTAAATACGAGTCCTTCCACGATCGAATTAATTAATTTTGTTACGATTTTTCTTGACAAGGTTGTGCTCTGCTGAACATTCATTAGATATTTTATTAAGTTGCTGCTATTCATGTCCTCGTTTCAAATTTAGCCAGTATAGCCATTATAGTTCCTTATAACGCATTTTTTAAGTTCTTTTTGTTCTTCCTTAATAGCATGAGTTGTAGAATTTGCACAGTTGCTCCCCATTCATGCAGTAGTTTGTCGAATCGAGTCGATGAAGAACAAAGAAATGTAATTACATTGGAACTTTACAAAGATATACTATAGTAAAATATTGACTGGTAGGTCAGGAAGCAAAAATTAAGCATTCACTATCTGCGTATACACATTCAACTTCATATAACCGCATAATATATAATATCTTAAAAAGGTACTTACAATCACAATAAAATAATAATAAAAGAGCAGACAAATGTTTATAATTCTCGGTTAGTCGGTTAAGGATCAAAAATCAGATCATTATAATTATATGTCGTACACATTTTTTAATGGTTGTAAATAAAACTGGCTCAGTCAATGCCAAATTCTAAAACAAAAATATATTATATATAATAACAAAGTATTGATTTCGATTTTTTTTCTGTAGAGAAATCCTGTTTTCATTGTTTTAATTCGTCTAGTATATGTAAAATTAAAATAATATTACAAGCATTTGATTTAACTCTACTTATTTGTCCGTCGGTGAGTCGCGGTCGAGGCTAAATTTTGAGATCCTCACCCAAACTATTTGAATGGTGTAGGTAAGTAAGTATTTTAGATACAATACATCCAAAAATTTAAAACCATATTTCTGGTTTAGCTATATATGAGCTGAGAATCAAATATAAAGATTTTGCAAATGAATACAATGAACATTGTTGGGGACAGATTCGAATTTAGCAGGAATGATCTTTTGTAATAATTATCTTATTTTTTGGTAGACATTTTTGCGATGAATGCTCCTAATCTGCTACTGACCTGGTATCAATTCATCTATGTAACAACAGTTTGACATCGGTGGTAACAATCTATCGGAATAATGAAATTATTTACTGTACTTTTTTATACGCATTAAATTATTGCCAGTATATCAGTCGGTAGTGCGGCTGAATTAGTGACTTGTTCTTTTCTTTTATATTTCATCTCGTTTTAGGTCTTAACAACCGACTGTTTGATTAATAGCTTTATGTTTATATTATTGTTAGTTAATACTTTCAGGTGGTATTTTTATGATCTGTATTTAATACAAGGCCTACCTTTTAGCCATTAACACATCTTTAGAAACTAATGAAATTAAAAAAATATATTAAAAATTCTGTGACAAGCTTTTAAGAAATGTATTTAAAAAATTTTTAAAAAATCCAGTGTATATATCCAACGTAAAGAGCTATTCTATAATTATACTAATACTACAATCATAATAATCACCGTTGGTTTATAATATGACTTTAATATGATAATTAAGATAGCTTCATTGTATAGAGTGACTATAAACTACAGTACAATTTATATTGTTAGTTATTTTCTATACAATTTGATCAGTTTTCATTTCAAATAATTTATTATTCATAGTAACAAGGCAGCCTTCATCTTTAACTGAAACAACACAAAGATGTGTAACCACATTCTTGCAAATCATCTGTTGCGCAATTAGGTATTGGTGTTAAATCTATGATATCAATCAATTATTAGCAATTTATCCTTCTAATTCAAAATCTTGCTTTTCATATATGTAATTACGAATGTTGCAAATAAAAATTGGTACAGTTCACCTTTAAAGGGGAATTTACTAAAATATATAAATGATAAAAAAATATTGTATATGATTTTTAGGTGTTGTTGTTGAAGATATTGGTTAACATTTTGTTATTCTGATGATTTTTAACAAAAAAAAAAACAACAAAGGGCATTTCTATTTGATTTCCAACATTGTTTAAAAACTCTTGAACATCTCTGAATCACCTTTCTAATATTAAAATGTCAGGTTTTTCCCATTACATAACGTTCCTTATTATATATACAGGAAAGCAAAATACAAAATATGTTGATAATATGCTAACTAAATATTAGTTAAGGACCGCCTTTTAAAATGTATTTATCATGATAGGATTTAAAAACAATTGTTGTTTCCATGTCGATTAAGACAGTTTCCTAGCAGTAAAAAAAGTACGTTTTAAAATGGCTTTTCCCTTAAAATTAATTTATTATATGTGTGATGATGTTCCAATTAACAAATGCCATCCAACTATACAAATGGAAAATGTCAATGAAGAATTAGTCTAGAGTACCCTCAAGAGCGAATGCAAAATAAAAGAATAATTTCAAAGACGTGCGACTTGGGTACATTTAGATGAACTCCAAATCCCAGATTTTCCCCGTTTAAAGCTTGAACATCTACCCTACTTGTCATTGGAGTATTTCAACTAAAAATGTCAACATATTACGTTCAAAATAACAACTATGAATTTTCTAGTTATATGCTTTGAATATGATACGATTAAATGGCCCACATCTTTTACGGATTTAAATCAAATCACGACACAGAAACGCAATTAAATACCAATTACGCATTTGTTACCAACAAGAACATAACATGATTTCTAGATATTAGAGCGCCTGTAAATCCGATATAAGAGATGAAGCCTCGGATTTATTAAATTGTATTAAACAGTTGAAGTTTTTGTGTTCAATAGTTATTTGGCATAAAATATTAAATTGAAATAATCGAATTAGTAAGCTGATGCAAACAAAAGATTTTGATTTAGCATCTGCCCTTGATCTTTTGCAAAGCTGCAAAAAATTCTTTAAATCTTTGATCGATTTTTTTTTATTGAATTCAATGAAATGATTGTAGATGCTAGAAAACTGGCTGACGAAATTGAGGTGAAGGCTAATTTTGAATCAACAGTACCACGACACCCCGTAAAAAGAAAAAAACACATTCTCATACGAAGCACGAGAAGATCCCAAAGAAAAATATAAGATCAATTTTTTTTTATTTGGCAATAATTGATCAAGTACTAAATGTATTAGGTGATAGATTTAATCAACTTAGTCACAGTGCAAAAATTTAGAAATATTTTAATTTAAGGGATGCAAAAAAGAAAGCCCAAACAATGTACGACAGTTAATAACTGTGATAAATTTTGCCGCTAACCTTAGTGTTGCTATAAGAATATTGCCAATTATACCAGTAGCTGTAGAAAGTGGAGAAAAAAGTTTCTCTCAATTAAAGTTGATTAAGAACTTTTCGCTGTGTTTTTTAATTTGGGGTAGGGATCCAAAAAGAAAAGTCAAATGTTTAAAAAAGTCTACGTTTCGCAATTTATTATTGCATCTTCAGGACATTAAAACACATACATAAAAAGATATGGCTCTAAAAGACATCAACTTAATAAATAATAATGTAAAAAAAATACTGACTGTAAAAACTTGGCATGAAATGGTAAAAATTTTGGAAATGATTGCATACAAAAACATATAAATTACGATTAATAAAAAACTAAATATTTTGTTTTTAATCTGAAAAACAATGTCCTATAAAATTCAAAATTAAAAACCAAATACTTTCATTTTAAGGATTTAACTTTCATAGTCATATACCCAAACTAACTATAAAAAGAGATTAATCTCAGAAATGATACACATACAACAGAATAAAAATTCAGTTCATAAAAAACCGATTTAGAGAATCTTAGTACTAACTTAAATAACTATTTGCAGGCGATTTATAATACATAAAAAAGGTAAAAAAATATTACTAATTTTTCTTTAATAACACGGAAGAATATTTGGTATATTACTATTCTCAAACAACCGTTGAACGAGCTGGGTTGAATTGTTTTAATTAGTTGTGTGTTTCATTTTATTGTTCTAACCCATGTATGTGATTTTCATTTTTTTACCTATGTGTTGTTCGTGTGTTTTTTTATAAGGCTATGAAAGTTAAATCCTTAAAATGTAAGTACATAGTTTTTAATTTTTAATTTTATTGTGCATTGTTTTTCATTTATCGTAATTTATGTGTTTTTGTATGCAATAATTTCCAATATTTTCACCATTTCATGTCAAATTTTTTCAGTCAGTATAGCATTTTTTACATTACTATTTCTTAAGTTGATGTCTTTTAGAGCTATATCTTTTTATGTATATTTTTTAGTGTCCTGAAGATGCAATAATAAATTGCGAAACGTAGACTTTTTTGAATATTTGATTTTTCTTTTTGGATCCCTATCCCAAATTAAAAAACACAGCGAAGAATTATCATATTGGATCGTTAAAACAAGACATAGAGGAATTGGTTAAGAATTTTTTATGTTCCACTTCCACGCAAAATCGTTTTCGCCATTTTGGTTATTAAACATCAAAATTGCGATGAAATCGAATTAAAAGAGGTAATAAAAAGTTTGTAAAACTAAAAGAAAGAAATAAATGTTTCCTGTAATTTTAGTAGTAGTACATTTGATTACTTTTGTTTAGTTCTTATATAATGTAAGTTTTTAGATTGTGCAATTAATTTTTCTGATATAATTAAAAATGTTTTATTTTCGTACTACTTAACTGTTAATTTAAAGTCTCATGAATTTCTAAATATACGTTTTTGTTTTAATTTAAAACAAATTGAATTTTATTTTAAATAATATCTAATATAAATTTGAGGGGTGGCAATTTGCCTTTATAAGGCCTATATAATAATTATGAGCGCAGGATTTTTATCCCAGATGTTACTCCCGTAATGCAATCATGAACTTTCACAATAATCACGTATGGCCTAAAAACAGTCCTCACGCAATAATTGACCACCTTCCAACCACTTTCAAGAGCAATTTTCTGTAAACGTGTGGATTGGAATTGAAGGGGATTTTCTAACTTTCTTCCTTATAGACTGAATAGCGATCAAAATCGATCGTTTTTAGAATACGTTCTAACTGAACTTTCAAAAGCTGTTCCATTGTTGCAAAGAGATCAGCCATAGTGGTTGTACGATGGTGTGTTATCGCACTTTAACTTATTGAAGCGTGAGCATTTAAACCGAAGATATGCTGATCAGACTGGATGGACCACAATCATGGATTTAGTACATAGAATACAAGAGTTCTGTGCTATCCTAAGAATACCCCAAGGGCGCTTCCAAGGGGGGTAGAGGGGTAATTAAATATTGAAAATTATTTTGCCTTTAATATTTTTAACATTAATTAAGCGTGAAAATTGATAGATATTATTGGGATAATTTTTCGATGTATGAATAATATTCGACTGATATGGCAACAACGTCTCGGACAGGGAAGGAGTTTGGTGGTCTTACCTCCCTCGCCAGTCGTCACTGTCAGAATTTATATACGAAAAATCACGACGCGGGATGGGAGATGGCAACGATAAATTCTTTTGTTTTGTCTATTGCAGTAAAAAGACTAAAATTTGTAATTTGTAATTGTATTTGTCTTCATTTAATTTTTACAAAGTAAGTACTATGTACTAGATATATTATAGTAGTTTTGAAAATATTCTATCATTACTTTAGTTTCCGAATTTTAAAAATAAGGTAAGGTACGGCTAAATAATAATTCTTCAATTTCCTAATATTTGTTTAAAATTTGCCTTCGTCACCCCCCCCCTGCCAACCACTGACCCCCCTCGGACCAGAGTTCTAGAAGGGCCACTGGAATACCCCTGGTATTTTCGAGCGAGTCCGCCAATCGAACAGTTACTTTAAGACAATGTTCTAGTTATATCTTGCATTATTATTATTCGAACTTTGTTATTCTTCGGTTTTATAACTATTTGACATATAAAATACATTTTTTACTATTTTATTAAATTAATTTTTACTTTCTTTTTTATGCTGTAAAAAGAACAATCTTGTAAGCTAGTCAGATTACTAATCTTCTAAAACTTCTCATAAGCAATGTTTTTCTGGTTTTACCGAAATATATATAATATGCCTTTTTAAGTTTTTATTCACAACCGTAGAATGTTTTAGTTTTTCCAAATAGGATCATTTGAGACTGTTTAATTTTTGTCGAGATCATTTCATTTTATTAAAAAACACAACTTTGTAAATAAACAGTGGCGTACCATAAATTTACAAAAATAAAAATCGGAACGGGGGCGCGCCAGTGGTCTCGGTTTTCTCCAGGTCGAAAAAACTAGCACTTTAAACACTGTTTTATATAACAAATTTCAATAAAATATCTTAAGGGGTTTTGCAAATATTAGTAAAAATCACTTTTTAAAAATGTTTAATAGGATAAAGTGCTCAGAATTTTTATTTTTTTCGAAAACGTTCCATTATTCCAAAAAAAAAAAAACAAAAGGCAAATTTTAAGTACTTTTGGTTATTAACTGCGAAAACGCAATCAGTTTTGAAAATAAACAGTGGCGTACCATTAATGTACTAAAATAAAAATTGGAATGGACGCCCATGCACAAGCCTGTGGCTCTACCGATTTTCTTTTACTTGGATAAAGTAGCATTTTATATACTTACTTCACGTACAAAGTTTCAATATAAAACGTTAAGGGATTTCCATATATAATTAAAAATCCTTATTTTTAAAAAAGTTTATCACCCTGTATTTTTAGGTTTCAATATAACTTTTTAGAGTGCTAAAATGTTGTTGCATAAGATTGAAACCTTTATGGCAACATGATATATCATATTTTTTAAACAAATGTATATTTTACGATAAACCCTGAATGTATGGAAGTGATAGATAGTTGCTTGTATTTTTCTTTTTTTCTTTAGGATGATTGATATTTTGTAGACGTGATTTAAAAATTGTATTTATGAGTTTTGAGGGATAGCTATTTTTAAGTAATATTTGTTTTGCTTTTTCTATTGCTGTGATTCTAAAAATTGGATCTGTAAATTTAATTGCTCGGTCGGCTAGTCTTATTGCAACAGATTTTTTTGGGACATGGGGTGTTGCGAAGAGAAGTTGAGAAGTGATTATGTAGAGTCATGTCTAGGAAATTAATTTTATTATTATCTTCTGTTTCTATTGTAAAATCAATTTAGGATGATAAGAATTAAACGACTTTAAAATATCATCACAAACATTCTTTGGAATTGCAGTAATACAATCGTCTACGTATCGGAAAAAAAGGGCAGATTATATGACAGTTTTTGAATGACTGTACTTTCCAATTCTTCCAATGCCAATTGTGCTATGAACTGGATATGGGGATGAACCCATTGCATTGCATAACTGGTCAAAAGTTTAATTTAACTTAAAGTAAATATTAATTGAAACATTTTATTTATATTAATTTTATTAAATGATCAATTTACTATGTTAAAAATACAATAGAATACTTTATAATAGGAGCATTCCGGAACGGCTATGTTTTTTGGGAGCATTGTTTCCCTTTAGAAAATATTGGCTTATAGGGTTTTCCTGTGCCTTTTTTTCGCCATGGTTTTTCGGACCCCCGAAACTTTTTTTTAAATGGAAAAGTTAACATGTATAATTCTCAATATTGGGCCAAGGAAAATGTACATTGGATACGTGAAAGTCATACCCAATTTCCCCGAAAGATAAATGTTTGAGGTGGTATAAAGATATTCGAATCTTTTAAGGACCGAAAGTGTCCCAGCTATTGCAGAACAATTTCCGAATAACCATAAGTCCCTTCTTTACCTGCTGTATTAAGTATTTAAACTTGATTTTTTTTTGGGAAGGGTGCACCATATGATGAGATATGGTTTCAGCAGGATGGTGCTCCACCATATTTTGCTCGGCATGTTTGGAAGTATTTAGACAATGTTTTTTTGGAAGGTGAATTGGAACTAGGGGTACAACAGAGTAACTCGGTCTCAGGACTTGACGCCACTCGACTACTTTTTGTGGGATACCTTAAAAATGTGGTGTATAAAACTAAACCCAATGACCTCCAAGATTTAAAGGAGCGAATAGAAATCGAATGTAGACGAATCGAGGATTCATATTTTATATTAAATGTTTTCCCACAGTATTTGGCCTACTGTAGGGAAGTAAACGGACAACATTAGTTATATTATACGTTAATATAGACCTTTAAATTGTTATATAAATTACATTAGGATTAAGAATTGAAGAAAATATTCTTTTAATCGAATTATTCATTTATATGTTATTATCGATGATACCTCGTGTCTGTAAGATGAATTTCCGAACTTAAAGTACAGGGAAGGGACTAAGCTTTACCGTTTACAGTTTTATTTGTTCCATCCTGACAAAAAGAATCAAAGAGGGGTTTGGTCTAAGGGGTAGATTTAGTAATAGCTAAGCTAACTTTGTATTTTACGGGAAAACTAAATGTTAGTCGCGGTGGAGTGTTTAAGTGATTTGTTCAGTGCTCTTGAATTCTGGGTGTCTTTTCAACGGGATTATCATTTTGCTAATTATCAATTATAAGACTTAAAAATTACTTTGGGGAAACTAACTTCTGCGAAGTTAATTATATCTAAGCTTCTTTATTTAGACTTGTTGTTCTTTTTTCTTTAAACTAATTTCAAATACTTAGATTAAGTTTTCTATAAATATTGTAAAAATTTGTTCAATAGATTTTAAGTGTTGTTTTAATGTTCTGACTTTTATTTCTTTCACTGAACAACGGGTATTTGCGTTGGAGATTTCCCCGGAAAAAGAAGAAAGACACCAGTGTCGTTGCAGTTCTTCAAGTTGGTCGCTGTTTTGGTAAGATAAATATGTTATACTAACCCTCTTGAATATTTAAAAAAAAAAAAAAAAATATATATATATATATATATATATATATATATATATATATATATATATATATATATATATATATATATATATATATATATATATATATATATATATATATATATATATAATGTGTTTTCATTCCGGGTGTACATCCGTTCACTACTGTCGTTCTGAAAAGAACAGTTTTGCTGACGTTTCGCCAAAATCACATTTGGCATTTTCGAAGCTTTCTTTCTCGCGTCCGAATAGAGACTTCAGTCTCTAGACGAATGTTTCAGGCGCGATTTCCTCAACGAGTGGTGCCACACGTCCAAACTTTTATTAATATTCACGCAAGACTTTGTGAAACTGGCAGATTTAAAAGGACAACAGAAGTTCCAGGAAGGCCTGCAACAGTTCGAACAGTTGAGATTGAAGAGGCTGTGTTAAACAGAATTGAAGAAGACCCGCAAACTAGTACACGGAAAATAGCTCTTGAATTGAATATTACACACACACTTGTTTGGCAAATTTTAACCTCCCAACAACTTTATCCTTTATCCTATCATATGCAACGTGTGCAGGCTCTATTACCTAGAGATTTTCCCCTCAGACTCGATTTTTGTGTTTGCTTGCGTAATGGACTAGTACGAACCCCGGATTTCTTAAGCCATGTGCTTTTTCTTCCATAACAACCATATCTGGGCTGAGGATAATCCGAATGCTATCAGAGAAAATCATTTTCAGGTGCTATTTTCTCTCAATATTTGGGTAGGAATTATCAGTGATCACCTTATTAGACCTGGCATTCTTCCGCAAAGGCTTAATGGCGAAGATTATCGAAGGTTTTTGGAGCACGAACTTCTCAACCATTTAGAAAAAGTTGATTTAGAAACCAGAAACAGGATGTGGTTAATGCACGACGGAGCTCCGCCACACTTTAGTGTCGTTGCGCGAACCGTTTTAATTTTTAATTTCATTGTTTTCTAAATAACACGTATTTTCTAAATAAAACATTTTTTAAAAGGCGATTTCTTAGTCTCGTTTTGTAATTGGCGCAGTTGTTTTTTTCCTATATCTTTTCCTATATACCAACTATAATATCAATTTTCGTTTTAACGAATTAGCTGAAAAAAAATGGTTGTGACATTAGGTGATGTGCTTGCTATAGAATGGATTAATCAAGACATCGGTCGATCCCATAGATCGGATATTGAGGGATCGGACATGCATTATCTGTCTCTGCAAGTACCACAATTTGGGGAGGACTACATCGCCGAACCAAGTTTGGAACTTATAAAATGACTAAAATCGCCATCGTTCTAGTATTTTAAGGGCAATTGAACTTTCTTACATTGATTTCGATCGATAATATAATTGCTAAATTAACTAATCATTTATCACCTTCAGTTGACTTTGTTTCTAAAAGTAATTTAGGAGCATTATATTTAGTTATAGAAGTAGAATCAATACAGGAAAACTTTGAAAATACAATCTCTTTAAGTAATTATCCATTAATTAATCAGTTATTAAAACCAGACATGTCTGTATTCCAGTTTTTCATAGAGATGCAAACGATTTTGATAGATATGTATCTATATGCCAATCGCTTATAGATACATTTTACGATGCAATCAATGCGCAAAACTTTCAAAATGTTTATTGGTTAAATTATTTGATATGTTAACTCACAGGTTCGGCTAAACTAGTCGTTACAATACGAAATGTAAAACATGGAACGAACTTAAAGAACTTAAATCTTGCAGATCAAAGGGATGAAGCGTGTTTAAAAGACTCCTGGTGAAAAATCAAACTATTTTTACGATGGAGCCTTACATATTTAGGGTTAATTCATTGATGCACACGAAATAACGAGTTCAGCAAAAAACTTAAAGCGACAACTATACAACGAATTAGCTTTAAAAACATTCTTAAGCTGGGTAAGAGAACCATTAGGACAACAATAATGATGAAGCCTCAGAATGATGCAAGCTTTACAGTATAATACACAAGAATATAATGTATATTATTTCCAAAAACAAAATAAAGCCGGATCGCTGTTATTAGTTAAAGTAAAAATATGGCGGGCGATGACAAACAACAATCGGCTGACGATAAAGTTTTATGCAAGTATTGCAAAAAAAGTGTAGTAAATTCTATTGCCAAGTGTGAATCTTGTAAAGAAGTATTTCATACATCTTGTGCGTTAATAATCCCGGTTCTTATTGCGCTAGGAAAAGAAAATTTAGTAAAATGTTGTGGAAGTAAATCAAGTGAGGTTATGTTTACATCGGACAAATTTATTAAAATTGAGGTCTACAAAGATATGATTGCAGACAAAGAGGCACTTCTGGTGAGCAAAGATAATATCATTTACGAACTAAAGGCGAAAGAAGTGCTTTTACATCAAACAATTTCCTTGTTGGAACAAAAAAAAATTATCAAAGGGAGAGCATAATGCTCCGCCAGGCCAAAACATCGATAAGGATAAACCGGCTACGACGGATAAATTAAACGATCACGGACAAGGCGTCCGTGATAGAAACTTCAGTGTTACCAACAGTGATCCACCAAATCACACCGTATCTTTTGCAAAAGTGGTTGCTACAAGTTCTGCAAACCGTACGAGAAAAAAGTCCCTAGGGTCGCAAATTGACAGCAGCAAAAACGTCAATCAGAATTCTAAATTAACTCAAACACAAACAAATTAGGAAAAGCTTCCTATTTTACGCCTGCACAAGTAAATTCAGCGATTATGGAAGCACAAACCATCCAAAAAATACAGGAAATTCAAGATCTATCAAATGGTGAAAAAGATAATGAAGGTTGGAAAAAACCCAAACAAAGACACAATCGAAGGTTTGTTGTGGGCGGAAACTCTGACATGGGGGACATTCAAACAGTACCTAAATTTATTTCACTACATGTAACAAGATTAAGTCCTGAAACTAAACCTGAAGACCTCAGAAAATTACTTGCTGTAAAATTCCCAGAGGTAATCTGCGAAAACCATGAATCAAAGAGACCAAATTTGTATAAATCAATGAAGGTAACTATAAAACAAAATAACTTCAAAGAGGCATGGAAGCGTGACATATGGCCAAATGGTGCATTAGTATCAAGGTTTTTTATGAAACCAAAGATAGCGCCACACTAGAAAGAACAGGCGGATCTGCATCAAAAAATATTGCCTTAAAAATCTGTAATCTTAATATAAGGAGCATAAGAAATAAAACAAATGACTTGCAAGTGCTGCTAGAGTCATTATATCTACCTGAAATAGTCTGCATTACGGAAACATGGTGTTCAGAAGAAGAGATTAAGATTCTAAATATAGGCTAATATAATCTAGCAAACTACTCATGTCGCTTGGATTCGAGAGGAGGTGGAGTTGCCATTTACTTAAGAAAGGACATACAATATAGAGAAGTAAAAATAAACTTGGAAAAGAATGATTTTATATGTGAATTCGCGTTGACTGAATTGTTTTTTAATGATAAATGTGTGTTAGTTACTTGTCTCTACAGAGCTCCAACTGCCAATTTATATGATTTTCATATTTATTTTAATCACATCCTGGATGTATTAAATAATAGATAGTAGATAGTAAAATCTCAAAGGACTTCAAATATATTAGAAACTTTAAAAATGAAGCTAGTTTAATAACGTTTATAAGGCAAATTCAGTCTCAATCCTGGAATCTAGTCTTTGGGGGTACAGATGCGAGTGAAAGATTTGACATCTTTTCAAATTTATTCCTTGACATAGTAGCAAAGGCTTTTCCGTTAGAACTAAAGAAATCTTGTTCTCAAATAATAAAAAATAAGTGGGCTACTCAAGATATTATAGATGAGGGCAAATACCTTCGTGAACTTTTTTAAATTAAGTAAGCAAAGTGGTGACACCCAAACCATAGACCATTATAAACTTAGATCAAAGGAACATAAAAAAAACATTATAAACTGTAAATATTCTTATAATGAAGGTTTATATAATAAAAGTAATAATAAAACTAAAACATGTTGGCATATAATAAAAAATGAAATTAATCATAACATAAAACCCTCATATCCTGGAGTATTTCTTGATACTGTAGGCAATGAAATAAAATACAAAGATGCGGCTGATAATTTTAATAATTATTTCTTGGATTCTTTAGAACCAAATTATTCAGGTTCTATTGTTGATGGTTCTTTTTCAGTAACTCCTACCTATTCAATGTATCTGTCCCCAGTGAATGTTTCTGAGATTAGACTCATGATAAATGAAATATCTGTTAAGGATTCTTCTGGTCATGATGAAATACCATGTTCCCTGCTTGGGAATATTTCTGATTATATTGCACCAATCCTTACTTACCTGATCAATGAGTCATTTAATGAGGGTTGCTTTCCTGCAAGCCTAAAACTTTCAATTGTTAAACCGATCCACAAAAAAGGTGAAAAGGAAAAGATCGAAAACTATAGGGCCATATCTCTCCTCCCAGCATTTGCAAAGATTTACGAAAAGGCTTTCCATACAAGACTTATTAAGTTTCTAAATAAGAATAACCTACTTTTTAATGCCCAATATGGGTTTCAAAAGGGTCGATAAACACAAGATGCAATTGTTGCTTCAGTTAATTGTATTTTAAAAGGCTTGGAAGAAAGACATTTAGTTATGGGTTTGTATTTTGATTACTCAAGAGCTTTTGAAAGAGTGGACCATGATATTTTAAGGGAAAAACTTCTTGCATTGGGGGTGAGGGGTCAGCCATTCATGTGGTTATTGTCATACTTAAAAGACAGAAAACAAAAAGTAGTGTTGCGAACAGAGAAGAGGGAGGTAAGCTCTGACCAGCGGGAGATAGAGAGGGGAGTGCCCCAGGGTAGTGTCCTTGGGCCACTTCTTTTTCTGATCTTTATTGATAGCATTAAGAATATTAATTTGACTGAGGGGGATTGTCTGTCACTCTTTGCTGATGATGTGTCTCTTGTTGTTGCGGAGAAAACTGAGAAGTTGTTAAGTGTCAAAGCTTCCAACTATACTAAAAAAATTCAATCATTTAGTGAATCAAATCTGCTACCCCTGAATTCTGCTAAGACGGAATGCATTCTCTTTTCCTATAGACCAACTAATTACTCAATTCTGGTTCAATCAGAAAACCACTCGATCAAACAGTCACAAACAATTAAGTTCCTTGGAATAAGGATGGATTCGGGGTTATCATGGGATGAACAGATAAATTGTGTTTTAAAGAAAATGAGTACCTTCTCATTCGCCTTATGGAAATTAAGGAGTAATGTAAATAGAAGTGTCCTACTCTCATACTATCATGCGAATGTTGGTTCTCTGCTGACATATGGCATTGTCGCATGGGGAAACTCGAGAAGAATGGGTGAGGTCTTAATACACCAGAAAAAAGTCATAAGGACAATTATGTTCAAGAAATCAAATTTCTCATGTAGGGAGTTATTTAAGGAATTGGGAATTTTGACTGTTATCTCTATTTATATATTGCAATGTTCCATTTATATTAAAAGAAATATTGGACTTTACAAAACTACAAGTGATGAATCTCAGATTCACTTATTGAGATCAGTAGACACTGTTCGTCTGCCACAGCATACGAAGACACATACAGCAAATAGTAGTTATATACAACCAATCAAAATTTATAATCATCTGCCAACTAGACTAAAAGAGTTAAAAAACATAGACATATTTAGGAAGCAAATCAAGGAGATCTTACTGAAACACAGTTTTCATTCCCTGCAAGAGTTTTTTGAATGTAGAATCAGCTTTAGCTGACTTGTATTGTACTATTTTATCTTTACATTTTATTTTAAATTGTTTTAACATTTATATTATTGTTCGACGAAACCTATGTATGTAATGGTACCGCTATGGTGAATGAAATAAATAAATAAATAAATAAATAAATACCAATAACAGTAGCCATAGTATTTTCAAGCCACACCAAAATTTCCAATCAAATTTTGTTTAAGACCATTTTTATTAACGCGAATGCGCCACACAATGCATTTAGGCTCTATTTTCCATCTCAGCCTATAAATATAAGACCAAATTTTAACAAACCTCAACAGAGATTTTTTACAAGTTTTTGGTAAGCCAAGAACTAATGTATTTATGCGAAACCCTCAAAACTTGTCTTCACAAGCAAAACCGATGTTAGGAATAGAAACAGCAGTATTTAAACCATTTGCTATTATACTACCGCAAAATAACTAACAACAAAATTAGAATTTTTATTTTCAAAATCAAAGATATAATCCACCAAAATTTACTTTCGAAGAACTTTACAATATATCACGATATAAAAACTCAAAACATGCCCTATTATAAGCAATATTCGCCACTGCTAGAATGTCCACATTCCAGCAGTGGCGGCTCCTACCAATTTTGAGGGGGTAGTGTCTGAACGATAGACAACTTGGCGACGCACAATACATTTTTTGTGTACCAAATATGGGAATGCAAAAGTGTATTTTGACCCTCAAAATTACTCTGTTTGGCCATCAGAAATATTTGAATACTGTATGCATTCATACATTTCTCAATATATATAGTAGATCAACCAAAGTTTAAACTTCTAACATCGAGTATAATATTGGGAATTACACTAGGCACAGCTTTAGAAAATGAAAATTTGACCAAATATCGGCCATTGCACAAGTAAATAACAATGAACCTGAGCGCAAGATTAATAACACCGCACAGCACCAAACAGCTGACCACAAAATATCCGACGACGACAACATGAGAGTACAGGGTTTTTGGGTATAAATGCACGCTCTCATTAACTTTCGTATTTTTCTAGATATCAAAAAACGACTTTTTTGTGTAGTTTACAAACGTACAGAGTATCTAGTTTTTCTAAAATCAACGTCAACTTTGATGTTTTAAATATGAGACTCTGCATATTATAGGTTCATCAAATTGGCAAATTCTTGCTGATTACAAATATACTATATGGTACCTTTATCTTTAAAGGCACCCGAGAAATTTGAGAAAAGCCCGGCCATAAGAAGCAATGACTCCACTATGAAGAAGAACGTTTTCCGTCTTTTTCTATCACATTGTCCCTTATGGCAGGGTTTTTGTCAGATTTCTCGGGAGTCTTTAAAGATAAAGGTATCAAACCTGGTATATTTATAATCAGCAAGAAGAGATCTATTTCATGGACTTATAATATTCAGGCTCTTACATTTAAGACACCATTGTTTTGTTATCTATAGAAATACGAACATTAGTGACGGTGTGCATTTATAACCAAAAACCCTGTACATACAAACCAATGCGAAAATATTATAGTAGGAATTCCAATTTAAAATACTCCAAATATAGATCAAATCAAATAATAATTTCCTCTGTATTTCATTCACCTCAACAAACAACAATACTGTTCGAGAGAAAACCTCGAATTTCTGAAAATAACTGCGAAAATGATATTCTAACCTTTATTAAAAAAATATTTAAATGTCCCTCGCTAAAATGTAAGCGTTGTCTTATGAAACTTGTTGACATTAAAGGCACACGAGATACCAGAGATAATTCAAAATTATCACCAGTCAAAAACAAACCATGGCAGTATTGACGAAACTTTAAATAAAATAAAGGAACGCTATTATTGGCCAAACCTAAAAAAGTCTATTCAAATATATGCTAATAGTTGCGAAACATGTAAAAGTAGTAAATACGAACAACATCCTATTAATATAAAAATGAATATAACACCAACTACTTGGAAACCTTTCAAGATAATACATTTAAATACATCTTTTTTACATCAATATGTACTAATACATACATTTTTTACATCAACATGTACTAATCCTCAACAGCCAAGTCAAAATTTACGGAATTACTATAATTATAAACTGAAAAACAACTTTCCTAATCTTTTTAGCCTAAAAGAAGTAACTGAAGATGAATTGATGAGAATTATTCTCTCGATTAAAAGTAAGGCATACGGATGTGGCGGGCTCAATATTACATTAATACAATTTTGTTGCCCATTTATTATTCCTTTTTTACTACATATAATAAATTAATGTTTAAAAAAATAATTTTTTCCCAAAATGTGGAAACACGCTTTTGTTACGCCTTTACCAAAAATACCACAACCTAAAGTATTTAAAGACTTGGGTTCAATAAGCATCCTTCCAACCCTTTCTAAGGTTCTTGAAAAAATTGTAGATAAACAAGTTCGCCTGTTTCTAGACGAAAATAAATTATTGCCACTAAAGCAATCAGGTTTTCGTAAAGGGCATAGCTGTGCCACAGCGATGGCAGACGCCTCTGATGATATATTTCGAGCTTGGGATGCGAGTCAATTTAGTGCACTGATTTTACTAGACTACACGAAGGCATTTGACTTAATTAATCATCAAATTCTTTTAGCAATTTTACATTATATAGGCTTTTCAAGTACTGCTCTAGAATTTTTTAAATCGTATTTGGATGCTCACCTGCAGCAAATAGTTTTGGATGGCTTAAAATCTAACACCGCATTCTTATCAGTAGGTGTTCCTCAAGGGAGTATATTAGGGCCATTACCGTATACAATATACATAAGTCGTTTCAGGGATTTTTTAAAATTTTGTCTCTATTATTTATATGCCGACGACACGCAACTTTATTAACATTTTTACCTAAACAATATAGAAGCTCCTAACAGAAACATAAATTCTGATCTACAAGATATAATTCGAGTCTGCATAGATCATCACTTGAAAATAAATCCTAAAAAATCGTCAATTACTATATTCTGTGGGGACAAAAACCTTAGATTGAGAGTAAGGAGAGAACTTAATATACATGTGAATAACATCTCATTATTCCCGTTACTAATACTTCAAAATCATTAGGCCTTGTTATCGACTCTGATCTTCGGTTTCATGAGCTTATAGCGCTCTTAAACTTATATATACAATCAAAGACAATTTCTAAGTCAAGAATTAAAAAAAGTTCTATGCGATTCTTTGGTCCTGTCTAATTTTAACCACTGCGACACCGTATATGGCCCTTGCTTGGATCAAGTTGATTCTCGCAGAATTCAAAAAGTCCAAAATGCGTGTCTTCGCCTTATTTTTGGAATCCGCCGTAGAAATCATATATCACATAAGCTCAAAGATATTGGGTGGTTCAATATGTTTGATCGCAGGAAGCTACACACCATTTCTCTTAGCTATAAAATAATCAAATTTAAATCTCCCCAATATTTATAGTACAGGGTGATCAGTTAAGGGTAGCGAGCGGCCATATCTCATAAGATATTGGTCGTATAGATTTGATCGTAATAAAAGTCGCCAAGAGAAATTGCTGAAAATTATTTTCGAGTTTGTCAAACGTCCGCTAGAGGGCGTAACAACCAACACCAAGTAGAAAAATGGGGTTTTTATAGAATTTTGCCTAATGAAAATATATCTATGATATCATTTTCATATTTAGTGACCATTTCCCTACACTTTTTGTCTAAAATGTTTTGTTCTATATATCAAAATAAAGCGGTGGGGGAAGTTCAATTGTTTTTTCAAACAAACCAAGATGTCTCCCGTTTCTTTTGACCGATTTTAGCAAACTTAGGCTCATATGAAAGAGCATAATTTGCACTACAAAACGCTTATTTGGTTTTGAATTTTTGACTTTTGCTGGCGTCGCTAGATGGCGTTAACTGAATTAGTAGCATATTTTTTAGTTTTTTTCAAAAAAAAAAACAAATGTAATGGTATATTCATTTTTACATATTTTAAAAGGGGATAAATTTCTCTATAATTTAATGAAAATAATTTATCATCTACCTTTTTTTGAACCGTTGATATTGACCAAAATATTATTTTATTTTATTAAAAAATGGCACGCCACTGCTTTTTGTCGAAATAAAAATCATTTTCGTAATCAGTTATTAGTTGCTAACAAAAAGAACCTCTTGACTTTTTTTCGTTAGACGAACGGTTTTGGATTGAAAAAATAAGATGTTGTTGTTGGACAGTTTTATCAAGATTTTTCATTGTTAAACATCTTATTTTTTCAATCCAAACAAAGACAAAAAGTGTAGGGAAATGGTCACTAAATATGAAAATGATATCATCGATGTATTTTCATTAGGCAAAATTCTATAAAAACCCCATTTTTCTACTTGGTGTTGGTTGTTACGCCCTCTAGCGGACGTTTGACAAACTCGAAAATAATTTTCAGCAATTTCTCTTAGCGACTTTTATTATGATTTTTTTTTCTCAAATCTATACGACCAATATCTTATGGGATATGGCCGCTCGCTACCCTTAACTGATCACCCTGTACATTTCAGGGTGGATAATCATCATCGTAATCTTAGAAACTTACATCAGCTGACTATTCCACGGCATAGAAAAGAGCTTTTTAAAAGAAGTTTTATATATAATCTTTCTTCTAATTTAAATTCTTTGGGCATGGCGTCATTTGATCAGTCCTGTTCTGCCTTTCAAAAAAAAAATAAAACAATTTCTGTTCTCTCGCCAGTAAATAATTACCTCTGAATAAATATCAATATTTTTTAACATTTTTTTTTCTTGCGCTTAGTTTACATTCGTATATACCCTTTCCCTATTCCTTTTCCTTTCCTTTCTTCTATCTAGCTTGCATTTTTTACATTTATTAAATATACTGTAGCCTATAGATCTAACATTACATTGTGTTTAGATTTTTTTTGTCGACACTGAGGTGCTTTCAAAATTTTTTCTCTCAGCTATGCAAGGCCTAAACAGTGCCTGGTTATCTACCAGAAAACTGCCATGACATGGCCTTTTATTTTTCATTTACTAATATTTGTATACATATAACATAGTTAATTTTCTGTAATAATATGGTGTAAATTAAGTAATAAATTTCAATTATTATTATTATTATTATTATACTTGTACACTCAAACAAGCTAATTTTTTGACATTAATAACTAATTCGAAATATACTCAAGCAGAGTCTTTGCATTATCTTACTGCAACAGAAGTCGTGGGAAACTTTTCATATTTTCTCACATCACAGTATTCCTAAACAAATAATTGTTGATAATAGCCCTGAGTTCAAAAACACAGTAGTGGCAGAATGTATGTTACATAAAATATATGTACACTTTTGTTTACCGAACCATCCTCAATCAAACGGTATAGTAGAAAGATTCCACTCTACTTTAGTAGAGCACGTAAAGTTATTAAACAACCAAAAATTTAGTAAAATGCCGATAAGTTAAAAATTATTTATTTATGCCATTATTGCATATATCCATTCAATTGATTCTTCTACTCATTTTAAGCCTATTGATGTTATAAATAGTCCTACTACAAACAATGATCCTTTTGATATTAAACTAGATCAATTTCTTTTAACAAGACTATGTCAATACTCATAAGGACTCAAACCTAATCAAGACGTTTACCTTAAGAAACATGTTAGACAGAAAATTCTAAAAACCCACAAAGGTTAAATATGGTTAAGCCTTTGGAAACCGTAAAACTATAGAGACGCAAGCTCGTACTAAACCTTTAAGGAGTTCTAGAATATCTTCAAAATCAATATCCAAATCGTATATGTAAACTTTATGTGGGTGTCCGGTTTGAAAAGGGTTAATTCGGTTTTTGGTATGTGATGCCTTGGATCGTAACGTTTTCGGAAAACATTGGGAAAATCTTTTTCCTGTATTTTCTTTAAATATTGTAATTCCTGCTCTGCAATATATAAGTAGTTTAAAAGTGTCGGTTGTGTCCTTTATATATTACTAGTTTAAAGGGCTCGGTTGTGTCCTTTATATATTATAGGTTTTTCGGACTGACAGCAAGATGATTAAATGAATGTTTGTTGTGGAAAATTCTATACCGTCGAAATTTGAATTTCGATTTCTATCATGGCTCCTGTATTTCAAGTCCTTTGGTTGGATGGATGGTTTTGATTAGAAGTGAGAAGAAAACCCTGATAATCGTTGTAATTTGTCTAATCAGATTAATCGATATATTAGTTTTATTAATTAGGGTTTTCTCCATACGATCCTCCATATTCATCATAATGGGGTTCAGAATGGTTATCATAAGAGTATTGGTAATTGTCAAAACTGACAGCATGGCCTCTATGTTGACGATTGCTTCGTATTACTGAGGGACGATGAAAATTGTTGATCGGCGTTTGACGCTGGAAATTGTTTTGTCTTGATTTATTATGATTGAAGGGAGGTGAAAGAATTTGGGTGTTGATTGGTATTAAGCCTTTGGAAGTTGCCAAAATTTTGGGATGTATGCCCTAATGGATGTTGTTGTGATCTGCATTCATTTGCTATGTGACCAATGCGACCACAGCTATGACACTTAAGTGGTTGGTTAATTATTGGGTTGAATGGTTGTAAGGGGCAAATTAGGCCTGGAAGATTTTTGAGCTTCCAAATAAGATATTTGAAGCTTGCTAATGTGCGCTGCCAGAAGATTGGGTGGATTTCCTACGAGTATTATATACAATTTGGGGTTCGAGGCCAGTAAGTATCTAGTCGAACTGATTGAGAAAAAAATTAAATTGTTAAATATCAGCTTTTACAGTGGTACAAATGTAATTAGATCAATTAACAGAATATCTGATTATAAACAAAATATATAGGTTAAGTGAAACCCAATACAGAAATCAATTAGCAGAACAATCGATGTACTACAAAAAATCAATTACTGGAATAACTGATTATTTGTTAATTAATAAAATTAATTAGATCGATCATAAAATATCGAACAAGTATTGAAAATTGTTTTTTTGAACTTAATGATTCGTTACTTACAAAAATAGTAAAAACATAGCTCGCCGTGTTCTTAGCTCCTGGGGCTTCACTAGGTGTTGCTTCCGTAGACGTGTGTTCTGCCAAGTTGATAGCGTCACGATGTGCAAAATAGAGCTTCTTTGTTCTTCTGGTTAAAGGATTGGGATCCATCATTGCCAGTTAGAGTAATCTTGTCCTGCCAACGTTGTCAGAACCTACCATGACTGCGGTAATTTGTTGTATCACTATACTTAAAGTTCACTTTTAAAAAAATATTATCTGCCGTTAAATTCATTTATAAGACGTTCTGCTATAATTGTATTGATCGAGGCTCCGATGGCCCCCCGGCTTGCGGTAGAAGTCATAGATAGGTATTAACGCAAGGTTATGGGCAACGCAGACATACCTTTCGGCGGTAAAAGCGTGGTATTTGACAGCGGTTTTCGTCAAATTCTTTCCGTTGGTAAAATCCGCGGGAATAATAGGGCTCATATCGTAGAGGCGAGTTTGAAAAGAAGTCACCTCTGACCGAATATCAGGCATTTAGCGCTAAAAATTAATATGCGTTCGCGAAATGGTAATGGTGTAAATGTAAATCAACAAAGAATTTTTGGCGGTATATGTGCGGATTGGTTATTGCGGTTAGGCGAAGGTAAAATCCCTCAGAGCTCTCAGAGCAATTAAAAAAATAAGAGTAAGATCTTTAGGTTTTCAGAACTGGGGTAAATTTCTCTACTTAGAATGTCTTTCTGTAATTAATAGGGAATCATTTCCTCTAGCAAAATAATTTTGTTATTGACTGCATATACGTATAATTCTGTCTGGTGGATTAAAAATAAAATTAAGTTTAATTGATTTATTGTTAACCAAATTAAAATTGAGTTTTGTCTATTACTGCCTTCTTTAATAAAGTTTGTTTTGATGTATTAAAAATTTAAATTTTGTAGGTGAGATGAACGTGGCTTACTTGTTCACACGTTATCGATTTAACTGGGATGAAGTGGATTTCAGCATTTTTTCAACGTATAGTATGATTACTAATTTAATAGGTAAGAGATTTTTTATTAAACATTTAAATAATTACCTTTATCTTAAGTTGATATTTTGCGACCTTTCTTTTACTTGGCGTTTCACAGAACTAATCAGCGTCTTCGCGAGATGGACAAGAGAAGCAGTGAGATGCGAAAGTGCAAAGGGCTCAAGAAATCACTATGCAATTTTTTACTATTTTATTTCGCTGAACTGTTAGGTCACAACTGGTTTGTATGGAATCCTGGTAATAGAGCGATCTACCTGAAGGTTTCCCTACGACCCGCTACTTCTCATTTGACCCTCTGCTGCTCGTACATCCTCTCGTATACTGGTTGATTTACTCTCAGCAGTCACGCGTACAGAATTCTCGTTAAGAGTTTATATGCCGAGTTAAGACAAATGATTAGGTATAAGCACTAGCTTACCTTCAACAGGCCAGTCGGAAATTTAGTTTTTAGCCAAATATTATATCCTTGCCAAATGACGGGGCGTATTATTTTACTAAAATTATTAATATATTTTGGTCCTCACTTTTAGCTTTCTCAATTGAATATATGACTAATTAATCTTTTTCTTAATCCAATATTATAATATACATATGGTGTGCACGCACAACCCCTACAAAATGAAAGGGGTGATTCTACATAAAAAACACGAAAAAATGTTTATATTAACGTAGGTCCGAAAATGCTTCGTTACGAAGATACAGGGTGTTGAAATATTTATTTTATTTTATTTTTTATTAAATATCTGTTGCAAATAATACAATTTTCCCACAAAATTGGACATTCCGGATATTTTTTGGGTGAGGAATCATAATTTGGTATCAGATTTCATGTGACACTTAGAGGGCGCTACGTACGCTACTATTATTTATGTAAATTTGCCCTAACTTTTTTGGAGATGCACTTCTAGGTTATTTTACGAATAAACATTATTCTTGTACCTTCGATGCAAGGAAACCAAATTTTTTAATAATAATAAACTAAGGTGTATTTATTTCAAGACAATACAATATTAAAGGTAAGTATGAATTATTCTAAACTATAATAAATGCTTCACGTGATGACCGTGATAGTTTGAAGGCATAATGTAATTCTTTTTTTTAAAGAACGTAGTATACGTTTTTTGCTTAGGAAAGTCTAAGTATTTATTCATAAAAAAAGGTATACTTACTCAACAATGCTAGGTAACCGTTCTTAACAATAATAAACGCAACTGTCATTTTTGACAAAATTGTTATTGTCATATTAATAATTTGATTTAATTGAAAGTAAGATCTTAATTTACTTTTTTTTTTAAAATGGTTTCGTTTACTAAAGAAGAATATGCAGATATGCATTTAATCTACGAACACGTTCAGTGTAACGCTCGAGCGGCACAACGTAGATATGTTGAAAATTTTCCGAATAGAATCCATCTCACTCATAAAACCTTGACAGCACTTCACCAGAGATTGAGGCAAACCGGATCGGTGTCTCCAAAAAAAATGAAACGGGTAGGCATCCCGTTGTAGTTGAAGAATTCGAAGAAGCTATTCTGATGGATCTAGAAGATAACGCAGAATTAAGTTGTCGAAGATTGTCAGCGATGCATTCAGGAATTTGCAAATCACCTGTAATTAATATTATACACAAGAACTTTTTTTTCCGATTGGATGAGAAATAAGAAAGTTGAAGATCCAACTTTTTATTCTCGTATTTCTCCGATGTATCTAGTTTCAGGAGAGGCGGAATTAATAATTTACACAGTTCACATCATTATGCATATGTTGGGGATAATCTCTTTGTAGTGAAAGTAACCAAACGTCAATATAGGTTTAGTATTAATGTGTGGATTGGTATCGTAAACAACAACCCAACTGGACATGTTGTGTTGCCAGGTCGATGAACAGGTGAAGAGTATTGAAATTTTGTTCAGAATATTTTACCCACACGACTAGAGGAAGTTCCTTTAAATATTTGGCAAGCCATGTGGTTTATTCACGATGGGTGTCCGGCTCATTTTAGTCGAAATGTGCGTCAATATCTGGATCAGACTTACGAAAATCAGTGGATTGGTAGAGGCGGACCAGTTCAATGACAGCTAGGTCGCCAGACTTAAATCCTTGTGATTTTTGTATATGAGGTTTTCTCAAATGCCATGTGTACTCCGTTCCAATACAAATGCTTGAGTAGCTCTGGTTGCGAAATCAAAATGCCTGCAATGAATTCAGACAAATGCAGAATATTTATAAACGTATCAGACGTTCTCTAAAAAAAAGAATTACATTATGCCTTCAAACTAACGGTCATCACGTGGAGCATTTATTATAGTTTAGAATAATGTATACTTACCTTTAATTTTTTATTCTCATGAAATAAATTCACCTTAGTTTATTATTATTAAAAAATTTGTTTTCCTTGCATCGACGCATAAACTTGCAAATTGCATTAGAACGGTTACCTCTAGCGTTGTTGAGTAAGTATAGCTTTTTTGCTTAGAAAAGGTACAAGAATAATATTTATTCGAAAAAAAAGCCAGAAGTGCATCGCCAAAAAAGTTTGGTTGGGCAAATTTACATAAATAATAGAAGTGTACGTAGCGGCGCCTAATACGCGCGTAATCTAATACCAAATTATAATTTCTCACCCAAAAAATATCCTGAATGCCCAATTTCGTGAGAAAATTTTATTATTTGCAACAGATATTTAATAAAAAATAAAATAACATTTATATTTCTACACCTTGTATCTCCGTAACGAAGCATTTCCGGACCTAGGTTAATATGAAAATTTTTTCATGTCTATGTAGAATCGCCCCTTTCATTTTGTAGGAGTTGTTCGTGGCCACACTGTATAATATACATATATTTATAAAATATTTTTAAGTCCAGGTGACCATATGTTCACTACTCTTGTTCTCTTTTGCTGACGTTTCGCCAAAACCGTATTTGTCATATTCCAAGCTCTCTGTTCGGCATTTAACTGGAGTACACCGATTACTTCAGGAAGGGATAACCAATATAAATAAATTTTTCAGGGTGTATTCAGGCAGTGTAGCGAGCATTTGAAAAAAAAATAAAAATAGCCAAAAAACGCTATTTTGTATCTTTTTTTACAAGATATTTCCCACGAAATGCTTTAACACATCGTCTTAAATTTTTATGTTTGAAGTATGTACTCAATAACCAAAAAAAAAGTAGAACGTACGTTAAGGAGTATCTCCCCACTTAGGAGAAGGGGGAATCTATTTTCACTTTCTCTTCAGATTATTATACCTAAATCTTAATGAATGTGATTCTTTACGAAAATATCACAAAACATTTCTTGTGTCAGTGAGTAAGTGTATGGTAAGGAAGGAGATTAAAGGGGTATAATAGATTAGAACGTCCAAAATTTTAACCTATAAAATCGAATTAGTTTACGAGGCAATTAATTCGATAATGTCTAACCTTTAAGGCCATGGTTAATGTAATTATAATTTTAAAATTTTAATTATTTTTAACACAGCAAAGCCAATACAACAAAGGTCAATCACTTCTTGGTTTTGCTGCTAAAAAATCAACTACAAGGTCAATTATATTATTAATATTTTATTGCTTTTTAACATATTTACAAACTCATATCCATTCCATCTCCAAAAATTATCGATTTATACGTACGTAACGGTGTCTCTATCACTCAAGATTAAAATATCATTTATTTTTATATTAAAACGTGACAAATTTCCTTTACTCGGAACTTCTCTCGTTACAAATCTTTCATTTCATTAATAATGGTAAAAGTGTAACCCAATTTAGTTCTGCACATAGTTATTTAGTATACTGTCTTTTCAAACATTTTTATTATGCGCCATTTTGTTTCACAATATGAGAATCGTACGAATATTTTACCAGTTTCTACCTATGCCACACTTATTTTCTGGGCAAGATTTAAAATAATTTTGGATTATATTTACACCGATTTTTTAAGACCGCCATCTTGTATTGTTATTTTGAATTCGTTAATCGCTGTATTATATTCAGTTTTGCTGTAAGATATTAACTCAATTGAATAAGAATATTGTTGAAATTTATTTTTTAGACATTTTATTTGGGGGCCATTTTGTTTCTCCGTCTTGAATTCGTACCACAATTTTACCAGTTAATCTCTATATCACACTTAATAGATGTGAAAAATATAAATTTATCTAATAATAGTAGTTTTTTAGACTGATATTTTTAAATAATTTACTAGGACGCCATTTTGTTTTGCTGTCTTAGATTCATACCAAAATATTATAGGATGATTCCTCGAATTTTGTGCAAATTTGGGATACATTAGATAATTTAGTTTTTAGTAACAATTTTTTTAACATTTCACTAGGTCGCCATTTTGTTCAGTCTTATTGGATTTTTACCAAAATAATACCAGGTCATCCCCACATAACCATTAATTTTTATTCAAAATTTGAAGTCAATCGATTGAGTAGTTTTTAGCTACGCCGTAAATTAACAGACAGACAAACAGAGTGGCAAATGGGGTTGAGAAAACATATTTTTTTGGCTGGGATGCTAAAACGTATATATGTAAAACGTGCAATTTTTCTCAACATTACAAATATTTCATTTGGCCGCCATTTTGTTCCGTCATCTTGAATTCGTACCACTGTTTTACTAGTTCATCTCTATACCACAGTTAATTCTTGCACGAAATTTGAAATTAATGTATTAAGTAGTTTTTTCATGCCGAATTTTTAAATATTTTATTAAGCCACCATTTTATTGGATTGGATTCGTACTAAAATTTTACTAGTTAATTACAAACTAACACTTCATTTTTTTTAAAAATTTGAGATAACCCAGATAAGCAGTTTTTTAATAATAATTTAAAATTTTACTAATCCGCCATTTTGTTTCGCCATATTGAATTTTTATTAAAATGCGACCAGGTCATTCCCAAATGACTTAATTTTTTACAAAAATTTGAAGAACTCAGTTTAGTAAGTAGTTTTTTAGCTCTACCTCGAATAGGCAGACCGACAGACAGACCGACGGAATTGAGAAAACACGTTATCCGGGATCTAGAGACCCCAAAACGTAAAAATCTGAAAAAAATCTCGGAGGGTGATTTTTGACGATTACAATACTTCCATTTTACGAGGGAAGTAATAAATTCAATAAGTAGTTTTTATATTGACCCATATCGCTTTTTGTTACGTCATTTTAAGTTCGTAGCAGTTTGTCCGTATATCAAATTTAATTTTTCTGCAAAACTAAATTGCAAAAAGTTTAAAGTAGAGACTAAAAAAATGGCTGCTATTTTGTTCCACCATCTTGAATTAGTACCACAACTTTACCAGTTTCTCTATATCACGCTTAATGCTTGCGCAAAATTTGAAGTTCATTTTTTCTGACTCATTTTTTAACTATTTTATTAGGGCGCCATTTGGTTTTACTATCTTACATTCATACCAAAATGATACCAGATCATTCCTATGCAACGCTTGATTTTTGTGCAAAATTTGAGGCAAATTTGATAATTATTTTTTTAGTAATCTTGCTTCAGCATAATGGATTTTTACCAAAATATTACCAGGTCATCCCCATATGACCCTTAATTTTTGACTAAAATTGAACTCAATTTGACAAGTAGTTTTTAAGCTATATCGCGAACTGATAGATAGACAGACGGACCGACACGACGGAGTTGATAAAACTTATTTTTAGCACCTAGGGACGCTAAAACGTGAAGATATGTAAAACCCGAGAAGATGATTTTTTTACGATTACAAATATTCTATTTGGCCGATTTCTTCCACCATCTTGGATTCGTACCAAAATTTTGCTAGTTGATTCCTACATAATCCTTGATTTTAGCGCAAAATTCGAAATAAATTGAATAAGTGGTTTTTTGTTTGCCATTTTGGATTTTTACCAGGTCGTTCCCATATTATGACCCTTAATTTTTGAGTAAATTGGAAGTCAATCTGACAAGTAATTTTTAAGCTAAGCCGTGAACTGACAGATAGACAAACAAACTTATTTTTGGCCCCTAGGGACCTAAAACGTGAAGATATGTAAAACCTGAGAGGGCGATTTTTTTCATGACTACAAAAATTTTATTTGGCCGCCATTTTGTTCCGCCATCTTGGATTAGTACCACAATTTTACTAGTTCATGTCTATAGCCCTGTCAGTTATAGCATACAATTTTCAATCAGCCATTAAGTAATTTTTTAGGCTGAATTTTTAAATATTTTATTAAGCCGCCATCTTGGATTCATACAAAAATTTTACCAGTTGATTTCTAAATTATACTTGATTTTTGTGCAAAATTTGCCATCATTTCAATAAGCAGTTTTTTAGTACTAATTTTTTTAACATTTCACTAGGCCGCCATTTTGTTTTGCCAAATTGGATTTTTACGAAAATGTTACCAGGTTATCCCCATATAACCCTTAATTTTTGACCAAAATTTGAAGTTAATCGGGTAAGTAGTTTTTTAGCTATGCCGCGAACAGTCAGACCGACGGAATTGAGAAAACATGTTTTTCGGCATCTCGGAGGGTGATTTTTTTCACGATTAAATACTCCCTTTTACGAGGGAAGTAAAAATCAGACTTTACACATATGCTGCCTCTATACTTAAATTTGTGGTTGTGCAGCATAACTGTATACCCAGGGAAAATTTTCATTTTATAGTTCCAGTTCTTCTACTTTACTTTTATGATTGTTATTATCCGTTCGTGGTGATAGCCATAAACAGAAGAATTTTACAAAGTGAAGGCGCAATATGTTAAATTAATAATATTGTTCACTATGTTTGCTTCATGCGGTTATTAACTTTTAAACACATCTCCTTTCCAGAAAAAAATATTATATACTCTCCGGCAAGGTAGTTATATATAATATAAAAAAAGTTAAAAACCTCGCAGCGTTACGAAGAATATTTCTAAGACTCTCGTGAGTCTCGTGCTCTCGGCAACTAAAAACCTTATTTTGTTGCGCGCGTGACATATTTAAAGAGGCGAATTTATTGTTTATCTGATAGATCTATGCGAAGCATAATCAGTGTTTCGATTGACTTAAAGAATAAATGTATTTTATTGTATACTAATTTCATTTTTTTTTTAATTCAACATGTTTTCTAATAAAACTGTTTTAATTTATCAAGGCATAATAGATCATACTGAATTGTTTTTAATTCCCTCGTAAAAGAGAAGTATTGTAATTGTGAAAAATCACCCTCCGAGATTTTTAAGATCTTTACATCATCATCAGAGTCCCTAGATGTCGAAAAACAAGTTTTCTTAATTCCGTCGGTCTGTCTGTCTGTCGGTCTATCAGTCTGTCTGTTCACGGGATAGCTAAAAAAACTACTTTCCTTATTGACATTAAATTTTGGTCAAAAATTAAGGTTCGTATGTGGATTACTTGGTAACATTTTGATAAAAATCCAATCCAATGGCAAAATAAAATGGCGGCCTAGTGCAATGTTTAAAAAAATATTAATAAAAAATCTACTTATCAAATTTATTTCAAATTTTGCACAACAATCAAGTATTATTTAGGAATCAACTGGTAAAACTTTAGTGCGAATCCAAGTTGGCGGAATAAAATGGTGGCTTAATAAAATATTTATAATAAAAAGTATAGAATTATTTCAAATCGTTTGTCATAACTAATTGTGAGATAGAGATAAACTAGCAAATTTGTGGTACTAATTGAATATGGTGGAACAAAATGCCGGCTAAAAATTACCCTCTCAGGATTTATATATCTTCCCGTTTTGGCGTCCCTAGATGCCACAAAAATAAGTTTTTTGTCTGATATTTCGCGGCACAGATTAAAATCTTGTCACCAGATTGACTTCAAATTTCAGACAAAAATTAAGAGTCATATGGGGATGACCTGGTAATATTTATAGTATAAACAAGATGGCGGCCTAGTGAAACGTTAAAATTATCACTAAAAAAGCTAATTATCCAATTTACCTCAAATTTTGCCCAAAATCAACTGTTACATAGCAATACAAAGAACATGTAACATTTTGGTATGAATTCAAGATAGCAAAACAAAATAGCGGCCTAATGACATACTGACAAAATAAAATAAAATCAGAATGAAAAAAATACTAATTAGATTAATTTCAAATTTCGTGCAAGCATTAAGGGTGATATATAGATAAACTAGCAAAGTTGTAGTACGAATTCAAGATAGCAGAAAAAATGTAAAAACATTTTTAAAAGATCAACGTAAAAAAAATTTATTTAATTGTCTTTAAATTTTTCAAAAAAATTAAATCTGGTACGAATTTAACATGACGTAACAAAATGGCGGTGTGTGTTAATGTAAAAACTACTTAATAAATGTATTTTAATTATGCCCAAAAATCAAGTGTGGCATAGGTAGAAACTGGTAAAATATTAGTGGAATACAAAATGATTGAACAAAATGGCGCCCTTCTTTGAAAAGACATTATATATGTGTTACTTAATGATTATGTACTGAACTAAATTGGATCACACTTTACTATTCCTAATAAAGGGAAAGATTCATAACGAGGGAAGTTCCGGGTAAAGGAAACACCTATTTTTTTAGAGTCCTTTTCACTAATAAATTAATTCTAAATTTTATATTAAGTAAGAAATTGTCGGAATATTTAGTCATGTCAGTCCATCATTGTTTACAATCCTTGCCTTCATGTCATAACAAAAAAAAAAGTTCAAAGCATTCAAAACACATGCTGTCGTTTTGTATTTGGACTCCGTAAATATGATCATGTTACCCAAAAATTCGTCGAACTAAATTGGTTAAAATTTAATAAAATCGTACACCTCCATTACTTTACTTTTTTGCAGAGGTTGTTTATAAATTCTGAACCTATGTACCGCCGTGAAAAAGTTATAGCTAGAAGCGCAATACACGACCTAAATATATGTTCGTCTACCACCCTCACAATGCCGAACATTTCTGTTATATTATCAAAAAAGTCACTCTAGTGGCAAGATCCCAGTTCAAAAACACAATTAGATAGATAACGTTGGATCCCCAAGGAATGCTTTTTTCAGCTGTACCAAGTTTATTAAGATCTGTTGAGCCGTTATCGATTTATAGAGATTTATTTGAAAAAGCATTTATACATCCCCCACAACTTTAAACTCAGAGATAGAAGAAAAAGTTAATAACAAAAAGACAAAAATGCTTACATTTTTGTGTTATCTTATTAGGGCGAAATTTCGAGAAACACTGTTTTTTTTTTAAATAAGGAGAGTAATTACGCCCTCTAGCAGTCATCTTAGAAACTTAAAAATTATTTCCAGAATTTTCTTGTGACCACTTTGGTTATACAATTTTTTACCTCAAGTTTTTACAATGAGTGGTCCACCCCCACATATATACTAATAATTTAACATATACCTACTTGCAAAACGATTAAAACATCCTATATGTTACTAATCGGGCTAGAGTTCTCAGTATGATTAAAATAAAAAAAAATCAAATTGACTTGATAGATAAAAAACAAAAAAATGTATACATAAAAATATATTTATACCTTATTTAAGAAAACCTGTACATCTAGTTGATGTTAAAAGCAAACAAGTAAATAACCATTTATTATCAGTTGTTCTTCGTTACGCTATGAGGTTTTTAACTTTTTTACAATTGTTTAGTATTGCTCTAATGATTAATTTCATTATATCTAACCTTGCCGGAGATTATATAATAATATCTTTTCTCGAAGGGAGATGTCTTTGAAAGTTAATAACCGCATAAAGCAAAAATAGTGAACAATAATATTAATTTTGCTTATTGCGCCTTCGTATTATATAATTATTCTGTTTTGCGTTGTCAGAACGTGTAATAACAATAACGAAGACAAAGTTGTAGAAGAACTGGAACTATAAAATGAAAAAAAAACTTTTATTTTCACTGGATATTCAAATATGCTGCAAAAATTTAAATATAGAGACATAATAAATAACATTTATATATCTGTTAAACCAGTTTTCTAAAAGAAAAATTTAAAATATTTTAATCTGGGGTGATAGAGACACTTTTAGGAAGTCTGTATAAGTCGGTAGTTTTTGGCGAAAGCTTCATATAAAATTATTTTATATGAGCATCTAAAAATCTTGAAAAGCAATAAAAAATACTATATATATATATATATATATATATATATATATATATATATATATATATATATATATATATATATATATATATATATATATATATTACGAATAATTTACTTTATTATTAATTAATTAATATTAATATTAATAATAAACAAAATATAATATATATTATTTTATAGGTACATCAGTGTCTGTCGGAGTTTTCAGCCATCTCCTAAAAATAGATGACGGCATTGTGGGTATATATTCATCTATGAGTAAGATTTTGTCAAGTTTTGTATATGGATTCGCAAAGACTTCATTGGTTTTTTATCTAGGTGAGTGTGTGAAAGAACGAACTATCTTATTAGGTGTGTGAATTATGAAACGCATTGCATAGCATAGTATATTTTACAATACTGCAAATAACTTTAAAAAGAAATTACAATTTTATCTATATTCAAAATGTTGGCCCCCGTTTAATAGACAAGATACTTTGCTGCACCTTCTGGTTTTCGATTTTCAGCGTTATTGGTCGCAGCTTAGGTATAAACGCACTTATCATTCGCAATAGTCAAATTAAAAATAGAATATTCTGTATGATAATAATGTCTGTTTTCTGTGTAATTGTGATTGTATATTTCTATTATTTTGTTCTAATTTAAAATATTAAATTTTAAAGGCCAAGCCTTTATAACTACCAACGATTATACTTCCAATAGACAGTCCATGAGGTCCAAATGATCCACTACATCAATTGGCATAAGATAAGGTTATTTCCTGAGTCTGAACTTTTAAGAAATATCTGACTTGTTTTTATTTTATTTACTTACTACCTTTACATCAAAAATGGAAAGCTAAATTACTCGCGTTAACTTAAGGTAACTGTACAGCTATGAACAACAACAAAAGAAGTCAACGGAATTGACTATTTTCGTATAAAAATAAATTTATGCTTCGGACTAAACAAAACGTGTTTTAACTTTTTGCTGCTCACTGTCAAGTCTCGCTTGCCTTCCGCTCTGCTCTTCTCCTGAACTTCGCGGGGTTGTCGGGTCTTGTCGATCCCATTGTGTAAGCAATGTAGTAAGTTAGTAGTTATCTATGTATTTAGTGCAGTTTTGAGATTCTTAGGAAAACAAGTAAGGGTACTCGCAGTGGTGCTTTGTTAATAAGTACTGGTCACAAATTTTGTTCATTCCGGCAAAGCGCATTTTGTGACATTGCATGATATATTATCCGCGTTCCCTCGTATATTCGTGTAACTAACATTATGAAATTTTAAATTTTTTCCTATTAAATTAATAAAATGATTTTTGATTAATATTACTAAAAATAGCCATTTTAGAGCCTTTCACTAGTGTTAGAATCACTCGAGCGAAAATATACTTGAGTACTCGATTATTAAAAAAAACTGACATAACACGATTATTGGCAACGATGCGAGTTCTAAATTCGAACGATGAACTACCTATCGTTGAAAAATTCGTAATATGAGTTTCTTACTGTTTCTCTGTTCAGTAGTTCTTAACAAAGCTCACAATCAAATAAAACAAAAAGTAATTATAATAAAATGTTGTTAATTTGGGAAGAAAAATATTTATATTTCTCAATTTGTTACGTTATTTTTGCATTAAACGCCCGATTTATTTAATCCCTTGTTAGGCAACCAGGTATGTAATGAAATGTATCAACGTGTTACCATTGTTTGAAGATACAACGATTTTACACTTGTTACCTGTGATTAAATGTAGAAAAGGTTTTTGATTAAAAAAATACAGTCTGTTGCGCTTTCCGACTCCAGCTGACGTTTTGTTTTAATTCCTGCTAAAAGTTAAAAGTAATAACCGCCACGGCCGCGGCGCTCGCTGCTCTTATTCTTAGGGGGCAGGTGGCAAGCGAACCCAATGGAATCTCTCCGAGTTATATAGTGCAATACGGGTTGCAAGCACGAGCAGTGGTATTTAAATATGAGTGAAAATTATTTTAAAAAATCGCTCGATTATTGAAATCGCTTGACAATCGATTATTCGATTATTAAAATCTGTCGGTTATCCCTAACACTATCTTCCGCAGCAAAGATTGTGACGGGATAACGTGACCGGCTGTACGAGTAGGCGAGGTAGCGATTCGTCGAACTACAACAAACTATAACATTAAAGAAATCAATTTGCCAAAAAATTACTACCAAAATTTTCTTAGCCTCACTACTTCATGTGTTTATGTGTGTTATTGTGTGACTGTTCGTCTGGTTTAAATCTTGTCATGGATTTTTCACACACTTCCACATGATCGATTAACTTCAAATTTGGCACTCTTGCACAGTTCCCGTTAATATACAATTTAACACTTTCATATATAAAATAATTAAGATGGCATCTTCAAAAGGGCGGGAAAATTTTGTTATTTTTCTTCAGATTTGACAGAAAAATCGGTATCTGGGATTTTTAGCAGTGCAAGTTATGAATTTTTAGTCAGCATTTAACATATAATATATAAAAAATCCGATATAATATATAAAAAATCACGTTTTTATAAAGTGAACGTGAATTATGTTATACTATATAATATTTATTTAGAAATATTTTAAAGAAAAATATTTAAGATGACCAAGACTCTCTTAGAATTAACCGGTTAAATTGGAATCTGATGACAGAGTGAGGGGTTTGATCGCCAAAACCACTGTCGCTATCTTCTGTATCTATCCCTCACACTTCTGAGGAATTCGGTGATTGCAGAAAACTTTATATAGTCTAACTCGATGTCCAATAAATCCTTCCTTTCAGTTTGGGTAAACTTCTGAACATATTTGCATTTTTTTTTCAGTCTTCAGCTTGTAATTCTTTAAATCTTTAAAGACTTAAGTTTTCTACATGGCCCAATTTAAAGGCATTATTACGAGCGGCTACCCAATTTTTACCTAACGTCCATAGATTTTCGATGAAGTTCGGACCAAAACTAGAAATGGACAACGGCCGCTGGTTGTCTTAAAACTGACCACAGGGAAGAGTAGTATTTATTTAAAAGGTTATAAAACAGACAACAAGCGGCGTTGTGATATCCATTTAAATGAGGTTTGCAGCAATTATATCCAATATGGTACATGGTACGACTAAATAAGGTAATGGTCCTCAGTGGCCGGCACGCCATAAATGAGCAGAGGGTTCTAAGAATCCCCGGGTGAAAATATCGACAAGCAACTTGGAATGTTACCAGTTTATTTGAAGCTGGCAAATTACAATATACTAAACAGGAAATGAACAGACTGAATGTCGGCATCTTTGGAATCAGCGAGATGAGATGGATTGGAGTCGGCAAACTTGTGAATGATCCGGCCGTGTTATACTGTTACAACTCTGCGGAAGACCCATGAACAATACAGGTCTTGCAGACAAAGATGAGCAAATGGTAAAATGATTCTATGAACAATGGTAATGGTAATTTCAATTCCAAAATAGGTAAAGGCAGAGAAGGAGTGAATGTTGTGTTTTTTGGATTGGCGCAAAGAAACGAAAGAAGGGATGAATTGGTGCAGTTTTGTGAAGCATATAATCTTACTATCTCAAAACACATTCTTTCAGCATCCTCCTAGGAGATGAATTGCCCCTGGAGATTGTCCAGAATGAATAATTTAAAATCAGATAGATTTTCTATTGATAAATAATCAATCAAGACATATCCCTGTTCCGACATTAATTCAAATCACAACCCTTTAGTTCCTAACATCCACCTAAAACTTAAAAAACTCGTATGGTATAACAAAGAGAATCGAATAATCGTAGATACACTGAAAGACAACAAAGTTGTAGGAAAAACACTAAACAGATCGAAAATCTAAGGAAGAAGCAAAATGGCATAAAACCTGATGAAATTGAGAGATAGATGATGTAATTGGAATGATAGAAGCCTTATATGTTATTAATGTGTTATTTCAACGATGTAGAGCTACCAACAAACACGTTTACATTCGATTTATAGATTAAAAAAACGCGTTTGGAAAAGTAAAACATGCTCGTACGCATATTGAACGAGATAAATCTAGACCAACCAGATGTAAAATTAATTGCGAATCTGTATAGGAACCAACGAGCTTAGACAAGAATGAAATCTCAGGTAAATGAAAAGATAGAAATACAACGCGGTGTAAGACAAGGGTGCATTTTTCCGGAAATACTGTTTAACCTCTGTTCGAAGATGATATTCAAAAGCCACTACAGGAACGAATAGAAGGCATAATATTAAAAGGCGTATTAATTTACAATATCAGGTATGCCCATGATACTCTACTACTGGCCGAAAGCATAACAGATTTAACCCTTTTCGAAGATGTAAATATGGTTACCAACAAAGATGGTTTGGAAATGAATATCAAAACTAAATATACTGCACGCAACAAATAGCACGTGGCCCAACAGAAATAAAAACGAGCGATATTCAGCGTCTCAAAAGCTCTAAATAGTTATGAATATTAACAAATGAAACATAGAGACAATAAGAGACAGAAACAAAAACCAGAATTGAACAAGCAAGACAAACAATTACGGATATGAAATCACTCTTATGTAATAGAGATTTTAACATCGGGATTAGAAAAAGAATCCTAAGAGATTACATTATTTCGATTGTACTGTATGTATGATATGGAGACGTGGACATAATTAAAACAAGAAAACTATAATATCTTGGTCGTATAATGCGAAAGCCCAAATACGAATTATTGCAACTCATTCTTCAAACAAATCCAAGGAAAAAGAGGTCCAGGGCGCAGAAGGGATTCTTGATTGAAAAATATTCAGGTGGTCCGAAAGGACACACCAATACCGTTGTGCTTCAAAAATTCAAGATGCCCTATTGATCACCAACCTCCGACGATAGAAGATGGTACTGGACAAAGAAGAAGAAACTTCCTGCAATATTTTAATAGATAATTGTTAATGCTATAGAAAAGCTTATTTTCATTGCATCATACCTCACCACTACAGGGTGAGCCAGAAATCGAAGGGTTAACAGTAGTATATTTTATTTTTGTAGTTTTGTAGCACCAATAGTTCTTTTAAACAGATTTTAATATAAAATTTATTATCGTAAGACCTAAACTAATATTTTAAGATATATTTCACATACATGTAGTATAACACATCAAATTAGTCCATAGATTCTTCTAATTTAACAAAAATATTGTGCAGTAAATACGCACTCTGTTATTACGCTAATTAGAAGATAGGAAACAAAAATCCTATTTTTAAAATAAGTTGGTAGTTTATACAGGCATATTAAAAAAGTTAAAAACAAAAATATATGCAGGCAGTGTAATGTTTATTAATGTGAGACTGCTTTTAGATTACTACTACTACTTTTACTAATACAGATAAAAGATGTTAGATTTCAAACTTTTGTATTATCCAAATATTGCCCTGTAGTCACAATATCTAAAGACACCACCAACCTTGTTTTTCCTTTAATGTACATATGTTATCGTGCAAATGCAACATAAAACTTTTGTCATACCAAAATTCGACTCCACAATAATATGTTCCCTGTAGCAGAACCAGCAATTATTCCGACTATCCGGTTATGTTTAACTTGTAAAAAATGTCTTCGTATCAACACCCTATAAGAACATTATAAACGAAAGAACATTAAAAACAATTTCATATTTGTAAAAATATATTAGAATTTATGATAGAAATTTTCAGTTGTCCACTTTTTGGATTTTGAATAATTTAAAATTTTTATTTTCAAACATTTGTTTACCGATCAGTGGCGTCATTAAGTTGGGCGGTACTCAGAGCGGTTTTTCTTATCTATAAGCGGAAGAGAGGGAAATTTTATTGATGCGGGATTTTAAGACTTAGGAGAAGATGTAAACGCCTTTGCTAGTAACACATTTCAAAATCAGGACACTCTGGGAATAAAGGAGCTAATAATAAGAGAGGTCCTTCGTCTTTGGAGTTGGACGGTGAAGGGATGTATGTGGGTCGATGCTTGTATCGCCCTGTCAGGAATAACTAAGGAAGGCATAACGGATGATACTTCATCGGAACTGAATACGTAACAGTATCTGTAAAAGGGATACAGATTGCCCACATCAGCGATACTCTTGTGATTCAAGCTAAGCTCTAAAGCAATATTTGGCTTCAGGTATTTAATTATTCATTTGAATAGTATGGGTATTAGAATATAATTTGTGACATAGTAAACTTGGTTTTGTGTGTCTTAGTGGCGTTAAAATTGACAAGGTTCTTTACTCCCCATTCTACGATTTTAATGGGATCCTCAGTTAGTGATAAAGTTATTACTCTAAGCCTATCATCAATCTTGGAAACAAGTTTGGGAAATTGAATGTTGGAGTGGAGTATACTACCGTCAGCTTAGTTGTGAATAGAGTTGCTGGTAGAAGCAAGCAGATCATTGATGTGCAGAAGGAATAGAAAGGTGCCAACACTGAACCCTGTAGAACGCAAGCGATGATTTTGTGAAAATCAGATGGATGGTCATCAACCACTACAAAAATACTTATGCTAGAAAGAAAACTAGGAATCCAAGTATAAGGTTTTGGAGGAAGACCACAGACAAGAAGTTTGTTAAGAAGTGCGTCATGCCAGACTTGATTAAATGCTTTAGATATGTCGACGGCAATAATTTGAGCTTCTCCATGAAATTTGATGGGCTTGTTCCAGTTGTGGGATACAAAGGTAAGAAGATGTGCTGTGGACCTTTAGTGGCGGTAGCCGTATTGCCTGTCAAGGATAAGTTATTTAAAAGATCAGTGTTCATATACTTCTTCATTGCCTTACTCATAACTGGAAGAAGTTTTAGATCGCTTTTTTAAAAAAGACTGTACACAACTGACTGTAATAACCTGGTCAGGATAGGGCCTAGTTTAGATGCACACTTTTTTAGAACTATACCCAGATAACTTTTTGCTATTAAGAGCTTTGAGAATACACCGTACCTTTTTAACCCTGAAGGTGCGTATTGTATGGCCTAGCGGTGAAATATTTTACAAAAAGCTCAGCTTTTACTTTAAATTTGGAGATGATTTCATGACGAGAAATTAAGAGTGGAAAGGTGCTTTTGCCGAAGTTTTGAGTAACGTTTTCTTGGCAAGCGACCAAAAGGATTGGCTACCAGTATAGCATGAAATAACTTTGCTTTTTATGTGTGTATTGGAAGCATTTTTGGCGTCGAAAAGAACGCGATTATAATGATTTCGTTCCTCGTTTTTAGCCTGCACATGTTCTGAAGTAGGGTTCTTAAAGAAATTGTGATGAGTACGCTTTTCTTTAGTCTGACATTATGGCAGAATTTTGAAAACCAAAGTTTATTGTCGGGAGGTCCTAAAGTCTTAATAGAATGTGCTATAAAGGTTTCTATATCCAATTGGGTTACATCCGAGATTTGTTAACAAATTTCGAAAGGGTTGCTGGAAGAGAAACATGCATTCCAATGGAAGAAACAATAGAAATACCGCAACTCATCCCAATTAGCGGAACTATAGTGATAAATAGTATAGTGAGATGCTATTTCCACGGGCTAGGGAAAAAACTCCTTTACCACCTCCTTTTTTACCCAAAAAATAAAAAGTGAGATGAAATAAAGAAAAAATGAATGAGATAAAAAAATAAAATGAATTAAAATAAAATGATATTATCTCTTCTAGACCGCCCGGCCAAGGCTGCGTGATGTGATTTTTAAATAGGGAAAAATATCTTTAAATTTTTAAATTACCTCTAAAAATGTATCGTTATATTTTGTTAGAAAGGAAAGTTCATATTTCTTAAAATCTATATTTAGTCTAATTTAAGAAAAAAATAGTATATTTTAGTCGTATTTAGTACAATTTGTTAAAGGTTCCAGTGTTAATATAGCAAAGGATTAACATAGAGTTAATAGATATGATTAAAGTCTGTATAGTTAAGGATAATAGAGCAAGAGATCACCCTGTTGAACTCTCCGTTGTGACAAAATAATTTATGGATCAAAAGCCAGTAAGGAACGTTTCATGTACCTAACTTTCGTTTTAAAATTAAAAATGTGTGATATATATGTGAAAACTTTAGTCAAAACAGATGATATTGAATTCATTTAAAAGCATTTAGAAAAGTCGATTTTCATAAATACTTTTGTAGATGTGCAGATAAATAACGATGAGCTGCATTAAACCAAAACGAAGTTGAATAGCACGCAAATAATTATTAACATTTTTATACATTTTTTGGCTACTAATCTTCTCAGGGTACGATTTACTACGATTGGACAAAAACCTTTATATTATTTATTTAATGCACATAATATTGCTTTAAAGCAAATTGGTTTTATCTCTTATTTTTTGATAATTAAGAATCTTAATACAAAATTATGTTAAAGATAAGAACAAAATAGATGAGATCACATCAAGTTTCTCAAAACATAATTTCAAATGTTATAGGTTAAGGGAATCGGAACCCGCTGCAGACCGTAGTTGAAAAGACGATAAAGCATTTTTTTACTTTGTTGTGTCTCTTCTGAAATATCTGAAAAAAATTATTGGCTGACCGGCCAATAATCAGAATGTTTTTTTTATTCTTAATGGTAATCCAATCTTGTAGTACTAAAATCTCTTCGTTGCATAAAATACGAACTGATCCGACCTTGTTAATTAGTGCATTTTTCATATAAAGTTAAACATGTTGACAAGTGAAAAATTGAAGAATGCTATAGTTTTTTCTAAACAGACCTAGTTAGAAAATTTTAATTACAAATTGATTGAATTAAAGAATATACTATTTTTATCAATTATAGGTATTTGTTTTTGAAAAACGACCCAATCAATTTTATTAAAATTGTGAATGATTGTTTTCTTAGCATTTAAGACTAGAAAGCTATTTCGAATTATTTTGTGTCTGCATTTTCTATGTTTTGTTAAAATATTATAAAGTTAAAATGGTTTTGTTGCTTCTCATTTCTTCAACGACTTCCTTTTTGTACTGAATATTTTCAAGTTTCTCTTTTTTTTTCATTAATTCTACCTACCATATTGGTCCATAGTAGAGTCTGTACCGGAATGTTTAAATCTTATCTTCTTAACCTATCCATGTTTTATTTTAATTAAAAATAACAAGCGTAAACGTATTGATTTGCATTTCGCTACTAATGACAGACTTAAAAAAGAGCAAATTCAAATCAAATTTTAAATTTATGGACGTGCCAACCAATGTAGAAAAAATACAAGAACGTCATGAGGTGCAAAACAAATTCAGTTAAAAATGGGGAACGATTTTCTTTTATAGCCTGCTTCATATTGAAAAGTTGTAATAAAATAAATAATATGTAGTTAAGTGATAAGTGACATCCTTCTGCTCCTTTGCTATACTGCTGCTAACGATTGAGTTATAATTTTGTTAAGTTTTGAACAACACTGCTATATTTTAATTTATTTAGTATACCTTAGGATGGATCCATGCAATTATTTTCCGCCAGTTTATTTAATAGAGTTCTAGTTATTGCCCAACATAGTTTAAGACCGAGGATTATACTGTGATTAGCAATTTATTAGATATTTAAAAAAACTCATGATTAAAAATCCATTTACGAACTATACTCCGTTTAATTACAGAAAATTTTGACCTCAAATTTTTAAGGCATCATTTATTTTAAAATAAACGGATATTGTATTTTAATTCTAAATGAAAAAATTATTTTTATAGCCGTATTATATTTCAGAATCAAATAAATTTAACTCACGCTTTTGGACTTAGTATATAAAGATAAAGTCGTAGTATAGTGTAGTCGTAATTTGTGACACATAAAAGGAGATCTATAAAAATATATGAAATAAAAAAATGGTTAAATATGGAAAGTTTTAGTTACTTCATATATATATATATATATATATATATATATATATATATATATATATATATATATATATATATATATATATATATATATTAAATAAACTGATAATAAGTAAACTAAATATTGGAAAAAGGGTTTGAAAAACCATTTTAAATCTAATTTTTCAAAACGAATTTTAAAAAACTGCTGGGTTTTTGAGATCTTTTCTAAAAACCGAACCAATATTTTGCCATATTTTAACGAGTGAAAAGAGAAATGATTAAAATTGAATTTACATAGTGATGACTTAAAAATCTTATACCAAAAAAGTAAATAACTAGAATAACTAGTTCAATACTTCAATAAACTAAACCAATCACAACTATATCACTAGAAATAAACAAAACACTATTCTAACATACGAACTCAATAAAACAGTTAGACACCAAAATATTTTAAATATTTTTGAATTTGTTACTTATATCAATGGCTTCAATATTTTTTCTCTAAATTCTGAATTTACCAGAAACTTCCGGTTCAACAAGCAGCAGCGGAAATGTCAACATATTTGGCCTCGATAGTTTAGTTAAATCTATATCGCTGTGATGAAATTTAAAAAAAATGTATCGAGTTTGAGACGTCCTGTATTCATATATATATATATATATATATATATATATATATATATATATATATATATATATATATATATATATTTATATATATATATATATATATATAATATATATATAATTTTGATTTTAATTTGTTTTAATGACTATTTTTGCGTATATATCTAGTTTATAAGTGGTGACTTTAAAAGCAGGGCTAGGTTATAGAGATCACTGGAGACAGTGTACCTGGTCCTTTTGTGTATATTTGTGCTTTCTTATTGTATGTTTCTTATGCTGAATTTTACACAACAAATATTTTTTGAATTTGAATTTTGTTGGGTGCCATTTTGTTCCATCATATTAGATTCCTACCAATATTTTACCAGTTTCTTTCTACCTGTGCCATACTTGACTTTGGGCATAATTTAAAATAAAATACAATTTAATAAGGAGTTTCTACATTGACAAATACCGCCGTTTTGCTACGACGCGTCATGTTGAATTCGTACCAGTTTATCTCCTTTTCAGATCTAATTTTTCTGCAAAATTTAAAGTCAATTGAACAAAATTTTTTTGCGTTGATTTTTTACAAATTTTATTTAGCTGCCATTTTGTTCCTCCGTCTTAAATTAAAACCCATATTATCAGTCTTTACCTACTCCGTTGGTCCGCAGATATTTCCCAGATATTAAATTTGTAACTGGTTCTCGTTAACCATCCTCGTGGTCTTTTTTAAATTGTCGACGTTTCGCAACTTTATTGTTGCATTCTCAGAACATAGATTTTATATTCTGCGTGAAACCCATATTTTCAGTCTTTACCTACTTTGTTGGTCTACAGATATTTCCTAACCCCAAATAATACACGACTCTAAATCAAATCAAATCAAAATGTACTTTTTTGTCAAGAATACAAAAAATTCTGTTTACAAAGCATGTTTTAATAAAAAAGGCTTTTCGTAAAAAGATAGCAAAAAAACAAAATATAATAATCACATTGTATGTTAAAAACATACAATACATACATGGGTGTCGAATTATAAAAATATAAAAAAACAATCAAAAGGTAAAAGTACAAAAACAAAATCACAGACTTATAAAGGCACATATTAAAATATCTAAGTTCAACAAAAGATAGTTTAAATGCTTAAGTTCTAGAATTTGAAATTAAGAAAGGATTTGTTTTATTTTGACTGGATCTTAACCCCAAATAATATACCACTCTAAAAAATTTTTAGTCAATCGTTTAAGTAGTATTTAAGCTATGTCGCGAAATGACAGACAAACCGACAGATATATAGAAATAAATTGGATAAGTAGTTTTTTCATAATGACTTTTTAACATTTCATTAGGTCGCCATTTTGTTTTGCCATACTGGATATTTACCAAAATATTACCAGATCATCCCCATATGACTTTTAATTTTTGGTCAAAATTTCAAGTCAATCGGGTTAGTTTTTCAGCTATGCCGCGAACAGACTGACAGACCCACACACGGAAAAAATTATTTTTTTGGCATCTAGGGACGCTAAAACGTGAAGATATGTAAAACCTGAGAGGGTGAGTTATTTCACGATTACTTAAATTTTTTTTAGCCGCCATCTTGAATTAGTACCGCAATTTTACTAGTTGACCCCTATACCACAATTAGCTATGGCACGCAATTTGAAATCAATCTATTAAGTAGTTTTTCAGGCTGAATTTTTAAACATTTTATTAAGCCACCATTTTGTGTCGCATTTCTGGATCCGTAACAAAATTTTACCCGTTGATTCCGTAATACCATAACACTTTGATGTTTGTGCAAAATTAGAGATAAAATGGATAAGTAGTTTTTTAATAATATTTTGGGAACATTTCACTAGGCCGCCATTTTGTTAATTTTTTATAAAAATTTGAAATCAATCGGGTAAGTAGTCTTTAAGTAATGCCGCGAACTGACAGACAGACAGACCGACGGAAAAGATAAAACATATTTTTTGACATCTAGGGACGCTAAAACGTAAGGATGTGTAAAACCTGAGAGGGTGACTTCTTCACGATTGCAAACATTTTATTTGGCCGTCATTTTGCTCAGTCAGCTTGAATTAGTACCACAATTTTACTCGTTGATCCCTATACCACAATTAGTCATGACACACAATTTGAAATCAAACCATTAAGCAATTTTTCAAGCTAAATTTTTAAATATTTAATTAGGCCGCCATTGTGTTTCGCCATCTTGTTACCAGTTGATTCCAACATAATACTTGATGTTTTTTTTTTGCAAAATTTGAGATAAAGTGGATGAGTGGTTTTTTAAGAATAATTTTTTTAACATTTTACTAGGTCGCCATTTTGTTTCGCCGTATTGGATTTTTATCAAAACATTACCAGGTCATCCTCATATGATCCTTAATTTTTGACCAAAGTTTGAAGTCAATCGGGTAGTAGTCTTTAAGCTATGCCTCGAACTGACAGCAGACAGCCAGACAGACAGACAGATAGACAGACCGACAGATGGACCGACGGAGTTGATAAAACAAATGTTTTGGCATCTAGTGACGCTAAAACTTAAAGATTTGTAAAACCTGAGAGGATGATTTTTTCACGATTACAAACATTTTATTTGTCTACCATTTTGTTCGGCCATCTTGAATTAGTACCACTATTTTACTAGTTGATCCCTATAGTACAATTAGTTATGGTACACAATTTGATATCAAACCATTAAGCAGTTCTTTCGAGCTGAATTTTTAAATATTTTATTATGACGCCATTTTGGATTCGGCCCCAAATGTTGATTGCAATATAATACTTGATGTTTTTGCAAAATTTGGGATAAACTGGATTAGTAGTTTTTTAATAATATTTTTTTTTTAATTTCACTGGTCCGCCATTTTGTATGTAGTATTTTACTTGATGGAAATTAATAGGTAGTATAATTTGTCCAAGATTAACGATTATTTTAATGTAATGGATTTATATACTTTTTTAAACTTTTTATTATTATTATTATTAAAATGTTATAAATATCCATAAAAAACAAGGTACCATTCAAAGGAGTTTTAAAGGTACAGAGAAATAATGATGAAAGTTAATAAGTCACTGTAGGAACAAACATACATATCAGCTAAACGCAGCTATATTTTCTGAAATAGAAATTGCTAGCTCTGATTTTTCTAAGTTAGAGGTTTGCGGGATGTAGCGGGATTTTATGACTGTCGTACTTTTACCAAACGGTACAAAACATGGATGTTCGTTACACATCTTTTACATGAAATAAGTTTGAATCTCTAACCTCTAGAATTAGATACAAAAAAGTTATTAAAAAAACAGATTGACTAGTAATTAAATTTTGAAGTAACTAGGGGAGGACGATATTTATTTTCTTTAAGCGGGAGCGTGGGTATCAACATACTAATTAAGTAAAAATACGCCTTTAAAAATCATTCTTCGCTCATTTTTAGGTAATTTCATCGTCAAAATGTCATCGAACGCTAAGCCGTAAAACATGCGATCTCCAGACACACTGAACAAAACTACGTGTCTAATAAAAAGCACATGCGCAAATAAATAAAAAAATAACAATAATATGGATCTTTATCTTAATTTGTATTTGTGTCTACTATAGATTTTGAATATTTGGAAAAATCAGGAACGTTTAGGTACAACTCTTGGCCATATAATATGCAATGTAATTTTTCAAAAAGGTAAAAATATTTTGTAATTCATAATTACCACAACTAAACTACTACTCTGACTCTCTTATGTGCGTGGCATGGCTAATATTCAGGGTGTAATCATTTCATTGACTCAAATGAAAAAGGAGTAATAAAATAAAATTATTGAAAATCCTACCGCTTTTGGTTTTCTTTGTCATTATTGCCTGTTCCCAAAAGTCGTATCTAGATTTTTGTTATAAATATAAAGGTTTCACTGATTTTCATTGAATTGGAGTGTATAATATGAAATAATATGATTTACATAGTTTACCTTTAAATTCATTCCGAACAGAAATTTATTTTTAACTTAATAAAAAGTCAATATTTTGCGGTTTTTTTAGGTGCAATTGTGGAAATTTTGAATGGTACATCCTTTATTGCAATGAGATCCATAGCTTCTAAACTTGTTCCGACAGATGAATTAGGTAAGGCTTTTTGCATATTCTTAACAAATCTATTTAGTAATAATTAAGGTATTACTTTAAGCTTTCCCTATTAGGTATTCATAATTAACTGACTTTATAAAAGGAGGAGATTCTCAATTCGACCTGTATCTATTTCTTTTTATATTTGTTCGCGCATATTGTCTAAACGGCTTGGCCGATTTTGATGATCAAACGCCAAATTTTAGAGGACGTTTCTCTGGTGGTCCCATATATTTTGATTTGAAATCCGTTCACCCGTTTTTTATAACAACAATATTAAAGAAAACACAGGTACAAAGACTATGTATTTTTTTGCACAGCGATTACTCCGCGATGGTATCACCAATTTGGATGAAATTTTCAGGGGACATTCAGGATATTTCCGTAGTTCAAGATATTTCCAGAGTGGTCCTGTAGCAAGCATATTAAAAAAAATGTTAAAAATGGGGGTCATTTTGTTGTTTTGTTCTGTTTGTACATCGATTACTCCGCGATGGTTTGACCGATATAGATGAAATTTTCAGGGGATATTCAAAATATTGCCGGAATGGTCCCATAGCAAGAATATTTTACCAGGAAAAAATATGCAGTGGACCATTTGTTAAACCTGATTTTTAAGAAGAAAAAGATGAAATAAAAATTTTTATAAGAAAATAAAACTGACTTCAAAAAAATGCACTAAAAAGTGAAAAATAATATCTTATTCCACCTTGAAAATTTTACTCCGTGAAGTCGGCGCTAAACCCAATCTTAATTATTTAGTCACTAAAATATAATCATGTGTTCAGTCAATTCTGTGTTTTGATGTCTAATGCTATGCGTATAAGGTCTTACAGCCTTTATTAGTTTGGCGCCGACTTCACGAAGTAAAATTTTCAAGGTTTATTTTTTTAAAGTCGGTTTCATTTTTTATAAAAAATTATTTTGAAGAAGGCAAAAGAGAAATGTTATTAATGGCATATCATAAAGAAAAAAAAATAAGTTAGACCCCTTGCCCTTAACTACACAAAATTCAGTCGTTCTTATTCAGCTCTAATGTAATTTTTTTTACTTTCGGTGATTAACTGTTAAATAAGGCTTATTGGCAATTTGATAATATAGTTATAATAAAGGCATAAGTAGTTTAATATAATGATTCACAGAAACGAAAGAAATGAAAATATTTTCTGGTTTCGGGATGTAAAAATACTAATATGTACTGATATTAAAAAACAAAGGTTATTTTTAAAGGCAAGGACATCAAACATGGTATATTTATAATAAGCAAAAAGATTCCATTTAATAAAACAATAATATACAGGGTGTTCAAAATGATAAAATCGATACTTTTTGTTGTATTTTTGCTTTTTTTAGCAAATCCTGATGATTCGGAAAAAACCTTAAAACATTTGTACTTTTCATTTATCTCGATATTTTAAAGTAATTGTTGAAAACCACTTTTAAAATATAAACAAAAACCGTGTACTTCTTTAAAGGTATCTGAAAATATTATATGCCCACGTTAAGATTTTTTCTTGCGAATATGCCATAGCATAGCAAGAAATGGTATACGCAGTTAACTAGAAAATATACTTCAAAATACAAAATTGTGGTACACTATGAAACGTTTTGTTCTTCATGTTTAAAGCGACCCAGTTTAATAAATAGATGCAACAATTAACTCTCATGTAGTTTTGATTAGTTGAGAAAAGAAAACTATTGAAATACAGCAAAATTAGTGTCCCACATATATTTTACAAAAGTCTTACTGTAAATGTAAATAATCAAAAGAGCCGCTTTTGAAATAATAGAAAAAAAAACAAATCCTCATATATACTTAAAACTAACCTTTAGTATCTTTGTAATCGTACCACTGTAGTTATCGGACCATTCTATTTAAGATTATTTTTAAGTTTCAAACTTTTATACTTTTGCCAGAATAAAAAATATTTTAATTTTAGGAAAACTGAATTCTTTATTTGGAGCATGTGAAGCCTTAATGCCCCTCTTGTATGGACCAATGTATAGTGCCACATATGCTGCCACCATCGACACAATGCCAGGAGCGTTTTTTATTCTTGGAGGAGTTCTCACAGTACCAGCAGTGATCATATTTGGGTAAAACAAATATCAAATATTTTCTTGGTATAACTCACATTTGTAACTAAACTAAACCTTGTTAATATTTATATAGTATTTGAGGGTGCTAGTAAGTTGCTTCTAGTGGCGGCATATAGATGCCTCAGAGTTAATTTTCTTTTGGGCTTTAATAGTTAATTGGTGTAGTTTAAGCAGTGAGATATATTTTTATTTTTGTTTTTTTTGGTGATTTTCCTTCTTTTATTCAGATTTCAAACGATCTTTTGCAATGCTACAGATAGTAGTCTAGTTCACCAATTCAAAATGCTGTTAATTCTTGCTGTTGCGACTAAAAATATTAGTGGTCGCTTATTAGATTCTAAAATCACGTCTAGTAAGATATGCAAAAGTTTCAAAGTCGCCCATAACCAATTTGAAAGTTATTAACAAATTAAGATAAAAAAAAGGAGTTTGTTTCTTTTGCAAATAAATCGAAAAGATTAACATTTAAGAAAAATTCAATTAAAAAGTCGTATAACCCGGAACTCTGTATCTATTATTAATATTTTTAATTTAGTGTTGAAAATAGAGCTCCGGCAAGCCGTTACGATGGCCCAAAATCGGCCGTAACAACTAGAACAAAAATTGTACAATTACATGTTAATTTAAAAAAATATTTGAAGGCAAAAATCATTTTTTCACTGATTTTTTTATAAAATGAACCTATTGTTAATTAACAATTTTTTTTAAGTTTTACACACACTTTATTAATATATTATGAAATTGCGATTTTTTTAGTGTTATAATAAACAATAGGCTCATTTTATGAAAAATCAATGAAAACACTTTTTCAGCGGGATATTGTTCCTTCCCGTGTCTAGATGATACCATGATTTTTTCAAATTTTTAAATTAATATTTAATAGTGCAGAAAAATTTTTTTTCTTACGGCTTGTTTTGGGGCATCGTAACGTTTAGCGAACATTAATTTAAAATTATTAATAATAGAGATAGAGTTCCGGGAGTTGGGACTTTTTATTTGAAATTTCTTGCCCTTTAAAAATGTATTTTTTAATTTCTTATATTGTTATATTAATGTACTAATAACTTTTGAAATTGTTTAGGTGCGTATTTAATAAATATGCTGAGCTATACTACCAGTAGCAAGAATTAACACCGTTTTGAGTTTGTGAACTAAAATAATAGATTCAGGCCCGTACGATGCACAACAAGGCATCTGCACCTCCTTTGGCAGGTTGGTAAACAATTTTGTTTTTCCTTAGTTCCTCATGTAAAGACAATTATGAGCTACAAATAAAGCAATCCCCTGTTATTTAGTCATATACGCGGTGTAAAAAAAAGTGGTGTAGTGTTTCTGAAATCAATCGTTAATATTTTCGTTATTTTAAAAGAGATTCCGCGTACATGTTTACGCCAGTAGGTATATTTAATTCCCTAGTAAGCCACTAAAGGGTTGCCTGTGCCAAAAGGCAATAGTTTTTTACTTCCCTCGTAAAAGGGAATTCGTCGGTCTGTCGGTCTGTCTGTTCGCGGCGTAGCTAAAAAACTACTTACCCGATTGACTTCAAGTTTTGGTAAAAAAATAAGGGTAATATTATGGGGATGACATAGTAACATTTTGGTAAAAATCAAATATGGCAAGCAAAATGACAGCCTAGTGCAATGTTAAAAGAATTATTACTAAAGAACTACTTATCCAATTTATCTAAAATTTTGCACAAAATTCAAGTATTATGTAAGATTCAACTAGAAAAATTTTAGTACGAATCCAAAATGGTAGAACAAAAGGGCGGCTTAATAAAATATTCAAAAATTTAGCCTGAAAAAACTACTTAATGGATTGATTTCAAGTTGTGTGCCATAACTAATTGTGGTATAGAGAAGACCTAGTAAAACTGTGGTACTAATTCAAGATAACGGCCAAATAAAATATTTATAATCGTGAAAAAATCACACCTCTGTGTGTATCTTTATTAATTCCGTCGGTCCGTCTCTCTGTTCGCGGCATAGCTTAAAAACTACTCATTACAGTGATTTCAAATTTTAATAAAAAATGAAGGATCATATGGAGATGATCTCATAATATTTTAGTAAAAATCGAATATGCCGGAACTAAATAGCCGCCTAGAGAAACTTTAAAAAATTTGAGAAATCATGGTTCTTCGAATTAGACCGTGTCAAAATGGAATCACTTTCCGACGTTTCGCCTTCGATTGCACGAGGCATCTTCAGGGATCTTTATTTCACGAGATCGAGATCTGAAACATTCAGTGTTCCGATCTCGTGAAGTGAAGATCCCTGAAGATGCCTCGTGCAATCGAATGCGAAACGTCGGAAAGTGATTCTATTTTGACACGGTCTAATCCCAAGAACCATGATTTCTTAATTGACCACAGCCGTGAAAGTTTTCCTTCTATGTTTAAAAAAAATATTTAAAAAAAAATAATTATCCAATTCCCAGAATTTTTTTCCAAAAATCAAGTGTTACATAGGAATGAACTGGTAATATTTTGTAATGAATATAAAATAATGACGGCCTGATAAAATATTTAAAAAATCGGCGTGAAAAACTACGTATTCGGTTAATTTCAAATTTTGTGCAAGCGTTAAGTGTGATATAGAGATAATCTGGTAAAGTTGTGGTACGAATTCAAGATGGCAGAACAAAATGGCGGCGTTTTCTAGATTCGTCGGTTTGTCCGTCAGACCATCTGTTTGCGGCATAGCTAAAAAACTACTTACCTGATTGACTTCAAATTATGGTCAAAAATTAAGGGTCATATAGGAATGACTTGGTAACATTTTAGTAAAAATCCAATGTCAAAACAAAATAGCGGCCTAGTGAAATGTAAAAAAAATTATTACCTAAAGGCTACTTATCCAATGTATCTAAAATTTTGCGCCCAAATCAACTAATATGTAGAAATCAACTGGTAAAATTATGGTACGAACTCAATTTGGCGGCGAAAATTCAGCCTGAAAAAACTGCTTAATGGACTGATTTCAAAGTATGTGTAATTTTCAGGTTGTAGCGACCCTAGACCCCAAAAAATTTTTTTTATCAATTCCGTCGGTCCGTTTGTCTGTCTGTCTGTCAGTTCGTGGCATAACTGTTAAAAACTACTCATCACAGTGACTAGTGATACGAATTCAAGATGGCGGAACAAAATAGCGGCAAATAATTTTAGTTTTAAATTATGCCCAAAAATGAAGAAGCAAGAAAATCACTATATTTGCCATTAAATTACTGTTTTCATTATTAATAGGAACATCCTTTATACAATGACTTAATATAACGTAAACGTAATTATATAGTAAACTTTATTGATTACTCCTATTTTTTATATTTTGCAATAAATAGGCCTTTCTAATATTTAAGATATTAGGTTTCAAAAATTCAATACAATACAATACAATACAATATTTATTGGTAATTGAACATACTTAAGTATTTTTACAAGTCAAAATATAAAATGTAAACAGAGCAAAAAAGACAAATAACAAACTATAAATAATAAGATTAAAATAAAGCAAATAATTAAAAAAGAAAAATAATACTAACTAAACTAAAATGTAACAGCAACAAGGATATGCCTCTCTGAGTTAATCTAAGTTAACAAGGTCGTTGAAATTACTATGAAGATACTCATCCCAAGTGTAAAAAGCTTTTTTAATAAGGTATTGCTTTATTTGGAATTTAAATTTTTTGACATTAAAATTTTTGATTCTCTCTGGGAGAACGTTATAGAATTTTATGCAATGGTAATTCCTTCCGTCCCTGGCTCTTGCAGTTTTACTATAATTTATAGCAATACAGTTTCTTGCCCTAGTGTTGTACTCATGATAGTCGCCATTGTGAGAGTAGGTATGTAGATTTTCTTTAACATATACAAGACAATTTAAAATATATATACATGGTAGAGTGAGAATGCATAATGTGACAAAACTATTTTTACAACATTCATCAAATCTCAAACCTGCATTCTAGACTTGTGTACATGATATTATTTAAAACGACTGAGCCCGTCAAAATTCGTCGGCAATTAAGAAGTGATTAAAATTACACCTGAAAAATATGAATTAAATACTGGCCTTCCGTCAAGACTTAACGGTTTGGATATTAACAAGTAACTTTTTGTGGGCCTTTGTATTTTTTTTAGTATCATTTCAACTTATAAATATTTAAAAATAAATTATAAAGCATTGTCCAACACAGTTGGAAAAACGATTCCGTGACCAACTATAAAACATTTTAGTCTTTAAAACAATACGGTTTTTATAGTAACCCATAATAGCGTTTTTGACACCCTTAAAATTACGTAAACAAACTATTTTATTCTTGATTATTATTTTATTATAAAATAGTTTTAGCATTGTTTTAAACTCTCTTACTTTCAATATTAAATTTTATTATCAGAGTTAGTTATAAAATTATTTTATTTTATTATATAGGTTTTTCCCGCTGCAATGTAGAAACAGTATCAAAATCGTTACAATAGAAATAACTTTGTTTGACCATAGAAATGTTGGTGCGAATATCATATTGTTTCATAGAACACATATCTTGCACGTAATGTGTCCTTATGTTTATGATAAAATATTTGCTTTTCTGGTTTTTATCCATCGTTCACACAAATATAAGCTTTTTAAAAAGTTTATTTCCGGAACTTACTGCATACCGCTTGCCAAAATTGTCTAGATTGTTTATCGAATAAATACAACCGCAATTGTGTGTTTTAAAGAGGCTTCTAAATTATCATTGTATTGCTGATTTATTTTATAAGAATCACCTAAAAAGTAATTTATTTACAACAAACAGCTGATGCTGTTAAACAGTACAGTAGTGTAACTACAAATTTTGGACCCCACTTAGGTTTTGACAATGGGCCATTATGCACGAACAGTAGTTTTGCATAATTTTTTATAATCAAATTCAGCTCCGTCACTGTCAAAGCCCCCTCTCCCCGGCAAGTAGGCCCAGGCGCTTTGCGCTCTCCCGCTCATCGATAGTTACGCCACAGAAATAACACAACCAGAAAACAGATTACCCATAACTAACCTAAACATTTTAATTGATATTTTGATATACTTTATATACAAGCAGTGAGTCAAATAAAATCAAAATCAGGGAAATAATTAAGGGATATTGATATGTTATGTCTGTATTTGAAGTTGGATGAAGCAAGAGTGAGCTATCTCTCTATCTATCTTTAAAAGCTTTGGTACTTGAAATAGGTATATGTTTCTATTTTAATTTTTTGTGAATAAAGATATTCTCAAAATAGTCGTGAGCATTATACAATTAAATTAAAATGTAATCTGACTTTTGTCAAAATCGCCGTGGTGTACGTCAAAACATTTTTAGCTCACCTTTACCTTTGCATTAATAGAGCAATGTGTAGTTAATATTTTGTTTTTTTATTTTTGTTTTTATTGTCTTCCATTAGAGAGTCACATACAATTTTTCAATTATCTGTATGCATTTAATTTTCTACATTAATGGTGTGCTTAAGGCTGGTTTAACTACATTTTATGTAATTAAAGTTCCTATTTAAAAATAAAGAGGGTTTTCACCTACGTATACAGAGTTATATAACTAAATATAAATAATAAATAAATGCTGCAAAACAAGCAGTAAGTAAAATGTTTGTTAAAATAACGTTTTATCAAGTTTTCTATCTCCACTTTATTTAGCATGACGACCATGTCAGTGTGACAAGGGTATATACATTACATGACAGTAATAGAAATAAATTCAATAGCTTACTTTTAAAATTGTGAGTTGGTAGGTGTAACATAGTTCGACGTTATATAAGCAAACATGAATCGAACAGGGCGATTGGTATGCTCTTAACTGGTGCACGTCAAGTGGACGTTTCCAATTATTTTGATGTTGCGAAAGTACGATAAGTCGACTTAAAAGTTGATTTGGTGAAACTAATTCGGTATGCAGACGCGCGCCTTGAACAAGGACAGAAGAGATCAACCACTCTAAGGGAACATCGGTATGTTATTCTTATTGCAAGAAGATTTTCCACTACTCCGTCCACGTATTTGAGAAATCAACTTTGGGAAATTTTTACTTTCTATTTTCATGAAAAGTGATAAAAATAAAATTTATTAAGAATAAAAGTGTATTTTCACGTTCTCTTTCAAACTAGACATATTCCCGATTTTTTAAATTTTTTTTTCATATTTTTTGAATTTTCGATTGAGTGAACGGCTGATCAGTTGGGACTTGTACAAATTTTAACCTAGCGCTCCCGTTCTGGCATCAAAAGATACGGAAAAACAAATCATTTGTTTTATCTTCAATAACTTTTTTTCAAATTCTCAACGGAAAAGCTAGTTTTGATCAATTTTCATTTTCTACGGGAAAATGTCCGTATGCGGCAAAATAAGACCTTTAAAATATATGTAGAACACTATTAAATAATGCAGCAATCAACGGACTAAATAAACCTTGTGATTTTTAACAGAATTTAGAAAATCAAATTTATGGAAAAAATCACAGACATAGATTTTCATATGTAGAATACGGGAAAAATAATTGCAAGTTATTAAAACAAAAAATAACTTAAAAAAAAACAAATAAAACGGTTTCTCGGAAGCTGAACCAAACTTCCCAGAATCCCAAGAGTATCACTTTGCTCTGATTGGTCGAAGCTTGCATTTTGGGCGGGTACCGCGAAAACTGACAAAACTGCCGCGATCTTTGGCCAGTAATTAGTAAGTTCAACGACGTCAGTTAACGTATATAGTTGCGAAGCCATTGATAAGAAATGTTCCTTCAACGGGGGGTGTACGCCGGGGCTTCTATCTGAAATGGTGGATTGCATTTAACTCTAAACTGGGTTCGCCAAAGAGTTGTACGTCATACCGTTGATTGAAGGAAAAAGGAAGATGCGCAATCTTATGGACGAATTCGTGGCAGTGTTGATTTCACTCCACTTACATTTCGGCTGCTGTAAGGTGGAGCCGCTCTACGGCAAAAGCATAAAACACCCATTCGCAGTCGCTCGGCTCTCGGTGTGATGACTGTCGGCTGCGGCGTTGATCGGAAAACGATCAGATTCGTGGAAGACGGTGCCGCGCAATATTATTATGCTTTATTGATCACTCAACGTTATTATTTAATCTAACAAAAAGTCTTTCGCTTTAGCCGCTAACAGGGCCATACCAATTATAGGTCTTGACAATAGGAAAAACATTTTTTGTTATTTTATGATTAAAAAATAAAGGAGATTATTTTAAATCTACGTTTAAATCTAAATTTTAATTTACAAAGTATTGTTACTTACCTTTTTTTAAGACAAAATTTATTTCTTACATTATTCTGAACTAATAAAGGTACAGAGTGTCCCAAAATTGAGCGTTCTTCCAATGTTTCTGACAAATAAAACCCTTCATCAGTGATGAGGAAGGAAACATCGGGTGAGAATGAATTTTTAAATAACTTCCGGAGTAAACAAAAAAGTGAAATATTTTTGAATTAGGTACTTCTTTTCTGATTCTAATAAAAGAGGCAAATATAAATAAATTTTACATTTCCATTACCACATTTTTGGCTTGAAGATAACGCAGATAATTGAATTTTTGACCCGACGCGGGCTTTCCGTTCCTCGGCAATCATTATTAAATAAGCATTGATGATATTTTTTTTAGTCCGAAATATCGAAAACATGTTAAGTGTGATACGTTGTTAGATTTAGAATTAAAATTACTATTTATTTAGAAAAACTCAACATTTTTGACTATTTAAAATGCACAGTTTATGATGACCGTTCGGAGATGAATCGTCGAATCATAAACTTAATAACATATTTTGGTAGAGGGAACACGGTGGCTGGATGATGTGACACTTATTTGAAAATATCTTTTTAAAAAAATTCGATAAAAAATTAAAACTATTTTCAAAAATTTCTTTTTTTCCGGATATCTTCGGAAGTACTATAAATATCCTCAATTTCAAAACGGCATTTGATTGAGCACAAATTGCGGAACTTTGCCACCATTTAAACTTTTCCATATCTCGTATAGCTTTTTCCAATCGTCACCCTAGAAATTGGTATACCCTCTAAACCATGTGAGCGATTTTTCGTGTATCAAAAAATTAAAGACAAATATTGTTCATAAAAGATTTTAATTTTTGTTTACAATGACTAGAGCATAGATAAGTAAAAGCAAAGTTGAAATATAATGACTTTATTTCAAAATTGTCAAACAAAACGTAATTTAGAAAACACATTCAAAACAAAAGGTAAATAAATATGCAATCTTTGCATTAAAAAGATAATGGAAATTTAGAAAAAATGTGAACATAAACTTACATTTAACTACTAAATAGGTACTATCCATAAATATTGAATGCATATAATTTACGCAACTGGTGTAAAACGAGGGAAGTATTGTAATCGTGAAAAAATCACTCTTTCGGATCTTCACGTTTTAGGGCCCTAGATGACGAAAAAAAAGGTTTTCTCAATTTCGTCGGTCCGTCTCTTCGCGGCGTAGCTAAAAAACTACTTATTCGATTGACTTCAAATTTTGGCCAAAAATTAAGGGTCATATCGGGATGACCTGGTAACATTTTGGTAAAAATCCAATATGGCGAAACAAAATGGCAGCCTAGTGAATTGTTAAAAAAATTAATATTAAAAAACTACTCATCCAATTTATTTCAAATTTTGCAAAAACATCAAGTATTATGTTGAAATCAAGTGGTAACATTTTGGTACGAATTTAAGATGGCGGAACAAAATTGCGGCTTTATAAAATATTTAAAAATTCAGCCTGAAAAACTGCTTAATGGTTTGATTTCAAATTGTGTGTCATAACTAAATGTGGTATTATAACTAGTAAAATTCTGGTAGTAATTCAAGGTGGCCGAACAAAATGGCGGCCAAATAAAAAGTATGTGATCGTGAAAAAATCACTCTCTTAGGTTTTACACGTCTTCGTGTTTTAGCGTCCCTAGATGGCAAAAAAATATGTTTTATCGATTCCATCGATATGGTCGGTCTGTTGGTACTTACCCGATTAATTTAAAATTTTTATCAAAAATTAAGGGTCATATGGGTATGACTTGGTAATACTTTGATAAAAATCCGAAACAAAATGGCGGCCTAGTGAAAATATGGGGATAGCCTGAGAATATTTTGGTTAAAATCCAATATAGCGAAACAATGTAAAAAAATGTTTGTTGGAGTGGTGTATTATTTGTGGTTAAGATCTAATAAAAAAAATTATATTGTCAACGTTTCGCAATTTAATTCTTGCATCCTCAGGACACATATATAGATCTTATATCCTGCATGAAACACATATTATCAGAATTTTTACTCCGTTGTTCCGCATATATTTCCCAGATATTAAGATTCTAAATGGTTTTCGTTAACAATCCTCTTGTTTTTATGTTAGAGTGGTGTATTATTTGAAGTTAGGATTTAGTAAAAAAAAACAAAAGTCTATATTTAAATTGTCTACGTTTCGCAACTTTATTTTTTGCATCCTCATGACACATAAATGTTATATCCTGCATGATACCCCTATTATCAGTCTTTACCTATTCCGGTGGTTCGCAGATATTTCCCAGTTATGAAACTTCTAAATGGTCTTCGTTAACGATTTTCTTGTTGTTATGTTAGAGTGGTGTATTATTTGGGGTTTATGGGAAATATCTGCGGGCCCATGGAGTAGGTAAAGACTAATATAGGTTTCATGCATGATAAAAAATCTATGTGCCCTGAGGATGCAACAATAAATTGGCGAAACGTCGGCAATTTAAAAAGAGCCCTTTGTTTTTTTTACTGGATCTTAACCCCGAATAATACACCATTCTAACATAACAACAAGGGGATTGTTAATGAAAACCATTCTGAAACTTAATATCTGGAATATCTGCTGACCAACGAAGTAGGTAAAGACTGAAAATATGGATATCAATTTAAGATGGGGAAACAACAAAACGGCCAACTAAAATTTTTAAAAAATCAACGTAGAAAACACTTGTTCAATACATATTAAATTTTGCAGAAAAATTAAATGTGAAAATGGGATACTTATTGAATTTATTTTAAATTATGCCCAAAAGTCAAGTGTGTCATCGGTAGGAAGGAAATGGTAAACATATTGGTAGGAATCCAATATGAGGGAACAAAATGGCGTCCAATAAAAATGAAGAGACAGTATATGTAACACATATACACTATGACTATGTACTGAACTAACTTGGATCACACTTCACTCTTCCTAATAAAAGTAATAATTCATAACGAGGGAAGTTCTGGGTCAAGGAATTTACCGATTTTTTTACATACTATGTATGTATGTACTATGAAAGTTATATTTATAACGCCTGCTATACATGCAGATTTTTAAATATTAGTAAATATTTTCGTTAACGCCATTTTGCTCCCATTACTTTTTCATCTTCTCCGTAAATATAGGAAAAAAAACCTTGTGCTACTTTATTATTACAAAATAAAACAAATTGTTTTAGGTCTACATTTAAATCGAAATTTTAATTTACAAATTATTGTTACTTACACTCTTTAAGACAAAATTTATTTTTTAGATTATTCGGAACTAATTAAAAATCAAGGAAAAATATTTTTCATAAAAGATATTAATTTTTTTTACAATGACTAGAGCATAGATCAGTAAATGCAAAGTTCAAATATAATGACTTTATTTCAGAATTTTCAAACAAAACATGTAATTTAATCCATGATAAAAACAAAAGGTAAATAAATATGCAATGACAAACAAAAATCTTTTTTGGCTTTTTCGCAACTGAATAAGAATATTTAACTTTAAATTAATTGAAGCAGATATATGTATGTACTATGAAAGTTATATTTATAACGCCTGCTATACATGCAGATTTTTAAATATTAGTAAATATTTACGTTAACGCCATTTTGCTCCCATTACTTTTTCATCTTCTCCGTAAATATAGGAAAAAAAACCTTGTGCTACTTTATTATTACAAAATAAAACAAATTGTTTTAGGTCTACATTTAAATCGAAATTTTAATTTACAAATTATTGTTACTTACACTCTTTAAGACAAAATTTATTTTTTAGATTATTCGGAACTAATTAAAAATCAAGGAAAAATATTTTTCATAAAAGATATTAATTTTTTTTACAATGACTAGAGCATAGATCAGTAAATGCAAAGTTCAAATATAATGACTTTATTTCAGAATTTTCAAACAAAACATGTAATTTAATCCATGATAAAAACAAAAGGTAAATAAATATGCAATGACAAACAAAAATCTTTTTTGGCTTTTTCGCAACTGAATAAGAATATTTAACTTTAAATTAATTGAAGCAGATATATGTATGTACTATGAAAGTTATATTTATAACGCCTGCTATACATGCAGATTTTTAAATATTAGTAAATATTTACGTTAACGCCATTTTGCTCCCATTACTTTTTCATCTTCTCCGTAAATATAGGAAAAAAAACCTTGTGCTACTTTATTATTACAAAATAAAACAAATTGTTTTAGGTCTACATTTAAATCGAAATTTTAATTTACAAATTATTGTTACTTACACTCTTTAAGACAAAATTTATTTTTTAGATTATTCGGAACTAATTAAAAATCAAGGAAAAATATTTTTCATAAAAGATATTAATTTTTTTTACAATGACTAGAGCATAGATCAGTAAATGCAAAGTTCAAATATAATGACTTTATTTCAGAATTTTCAAACAAAACATGTAATTTAATCCATGATAAAAACAAAAGGTAAATAAATATGCAATGACAAACAAAAATCTTTTTTGGCTTTTTCGCAACTGAATAAGAATATTTAACTTTAAATTAATTGAAGCAGATATATGTATGTACTATGAAAGTTATATTTATAACGCCTGCTATACATGCAGATTTTTAAATATTAGTAAATATTTACGTTAACGCCATTTTGCTCCCATTACTTTTTCATCTTCTCCGTAAATATAGGAAAAAAAACCTTGTGCTACTTTATTATTACAAAATAAAACAAATTGTTTTAGGTCTACATTTAAATCGAAATTTTAATTTACAAATTATTGTTACTTACACTCTTTATGACAAAATTTATTTTTTAGATTATTCGGAACTAATTAAAAATCAAGGAAAAATATTTTTCATAAAAGATTATTAATTTTTTTTGCAATGACTAGAGCATAGATCAGTAAATGCAAAGTTCAAATATAATGACTTTATTTCAGAATTTTCAAACAAAACATGTAATTTAATCCATGATAAAAACAAAAAAGATTTTTGTTTGTCAATCTAAACGCAACAAATAATCTGAACACATTTATAAATATGCAATGTTTGCATTAAAAATAAAATAAAAATTTAGAAAAAACGTGAACATAAACTTACATTTAACTACTAAATAGGCACTATCCATAAATTTTAAATACATACAATTTACGCAACTGGTGTTGTTTTTTTACATACTACAATATGAAAGTTATATTTAGTTATTTAATTATAAATTTTAGCGCGCGCTATACCTGTAGATTAGATTTTTAAATATAGTATATTTTTGTTAATGCCATTTTGCTGCTATTACTTAAATAATTATGAGAAATATCCAAATTTCTGCTTGAGACATTTTTTCCTTAAATATAATTCTTGACAATATGAAAAAACCTTGTGCTGTTTTATAATTACAAAATAAAGCAGATTGTTTTAGGTCTACGTTTAAATCTAAATTTTAATTTACAAATTATTGTTACTTACCTTTTTTAAGACAAAATTTATTTTTTACATTGTTCTGAACTAATAAAGATACAGGATGTCCCAAATTTGAGCGTTTTTCCAATGTTTCTGACAAAAAAAAATGGCAATGAGCATGGATTTTTAAATAACTTTCGGAGTAGAACAAAAAAGTGAAATATTTTTGAACTAGGTACTTTTTTTTGTAATTCTGATAGAGAGGTAGAGACAAATAAATTTTAAATTTCCATTACCACATTTTTGCCCGCTTCAAGATGACGTAGGTAATTGAATTTTTGACCCGACGCCGACGTGGGCTTTCCGTTCCTCCGCAGTCATTGTTAACTACTATTGATGATGGGTTTTTTAGTCCGAAATATCAGAAAAATGTTAAGAAAAAATATGCTCTGTAATTTAGAATTAAAATTAGTGTTTATTCAGATAAACACAACATTTTTGACTATTTAAAAAGCAAAGTTTATGATGATCGTTCGGAGATGAATCGTCGAATCGTAAATTTAATAATGTATTTTGGTAGAAGGAAAAAGGTGGCTGTGATGATGTGACATTTATGTGAAAAATATCTTTTTAAAAAAACTTTTTTTTTTCGGATATCTTCGGAAGTACTGCAAATATCCTCAATTTCAAAACGGCATTTGATTGAGCACAAAATTGCGCAACTTTGCCACAATTTAAACTCTTTCATATATTGTATAGCTTCTCCCAATTGTCACCCTAGATATTGGGACACGCTGTACATCTTGTGAGAGATTTTCCCTGTAAAGTAGCTTTTTTTAATCAAAAATTAAAGAAAAATGTTGTTTATAAAAGGTTTTATTTTTTTTGCAATGACTAGAATATAGATAATTAAAGCAAAGTTGAAATATAATGACTTTATTTCAGAATTTTTAAACAAAATATGTAATTTAGAAATAATACATAATCAAAACAAAAGGTAAATACATATGCAATGTTTGCATCAAAAAGATTATGAACATTTAGAAAAAACGTGAAAATAAAATTACTATTAAATAGATACTATCTATAAATATTGAATCCATTCAATTTACACAACTGGTATTTTTTTACATACTACAGCATGAAAGTTATATTTAGTTATTTAATTATAAATTTTAGCGCACGCTATACCTGTAGATTTTTAAATATTAGTATAGTATATTTTTGTTAATACCATTTTGCTGCTATTACTTAAATAATTATGCGAAACGTCCAAATTTCTGCTTGAGACATTTTTTCCTTAAATTATTTTCGTGACTTAAACACATGCTAACGAGTACCCGCCATTTCGTTCGCTAACGAAAGGGATATAAAATGGTACTTAGATCACCTTATTGTTTTATAAATTTTAGAAATCAATTTCTGTCAACAGAGGCTTGAGAGTTTTTTGTTTATAAATTATTTCCGATTTTTTGGAACACCCTGTATACATTAAAAAAAAATTAAATGACATATACCTGATCAATCGCTGTTTCGAAAAATTAACCGTTTTTTTAAATAAAAAATATTGTATTATTTAAGGGGCGGTTTCATACCCTTGAAATATGATTTTTGAAAAAAACTCTTCTTATCGGACCTCCACATCCTACAATCAACCTGTATGCTAAAATTCAATTTTTTACGTCAAGCGGTTTGATCAGAACCGTGATTAACCAGTGGCCCAATTTTTTTGAAACACCCTGTATACATTTTTAAAAAAACTTAAAATATGTTAAATAACTAAATAAAATACACGAGCTTAAGCGTATTTCCGAAAAAGAAACCGTTTTTTTAAATCAAAAATTCCTTCTTTACCAATCTCTACTTTCTACTACCAACCTGTGTGCCAAAATGCATCTTTTTACGTCAAGCAGTTTGAGAAGAATCGTGATCAATCAGTGACCGGATTTTTGGAACACCCTGTATAAAATACCAAAAATAGTGTTGAAAGGTGTCGGTTACCAGACGATCATTAAAAAAAATCATATAAATCGGTGCAGTACAACTCTCTCACGAACTTGCTGAAAACTTTAGCTCAGTGTTTTAAATATATAGATTTTACAACAAATATTATAAAGCACTGACACGTTTTTTTAAATCACAAACCAAACATAAATTGTTTCACTGAATTGAAATAGTAAAGGAAACTGAAAAAATTATGTATTCGACAAAATTCTTATTTTTCTATGTGGTTTATTTACCAAATCTTTATTTTTGTGACTATGCATTCATTGTCAGAAAATTTAGGACTTTTTACATTTAAAATGTACTTACACTCATTAAAATGCAAAAACAATTTTGAGGGAATTTTCAGAAAATATAAAATATAAAATTATACATTTAACATATTTAACTTATTTCTGTCATTATTATTTGATAGAAGAACAATTGGTTTTAAATTGTAAAAAGAGTCCTTAATTTTCTGATAATTATGTTACTAGAGAGCCCTGAAGAAGAAATGAATTATCTCGAAATTAGAGAAAAAATGTACTATAAACTTTTTGGCGGAATCCCCGTTATTTCTTTATACTATACTTTATACTTTATGCTACGGCCGTTACCTACAAGCACAATATATATATATATATATATATATATATATATATATATATATATATATATATATATATATATATATATATATATATATATATATATATATATATATTTATCAGGCGCCATAAGGTTATGACCCATTTAATTTATTTTAAAAAGAGTACTAATCAAGGAAAGAAAGTTCCAATACTCAGAGATTCTAAAAACATCAAATTCCTGCGATGTAACATTTGTAAGATTATTAGGACCCTGCATAGTTTATTCTTTATTTAAATTTAATTTTAGCAAGGACATTCGAAAAATAAGATACAAAATAAAAAACACTTACCTACCTGTCCAAAATATAGGAACGGTATTCTTCTTCAGTAATTGTCCTTGTGTTTAGAAAAATGATTTTCACATAAACGTTTATTTATCAAAGAATTTTCGTCCATTAAAAATATTTCAACATTGCCACAGTTTTGTATCCATTAACAAAGAATGTCGGGCCTCGTCATGGGGAATTTAAAAAAGCTCACCAAATTATTTTTCTTTTCTTGTTGCATCCAACATACGCACATTCTATTTTTCTGGCAGACATAATTGCTTTAATTAACAGTTTCACAAGAATGCAACGTACTCGGGTTTCGTAGAGTTAAAAATTCACGAGTTTGACTCGAAAACGAGCAAAAAACAATAACCACTATGATGTAAGCATGCAGCAGTGTTAATTTTAACTTTCAATTTATTTTAACTTAATAACGTTTTTTAAACAAAATACTTTTATTGATCCTTTGAAAAATTTAATAACTTATCCGAATATTTAAGTATTTTTGTAACTGACTTGTGTAACAAATCTTGATGTAATTTATTTTTTGATAATTCTAATTGAACTTAACTGATCACACTCCATTGTAGGCAACATTAGTGTTATCGGATAGTCTCTCCAAGTTCGCGACCCTTTTAGTTATTGATTTGCTTAATATTTTTAAGCTTTTGCTTTTAATAAATAACATTTGCTAATCTTAATGCTAAAATCTTAAATAATTTTGTTTTCCATTTGTGACTAAAACATTTTTCTTAATCTGCGAGCTATTGCTTTAACCTATAAGTGTCAATTCAAAATTGTAAATAACAAATTAACAAAGTTTCGAATTCTACCTTAAGGGAGTCGAGATTTTCATTTACGACATACCGATTTTGGGGCTTTTAAAGATTCTTTCCTTAGTTGGATAATTCCCAAAATTATTTATCAGATAAAACTAGTAATAATAAAGTGCATGTACTAAGTGTTTTTCGGAATTAGGGCATGTATAAGTTAAGATAGTATTTAAGATGTAGCTTCGAAAATACCCGTTTAAATAATCCCTACAGACTAATTGGCTCGCACAGCTACTGAAACTTACACTCTCTCTTAACAGTAGGGGCTTGTCTGGAGGAAGAACATTAGAAAACCATGCATCTATTATTAACAATTGAATATTTAAATTTAAATTTATTTATTAATATTATTTTGCTAGTGCATGATTTTCAACTAAGTTTCAGTTGTATTTTCGTAAATCAAAAGAATTAATTGATAACCTCCTGAAAGGAAGTTATATTTTATAACTTTTGTCAAAAAGAGGAACATTTCAACAAAAACATTCTCAATTTAACAAATTTTGTAAAACTTTAATTGTAACTTCTGTTGTTGTCCACAGGACATTTTTGTAAAACATTTTAATTTAAACGCAAACCGATTGTTAGTAAGTTTGCGCTTTCCAAAGACATTAAATATACACTCTTATTCAGTTGAACACATTTTTTCGGACTCAAACTGTGAAGTGAAAAATTGAACACCAAGCTTTCAGAAAGTAAGCCACTTTTGTCAATGTAAGAATTTAAACAAAAAATAATTTGTAATTTATAGTATAGTATAGTAAGTTATAGTATTTCATCCACCTGGCGGCGTCCGCGTTAATAGAGGTTGATCAAACAGTATTTAAATTTTAAGATAAATAATTTAGAAATATTTATTTAAACAAACTGACTTACTTTTTCCCTTAATATCTTGCCGTCACTACCCTCAGAACTTGCTCTACAGTTGTGGAATTTGGTTAAAAAAAATTACTAAATAGCATATTTGGGCAGAGACCACCTTCAGGCTCTGTTTTCCAATAAATATGGCTAAATTCAGGCCCAGCGACTTCTCTTGCCCTTTAGAGTCCTTGGTACTCCCAAATTTTCTTTCCATTCCAGCAGGCAGCCGTGTAAATGGTGGCGGGACATCAGCCAATGTTTCGGTGTTAGCCCCATTAAAAAAAAACTCAAAAAGTTAAACCAACGCTCACACCAACACAATTTGCTTCAATAAAGTATAGGTAAGAATCCCTCATTTTGTCAAGAAAAGTGAACCATGACCCAATTCTTCATTTTCGTACCTCAAATATTTTAATAGGCAGCCATTGTGAATTCGTAACAATATTTTACCAGGTTAGTCAGACTTAATTTTTGTGCAAAATTAAAGTTAAGCGGGTAAGTAGATTCTTTAGCTATACCGGGAGCAGACCAACCGACCCGTTTAGGGACCCTAAAACGATAAGATCTGTAAAAACCGGGAACGGTGATTTTTTTACGATTAACGATATTTCCTTATACGGGTAGTAAAAACTCGTGCCGCCGCTGGCAGTGGTCAACATACGAACACGGGCTTGGACTTGGGCCAAGCCCACCTCTTATTTTATCATAAACGTTGGTCAATAGAATGTGAAAAGTAGGGGAACCATGTTGGTGCATACTCCTAACGTGACTTATGAATTGCGATTCCTTGAAAAATCTATAATCAGTTTTCGTACAAGACGTCACTCCGGCATGTTTCGCATTTTATCAATAAGCTTGCCATGAAATCACTCCGGTAACCATCTGTACATTCCCTGAAAATTTCATCTAAATTTGTCAAACCGTTACGGAGTAAGCAATGTACATACATAAAAAAAACATAGGATCGAATTGATAACCTCCTGTTTTTTTGATGTCGTTTAAAAAAGTAAATCTGAATCTGAAGTTATTAATCATCTTTTTCGTCTTAAGGGTTATTTTCTGATTTACTTTGAGGGACGTTGGGGACAAATGGCTAATTGAGAGTAGTGGTAGTAAAATTTGTATTTAATAAAATTATGATAAAAAATCCATATTTATTTTTAAAAAAACATACTGTTGATGGGACTTTTTAAAAAAATATATTTTCATCTCAAGTACGGGATTTTTCCTTTCACACAATTTATTTAACATTGTTTTTGTGAATTGAATAAAAAATCAATAATCATTAGTGATAACACAACTGTAGGTAGATTCCTTTAATTTGAAAATAAAATATTTAAATTGATCCATTTGGAGCTGTTAGCGAAAGCGGAGAAAAAATAGCATTGCGTTGTTGATATATAGATCATCTAAAGCGTATAAATGCCTTATGTGTTGAGAAACTATTAAATTTTACATTATACTAAGTCTTTAAATATAGGAATCTGTACCACTACACCTAATAAGACAAATGGTAATAATTTAGGAAATATTGCGTATATGTAGTTATAAGAAACCTCAATGCAAATTGTCAGGGAATTACATATACTTCTTCCTGAAGTGAAAATGTACTGGAGGGTCTCATTTTAAATATCTACTCAAATTAGAAAAAGTATGTCACTGATTTATGTAGACTCCATGTTTGTTAAATGACATATCTTAATACTGTATAACATGAAAATCATCACACACTGACTGATTTAAAAGCAAGTTCACACACACACAGATTCAAATACGAGTTCACACACATAGAGATTCTAGCAAGGCTTATAATGCTTTTAAACCGGGTGACCCCGAGCCAATGTTGTACATCGCCGTACTTTTTTTCTTAACTGTTTTAAATACCAATTTGAAATAATGAAGTCATAAATGGACTCTTGTTGTGAACTTTTAAATCATGTTTAATATTGATCAGAACAGAGACTTAGAGACCGCGAATAAATATATGTAATATAATAGTTTTGTTGTATTTGCAGATGGTTCTACATTCAACACAAAAAAGATGCTAAGTTAAATAAACAAATGGATAAGGAAAATGGGCTCCCAGTGGACAACGCTATTCCAGATATAGCTGTGTTTACAATAGCACCAAAAGAAGTTCAAGTGGGCTCTCCTGTTATGAACGGGTTCAGAAGAATTACTGAAAACGGGGGAATTGTTAATAAATCATTTAAAAATGATACAGAAAATGGAGGCATTGTAAATAAAGCATTTATAAATGACACCGAAATTGGAAAGAAATATTGACCTTATGAAATGTAATTATCTCCGACAGATTTTCTATTTTGGTTTTTACATTTTTAAGACTTGCGGTAAAGTAGTCCTTGATTAAGTGGTAAATCTTCCAGGGTTTTTAATTCTTTGGGCACGTAAAATTTCGATTCGGAAATTAAAATAATAAATAAGATACTCTACGTACTATACTACACTGCACCTGAGAATAATTAGAATGAATGGTATACTAATCAAATCAAGACAAAATGTTAAACTTAACCTGGTTTCAAGGTGAATAAAATCGGGATCTTTATTAGTTTATATATTCTGGATATATGACCAATATGGGGTCTTAGAAAATTGGGGCAATTCCTTCATAAAAAAATTCATAAAACTTTCAAATATTTCCAATATCGGTTTTTACATTTACAGTGCCTACACAGTCTGCGTGCAATTTTACGGGATATTCGTTTCATAAGGAGTCTTCTGCCTAATTTTGTAGCTGTAGCAGCCCCATCTGCTTTATTTTTTATTAGGTTAGGTTAAACTAAGCAATTAAAAAATTATTAATATCCAGAAAGAGATGCCACTTTCGGGTAGGAACCTGAATATCAATTACACGTTTTTGTCTAATCACGAGAAACTTTAGTATTAGAAAACTTTAATCTTTTACTTGTTTAACCCATTTATGAAAATTAATTCTTTCAAAGAGAAGTAAGACTGTTGTTGTGTATCTGTTTTGGGTAAAAGACGTATTAAATATTGCAAATTTTACATATATTTTTGACAAAAAGTTGAGACACAATGTTAACAGCCTAATGATCCAGATTTTTACATTCGGGAACATGAATTATGTAACATTTTCCCGACACTGGAAAACATAAAAAAAGAATAGGTTGCAGACATTTCAGGATAGATAAGTTACATACAGCGACTCTTTAAATGTATCTTAGTCAAATTTTATGTTTCATTATAGACATCTTAAAAATTCTGCAGTTTAGACACAAAAATAAACAAAGTAACATAGAAATGTGAACACCTCGTATTTATGATTTTATTTTCACAAACCCTTGTCAGTCCATTTTTTGTATGTATGTTTTAATTTCTTTATACAATATCTGCTACTTTTATCCACAAAAGATGTTTCGTTTTAACCGTTTTTTTTTTATTAAATGAATTTGCTGTACAAACTATTCGTAATCGTTGGTTTAAAAAGCACGTCACATCTATTGGGATATAGACATATTATCTTTGAATATAGTCTTTTTGAATTTGTTCTTATCGTTCCCACTTGGTGCTATACATCCCTCCTGAACACAGACGTTAGTGGGACCAGAAATGAAATCTAATGATTTTTAGTAATAAATTCGCGATTTTGTTTAGGTATGTATCATGGACCGGTGATAGTAAGGCGACGACCTAGAGACCGCAGCAACATGTAGATCGGCATGCAAATCATATTCTTGGAATAATAGTATGGGGTGCAGCATAGGCATATAGCTAGATCATTTCTAGTGTTTATTAAAAACTGTGGAACTAAACATTATATCCATAGGGCTGTTCAACCTTACCTTTTGCCTTATCTCTGTAGAATAATAGTTCACCAGAATCCGTGTTTTCAGCAAGATAACACACGTCTGCATGTAGGGAGAGTAATGCTAAACTGCAACAGTCTCCTGACCTAAGTTCCTAGAACATATATAGGACATAATAGCCATGCGAATAAGAAATTTACCCCATTTCCCACTTGACCATGAACTTCAACCTCAAGTGCATCCGACCAAAGAAATTGATGATTAGTACGAGAGCTATCATCACTAATTTTGGAGAAACCTGCTCAATTTTTTTTCTATTATTTTGGTGTTTTTTAACCACAAACAACGTTCCGGCCGCGGCCGGCGCGCACCAATGGGGACAATGCTTAGTAATAACGTTTCAATTATGTAAGAAAAAAAATCTCAGTTTTATAAATGTTTAAAGTTCGTATTAATAATTCAAAGTATTTAAACTATAAAATGATAATATATCAATCGGTATTCTGCCACCTTCTGCCTGGTGCGATGTACTTCTGCCACTCATATACAGTGTTCAAAAAAGTATGTAACATATGGGAAACATTTTTATTATTAATTTCTCAGAATACTTTATTCTTGATAAAAGTTGGCGATTGAAGAAAAAAATAGTCTTGACAGAATTAAACTTTAGGTCAGATATACAAGGTAGTTAAAAAATAAAAAAAAAGTGGATTCCAAAAAATAAAATGTTTGTGACGACAGTTTTGAAGCCACAAAATATCGCAAATAAAAACTAGCATATTAGTTATAGTTAAAAAATTATTTAGATTGAAAAATCGATAAAAAAAAGTTTTTCTGTGTTTGGCCTTAAATATCTTTATTAGACTTGACCCATGGCAGGACTGGCAGGATTTGTTTTTTACATTTAGAATATTGTTGATTATCCGCAAAAAAAATTTTTTGAGCTTTAAACGTATTTGGGAAAGTAAGGTAAAAAATCACTAAAGCAATACGCTTCACAACGCTGCAGCTTTGATCTTTCCTACCCAATAGATGGCAGTAAAAGAATTTGTAACTTATCACGATATAAGCTATATTTAAAAAAATCAGCTTTAAAGATTTTTATTAATTAACAATTTTTCGGTATCCAAAAAAGAATGCAACATAACTTTTCATTATTAATTTTTCATATTTATAGTTAATAAAAGTTGAAGCTTGAAGGAAAAATACTTTAGACAATATTAAACTTTAGGTCAGACATAGCAGGGTGTTCAAAAAATGCAAAAAAGTCGATTTCAAAAACAAAAAATTTCAAAACATAAAATTTTGTGACTCTAGTTTTACTACGCACTAACATTTTACTCAGATTTTATTTTGTGGCCTTTAAAACTGCCGTCACAAAGATTGTATTTTTTGAAATGTTTAGTTTTTGAAATAAACTTTTTTATATTTTTGAGCATAGTGTAATTCTTTGTTTGATACTGTCAAAACTATTTTTTCTTCAAGCACCAACTTTTTTGAATACATAGCAAACCCAGGAGGAACCACTGTTTCGATATTCAAATGTTAAACAATGTTCAAATGTACGTATACCAAAAATTATTAAAGTAAAATTATTATTACATGGTGTTCACATTTTTGTCACTTATTAAATTTTACCGTATCAAGTTTTGTAATGTAGATTTCTAAAATAATTTATAAATATAACGTAAAGCATTTATGTCCATATCATATCTTAAACGGGTTAAATTTACCAATACCGAATATGTGTGGTCATATCATTAAACAACATTTTAACTTTTTGTTTATTTTATGTTAAATATAGAATGTTAGAGCAGGCTTATGTATTTTCTAGTAAGTTCCAAGCATAAAGTATCAATGAACCAAAGACAAGTTTATTTATTTTTTATAACCTTGTGTTATTTGATCATGAGAAGTATACTTTTACACTACAATTTTCGACTGCCCTTTAAGTTTAAGAGTAGAGAAGGTATAGAATTTCATACTTGTTTTGTTAAAACTATACAGAATGGTTAACAAAGTTAAGCAAATGAGTGCCTAAGATGATTGAAAATCCTAGAGCCTTAAATATAAAAAAAAAAGTTACTGACATAGATTGGAAAAAATATACGTCGTTTACATTGATTAAATAAAACATTTTTCTTGTAGTGTTTTAATATGATTAGCCGATTTTGGGATATAAACTATAAAGTCTTTTATTGAGCGTCTTTAAAAATATAATAGTTATATAAATCCTGTAGTTCTATGAAAACTAAAAAGTTTATCTCTAAAGGAAATAAAATTTTGTTTATTGGATTTTAAAAAAACTTTCTCTAGATTTTTTCTTAGGTGCATACAATGTTCACATTTTCTTTTATTTTTACAAGTTTAGCTTCAACTATAATATGGGTATTAGAAGAGTACAGGAGGATAACTTCCATGCGGTTTTAATTACTAATTAGACAAAAAATACCAATTTAAGAAAAATCAGTAGGTAGCCTATTATTTTTTTCAGTAAAAATATGTCAAATTTGCCAAGACATATACCGTTGGCAAAGTGATGCAACATCTCGAAACATTCGAATCAAAATATTAAAAAGACACTAGCTTTAAAATCATGTATGAATCACCCTGTATAAAGATTACTTGTATTTATATTTTATCTTACTAAATAAACTAAATAAATTATTAACAAAATGTTATTATCTGAGATATACTAGTGCATAATTTTTATAGTTATTTGTGAATATATTTAAGTTTTATTTTTATTCCTGACGCCCGTGGTGTTCACTTTCTCTTGTGATAATAAAAATATTCTTAGGAATAAGTGTACATATATAACAAAATGTATAGATAGAATAAATACATAGGCAATTACAATATTTGAACTAATTGTTGTTTTCTTTAAGCCTCCATAAATTGTGACCGATTTGTTCTTAAGGCACTTCCACACATTGACTCATGATCGGCCATCAAACAGCATTGCCAATATGTGTGCATATTCCTATGATAACTAAACATTTAAATCGTAATACTCATAGTCAGACTGCTTACTTGAGTTTCGCGTATGAAAAAAATATTTGCAGATGCATTTCTTTTTATTTATTTTATATTAATATTAATGGCAACTTAGATCAACGAAACTTTTAAGGTCAGCAAAAATTGATTCGTCATATTTGAAATCAACGAATACAATATTGTTATAGAGAAGTGATTGTCTGATTGTGTCAAGTATTCAGGGTTTCGCAGAAAATAAGCGAATTTCATTTCTTGTCAAACATAATAAATATTTCACTATGGACAAATCCTACATACTCCAAATTTAGTATACAGGGATTATTGATCATGTCAGATCCGATGATGACATTGCCAATGTGGCAAAGCTGAACAGCTTGACAGAGAGTGAGTAGGTATATTTGATTTTTCTTTTAAGTAAAAACAAACAACAATATTATGGCGTCATCCTAGACAAAAATTCAAAATCAAATCCCTATTTCACTTATTTTTTAAGACTTGATTAATACTGCAGTTTTCGTAGAAAGGATGGGAATATTTCAGTACCAGTAGCGTAGCTATATCCCCGCCAGCCTCCGCAATGCGGGGGAACCTGATGTTAGATAATGTGTAATGGAAAACAATAGATGACACTTCTTTTCTCGCCCTCTTGAATTTAAGATTATACAAAACTATGAATGATTTTTTAGTCATCAATTATTTTCTTTGGATGAGTGCGTATAGCGAGCTCTTTTTTTAGAACTGCAGAGTGGCCCAAAATGTGTAGCTACGTCACTGTTTAGTACGTAGTACGTACTACATCTACACAGATGTACCAAATGTGTTACAAACGGATGGCATTATTTTAAAGGATCTTTTTGGCTTTTTCGCAACGTAAATAATATATGTAGTCAGTAAAAAAATGGAAACGACCGATTTTAACAATACTCTTCCTTTCGTCGTGGCCCAGGATCCGTTTGGAGCACTTTAAACAATAAATGAAAAACAATTTTAAAAAATATGTGCCCCAAAATGACTAATCTGCCTACAATTTCGTTAGACACATAACATTAACCAAAAACTTATTTAAACAAAACTGCGAAACTAAATTTTATTTTCTTCATAAAAGAAAAGACTTACAACGAAGGGATTATCGGATAATACCAATCTAATTTAAATTAGAACAATAAGGAATTAAAAATGTATAATATAATATTAAAATTTTTACGTCGATAAAATTAACAAACTAAATTAAATACCTCTGGCAAAAGCAATTTTTTTTTAGTACTTATACATGTTTTAGTATTTATAACAAGTTTCAGTAGTTGATATTCTAAGTGCACAACGAAATGTCTAATGATTTCCTCTTAAATGTTTAACTAACAGTTTTTCGGATTGAATGACTTCTCAGGGCTTTTCGTTTCTTGACACTTACACGGTTACATTTATAGCGTTACCATCACTGACAACTTCGTATACAGCTAGCAATATATCGAAATATGCCTAAACAATAATATTTATTGTCTATTCAAATAGTCGGCTTAGTTATGATAGTCTGGTCAACAGTTAGGGACCATGGTTTTCTACCGAGATGGTATGTCGGGCTGATTTCGAATAGTGATTACAGAAAAATTCTGCATCATATCAACCGGTGGAGCTAGCCCACGTGGGATATATATTCTTTTTATAACCCATCCAAAATGGAGCCGGACCGAACTTCCTACCACATTCCTGATATCATTTTTATGTCCGCCTTGATGTGATATTTGTTAACCGAAAACATTTTCGCATAACCTAACGGTATATTCCATTTCTTAGTTGTCTTAAACCCAACTCCTTGGCGCCGCACACTGGTTGAGGCGTATAAAAGAAATACCTAAATTCAAATTCAATAAATGAAGAAAATTTAATTTATTTAAAATAACAGATTAGTTTTTGACTTTTAAGCATATAACGTTATTTTAAAATTTGTATTACTTTTGGAGAAATCGTTTTGCAAACTAAAAATGTATTACTTTTTGGGTGTATTTTCTTGCTAAACGGAACATACTTTTAGGGGAATCTGATCCGGCACGCCTAAACATATTTTAAAATAGTTTACATTTTTGTAAAGATAGAAAATAAGACTTATTACATCACAAAAAAAATAGAAAATTTTCAGCTTTTCATCTAAAAAAAAAGTTAAAATCATAGAAATTCAAATTTTTTTTCTTAAAAAAAAAATTCGCTGGATCAAAAACTATTTTGCCACAAGTTGCCCCAAATAGCTAATTAATCTGATTTGTTATCTATGATCTCCCCTTTTTATCTATACCAAATTTGACTGCCCGTTTTTGTCCCTTTTGGTTTTATTCTTCTAAACATAGTTGCATGTAACCCGGAAAATCATGAAGATTGAGAGTTATGTTGGTGATTCAATACTAACATGATCAGTTACTGAATTTTGGATAAGGGGAAGATACTTTATTCTTTAGATGGAAAATTATAAAAATATTCCTCCATCGCAGTGCGGCGAATTGGCTATTTAGAGGGACAAAACTTCCGAAGCAACGATGGGACATAAATAGGAGGTAAGAATAAAATAAACGGTGTAAAATAGTAGCCATAAATATTATTCTTGCTTGCTTTGTCTTTCAGCCCCATAAGTAATTGGGTTTATGAATAAGGTACGCACAGTGTTAAACCTCGCTAGACATAAATGATAAAGACGAAGGTCGGCTTACCTGGTGTAAATACCAAACATCTTTCCTTTATCATCAAGTTAATATAAACATACGTTTTTTGATACCATGAAGGGTCAGGTATAGTATCGATAAAAGTGAAAGCAGTATCAGATAAATAAGGATTAAATTATTATTAAAAGAATAATATTTTAATGATTTATTTTCTGTATGTATTTTCATTATTACAATTACATTATTATTATTATTATTACAAATTACTATGAGGTGTCTAGTTATTTTGTATGAATTTATTTGTATGTTTAGTAGTTAAAATAAATGAGCGCCTCCTCCTCCTCCTCTTCCTCTCTCTCATGTCCCTCATTCTTATCTTCCTCTCCTTTTATTCTCATTCGCATCATATTTTTAATTTTTTCTCTTTATCCTCCCACATTTGATTTTGCATTCTTAAGTCTTTTAAATATGTGCATCAAGATCATTTTAGTATGCTAAGGTACGAGTGACTGTTAAAAAAAAAAAATCCGTTGAATAAATCTATTAATAATATTAAAATAAAATGAGTGAATCAGTTGGAGAAAGAAATCGATCCATTCCGCTTCAGACAATTAGCCTCGAAGAAATTATGCCAGGAGTTCGAGAAGAAACTATACCATTAGTTCGAGAAGAAGAAAATGGGATTGTTTTAAAAAATTTGAACAAAACTGAGAGCGAAGAGAAAAAAGTGTTTTGTGCTATTTGTTTTGAAATTAGCGAATATTATGATTCATGTAGACCAAATACATGTTCCCACATTTTTTGTTTAAAATGTATTTTAAGATGGAATGATGAAAATTGTTGTTCTATAATGGTAAACAATTGTCCTGTATGTCGCACTAGATATTACTATTTGGTACAAATCTTCAAAGATGTAACTAGACATCATTTTGTTGTAGTTTTAAAAAGAGGATAATATTTTTCATAATTTGTGTTTGTGAAAACTCTGGTCAAATAAATTTGTAAAAAGTAAATGTAAATATATAATAATTGACACACAATTTTTCCTTTTCCTTTTCCTTTTCCTATATTGAAACGACAATATTCTTTAAGTGTTTTAATACATACTAATTTGTTATGGTTTAACATTTTAAAATAAACAGTGGAAATTAAAAGTTATTATTTTTTAATTATACTAATAATTATATATTAATATATTTTTTTCCTTTTCCTATAAACAACAATGTTCTAAACAAGTTTTTTAATACATACTAATTTTCACATCACATAACAAAACAATTGTTATGGTTTAACATTTTTAAAAAAAACAGTGGAAATTAAAAGTTATTATTTTTTAATTATATTAATAATATTAATATAATTTGCATCAAGTAAGAGAAAACTCAATTGAATACAGAAACAAGCGTTAACAAAATTTTATGCTAATATATGACCGCTTATAGTGGCAGTAGACATAATCTACACATTATTTTTACATATGATTAGCTATTTCATTTTTCGTTCTTGTTGCAATAAAAAAATACAGGGTCAGATGTTAGAATAAAAAGAAGTATTTTGCATATAGCACTGAAAATATATAACCGCTTATAGTAACAGTTGACATTTTTTATTGATTTCTGCATTCACACTGTGCAGGGCTCGCGAGTTTTCTGGTGTTTTCATTGTGTCTATTTGGTAATTTTTTATTTGGCAAAATTTAATTCTTATTTATATTGGTGACATTTTTATTTATATTTGTAACACTTTTATTTGGTATTTTATTTGTTATTACGATTTTTTTCATAATGGACAATTTTTTGGCATCGAGTAGCAAAATTATTGACAATGACTTCGACTTATACACATGTACTCAAATGCAAAATTTTGCAAACCAACAAAACAATGAAACAGACGTATTTACAACTAGTCAACAACAAACTATTCAGGACTTGAATGAAATTATTTACAATAGCCAAGTTCAGAATAATGACAACAAACAGAACAACGAAAAATATTTATTTACAGCTACTCAACAACAAACTCTTAACGATCTTAATGACATTATTGACAACAAAACGGACTTAAATTACAACAAAAACTAAACAAACTCTTGAAGAACTGAATGACATTGACAAAAATCAAAATTGTAGCTATGAGGATATTGTTTGTTTTCAAAAATCTAATCCAAATTATTTAACATTAAAATCGCCAATTAATTCTCCGAGACCAATTTGCTCTCCCTCTTTGTTTAGTGAAAATTCTGATTCGGAAGAAGAACAAATTGATCAAAATTTAAGTTCGGCTATATCTCCTATTAATTCACCATATGATATTGTAAATTCTGATTGGCAAGAAAAACAAATTGAAGCAAATTTAACTTCGGATATTTCTCTTAATAATTCACCAGTTGAACAAAATTCAATTTCGAAACCATTTATTACTAAAAAAAAATTTAAAATTAATAAAAAAAATCAAAAACAAGTAGCAAACCTTAAGTGTCTGGGTTTCGCTATTCAAAATTTAACTGATTTGATCACAATTAAACAGGGAGATGCAAGTACGGTGAATTATGTTAAACAGGCCTTTGACAAATTAGTTGACTCATTTGAAGAAATGGATTCATAAAGTCAATTAATTTCTATTGTTTTTTTTAAAATTTGACTATAACTAAATAAAAATACACAATATTAATTTTATTATTATTATCTAGAAAACTTCAAAAATGAATAAGTGTGTAACATGTAATAAAGTCTTTACTAGAAAGGATAATTTATTGCGACATATTAAAAAACATGTTTGCGGAAATTCCACAACACTCACTAGTTGGTTGAAACAACCAAAGCTTGTTAAAGGTAAGAACATTTTATTTTTCATGTTTTATTATGTAAAATATTTTTTCTTAATTTATAGATTATACAAATATTGTAAAGAATGCAAGAAAAATATAAACCAAAGTCTATGGGGTGGACATCTTCGATCTAGTGTGCACAAGAACAATTCCAAAACAGGCTTGGAGGAAGGTGTTGAAATTATCAAGTCGGCATTCAGGGAACGAATAATATCTTATAGGATTTCCTCACCCTAAAACTTCATAAATGTGAAAGAATATTTTCAACATTTGGAATACAAAATTGTACATCTAATAGATCAAGAACTGCAGAAACATAAATGTATCAAGCTAAATATGGAACTGTTCGGTTTCTATTTTAACCCCAGCAGCGACAGCTATGATGTCAAATCTTTTAATGTGCGCCGTTCCAAGTCATTTGCCAGGGATATCAGGCAAAAGAACTTTTAGAGCAAATCTGCACCATTATTGACCAGAAAGCTGACGAATTTGCAGAAAGAGATTCAGGTAAAGAATTTATTTTCTATTTTACAACGGCAACAAAAAAGTAATTTTTTAATTTTTACATTGCAGGATGGGCTTTGATGAATTTACTTCATTTAGAAATTAATGTTAACAAGCACAATCCGCTGAGAGCCTCATCTTTTATCGAACTTCCTCAAGAGATCAAGAGACGTCAAGCTGTGATCAACATTAGGAATGATGACAACTTTTGCTTCGCCTGGGCAGTTGTGTCTGCTCTTTACCAACCAAGCAGATTAGATTTTGACACTTCATCCTACCCACACTAATCTTCTGTTTTGGATATGTCAGGTATAGAATTTCCAATGTTGCTAAAGAACATTCAGATTTTTAAAGAAAAAAATAACATTTCTATTAATGTATATGGATTAGAAATTATAAATCCTAAAAAGGGGTATGAAGTAATTGGTCCACTTTATTATTCATCGAATAAAAGAAATCAACATGTTAATTTATTGTTAATAAGTGATGACGATGAAAAAACTTTTCATTATTGCTATATTAAAGATTTATCAAAATTAGTTTCTGCACAAATGTCTAAGTATCACGGAAAAAAATATATTTGCGACGGTTGTTTACAATATTTCCCTACAGAAGAAAATTTATTACAACACAATAGCTATGATTGTGATCATTTACGAATTAACCTACCTTCTAAAGAATTAATAAAAGATAAGTTTGGAAACTATTCATATGATAATATTTTGAAATTTGTAAATTATCATAAACAAATGAAAGTTCCTTTCGTGGTGTATGCAGATTTTGAATGCATTTTAAAGCCTTTAAATAATGACAATGTTGACAAAAATCCTAATACTTCATACACCTTAAAACAATATGAACATATTCCACATTCATTTGCCTATTACATTAAATGTTCCTTCGACGATAATTATTCTAAAGTTGGAAGATATAGAGCTCAAAATTGGGATACATTATTTATAAATTCTTTAGAAAGAGACGTGTATAACATATACAATAAATTTTTAAAGGTTCCTAAAAAGATGATGAACGAACTGGACAAAATTTATCATAACTATGAAACAGTATGTCATATTTGTAATAAACCTCTTTTAAATGACAGGGTTGCAAATCATTGTCATATAACTGGTCTTTATAGAGGTCCTGCTTACTCACTCTGCAACATAAATTACAGAATACCTAACTTTATTCCACTTATATTGCATAATTTGCGTAATTATGATTCTCATCTATATCTTCAAAAATTATGGTTAAACAATTAAACAAAGAACAACTAACAGTTATCGCACAAAACAAGGAAAAATATATTTCATTTGAAAAGCTTATTCATGTGGATAACTATTTTGATAAAAAGACACAAAAGGCTAAGAAAAAAAATATATCGTTAAGGTTCATTGATTATTTTCAATTTCTATCCCATTCTTTATCAAAACTCTCTAAAAGTTTAAAAGATGAACAATGTAAAGAAATAAAAAAAAATTTCAATGATGAAGAAAGATTTAAACTTATTCGCCAAAAAGGTGTATTTCCTTACAATTATATTGATGATTATTTAAAATTAGAAGAAACAACTTTACCTCAGAAAGAGCAATTTTATAATACTTTAACGGATGAGCACATCAGTGATGCAGAATATCAAAGAGCTGTAAAGGTTTGGCAATTGTTTAAATGTGTATCTCTTGATCAATATTCCGACCTTTACTTCCTCTCTGATACTTTACTTTTGGCAGATATTTTTGAAAATTTTAGAAGCACTTGTTTATCCACATATAAGCTCGATCCAGCTCATTTTTACACTTTTCCAGGTTTATAATGGGAGGCGTGTTTGCGTTATACTGGAATAGAGTTAGAATTGTTAACAGATCCAGATATGATACACTTTTTCAAAAAAATCGTTCGCGGTGGTGTGAGCTCTTGCATTTGTAGAAAATCTGAAGCTAATAATCCATTTCTTTTAAATTTTGATCCTTTAAAGCCAACCAAATACATAATTTATTATGATGCAACAAATGTGTATGGTTATGCAATGTCACAGCACATTCCAACGGGAGATTTTGTTTGGTTAACAGATAAAGAAGTCAACGATTTAAATATTATGAATATTTCTAAAAAATCTAATAAGGGATATGTTTTAGAAGTTGATTTAGAATATCCTACAAGTCTACATTCCTATCATAACGATTTTCCGTTTTGTCCTGAAAACTTTAAACCGCCAAATTCTAAATGCATAAAATTAATACCCAATTTAAATGATAAATCAAAATAGGTTATTCACTATCAGTTATTAAAACAATGTTTGGAACATGGACTCAAGTTGACTAAAGTTTATAGAGTTTTACAGTTTTCTCAATCTGATTGGTTGAAAAAATATATAGACTTGAATTCAAGATTAAGAAATGATTCAAAGAATGAATTTGATCGTAATACTTACAAGTTGGCAAATAATAGTATTTATAGCAAGACTATGGAAAATGTTGATAGGAGAATTGACGTAAGACTTGTTACAGAGTGGGAAAAAATAGAAGAAAAGATGGTGCTGAGAATTTAATTGCAAAACCATATTTCAAGGACTTAACAATGTTTTCTGAAAACTTGGTAGCTATTCAAATGCAAAAGATTCAAGTTACTTACAATAAACCAATATATGTAGGCTTCTCAATATTAGATATATCTAAAATTGTCATGTATGATTTCTTTTATAATTTTTTAAAACCTCTTTATCAGGAAAATATTTCACTTTTATACACCGATACCGAGTTCATTTTAGAAGTCACAACTCCAAATATTTATTCTGACATGATAAAAAATATTCACAAATTTGATACATCTAATTATGAATTTGGTAATATTCATAAAATGCCTATTACAAAGTCAGTTATAGGAAAATTCAAAGATGAATATGCTGGTGAACCCATTACTGCTTTCTTTTGGAGCAAAAGCATATTGTATGAAAACGGAAAATAATTTAACAAAAAAAATTGTTTTTATTGTAAAACCTTTTGTTCAATGTATTGTTTTCACCAAATTAATTAATAAATTGGCTTTGATTGAAGATGATAAGCGGTATAAAATGATGATCCAAGATATTGCTTTGTATCAATGGAATGCAGAACATGAAGATTTAGATATATTTATGTAGATATTATAAGGTATTTAAATTTGTTGTTTTTGAAACCAAAGTTAGTCTTAAATCACAAAATGTGCTAGAAACTTTTGACAAAGAAATTGATAACAGTTATTTTAAAAATAGGAATCCACTTTTAAGAAATGGAAAGGAAGATGAGACCAGAAGTGTTGGCTGGAGCTGGCTTTTACTATATTTCAATCAATGATATTTGTAAATGTTTTTATTGTGGTATTGAAATTTTTGATTGGTTAAGTTATGATGATCCTATTGTGGAGCATAAGAATTTTGCTAGGAATTGTAATTTAAACATGTTTATATAGTATTATTAATATCAAGCTACACATTTTATGTATTATAAACTTATTTATGAACTTTTACATATCTTTAAATTAAGTATTTTATTGTTATTTTTTTACAACTGCTTTTGATTTCGTGGTGAAAGTATCTGCTTAATGTTAATAAATTTGGAATATAATTATTAATTTGTTTCAATGACTATCAGTAGATCGCAATTCATTCTTCTTTATTTTATTTTCCAAAATGCTTTTTATGTTCATCATCCCCCTGGCGTAACACAGTGTGAAATATGTTTTTCTAATAAAACAGATGTCACTCTAAGTAAATATTGTAAATTTATGAAAATTAGATTAATTAACAATAGTACAATTAGTTGGATGGAACGAATAAATGGAGATGAAAATGCAAATAAATTTTTTAAAATTTTGTATCATTATCCAAATCGATCTATTTTTGATACAAATTGGATCGAAAGGTTAGAGTTTAAAAATAATCAGTTACAAATTATAACCCCCAACCATACCAATTATTATGACGGATTCAAAAATTATTACTTTTCCATCATTAGTGTTACATTAAACTTTGCATTATTTTTATACATTACCATTTTAATTATTTATCTTTATTACAAATTTCAAACTGGAAATCTATTTTTTCATTAATCCATTTTAATCGAAACTTTAAAGAAAGTGGGGATGAGAATATTTAAGTACAAGAATAACGCAATATGTTTCAGTCTCGTTTAGTCATTATGAACAACGCCGGTTCATAAACCTTTAGAGACGCTTCTTAATTAAAAAATTTATTTTTTAAATAATTCTTTGTCAAAATTTGTTCTTGTTGGCATTAGTTTAAATGATTTTTCTCCAAAAATTGTAATTGGTGGAAAAACTGGATTTTTAATCGCACTAACCGAAGAAAATTGGAAAGACATTTGTGTTCATCAAGGAATTATTGTAAACAATTTCTACTTTCCTCAAGTTGATCAAACCAGTGTGAAGATAAAGAACATTCATCTGCAGGTCCAGAAAATAAATGATTTCCCTGTTCTGCAAATTACAAAAGGCCCACACTTCATATACTTAGGACAAGAGTCTTTGGACAATTTGTAGCGATTGAAGGAAATTATTGATTATAGATTATCTATAATTAAAAGGCAAGAAATCAATACATATTTCAAAATAATATTTTAGCTGATTGTGGCGACTTGTGTACGCATGTTTATAATATAATAAGTCCAACACAAAATCCTAACAGTGAAAATGTTTCAACTATGATGGAATTACTTGTTTTATATCCTGAAGAAATGGAAAACAAATTGAGGCAAAATGGAACAAAAAGAAAATATTACGAAGAAAACAATGAAAATGGATCAAAAAGAAAATATTACGAAGAAAACAATATATTTTCTGGAAGAGAACAATAAGGTGCATGTGTTAGTGAAGTGGAGCTTTGCTTACAGACAAGCCCGTAGGAGTAACTTTCAGATGTGGTACTTAGATAGACTCCGTTTTGAAAAAAGAATAAATGATTGTAAACTTATTCTAGATTCGATATTATCTGAGGAACATAGAAATAAAATATATTTGACACGTTTTAATAAAAATTGTATTTGATGTTTTAATTAATAAAATTTTAGTTTAGTAAATGTGAATTTTATTTGAAATTAATTAGCACATAAGAGTAGGTACTTTTCAGACATTGTAATTTGTATCAGCTAAAGCATAAAGTGAGGAACAGAAATAAAACAAATTTAACTAAAATTTAATTTCAATTTAATTAAACAATATTTTTTTATCAATCCATGTATTATATTTTTTATCAAGTCCTAACCATTTCACATAAACTTTGTTTCCTTTCCTTCTCAAAATCTTCTCAATAAGATACACATCGGTATGCTTTACTTTTAGTAATTCTTGCTCATAAAAACCACCCAGAATGTCCCGATTATCTTCGTCTTGAATTAAATATGTCCAGGGGTTTGTCATCTTAACTTCTTTAATGTGGATTATCTCATTTCAACCAGTTTGGTGTGTAACCTTTCGAAAATGCCTCCCGATGCTTGCTTATGCGTACGTGATCACCCACTTTAAACTTTGGAGATTTTATATCTAACGTTTTAGCATGAGTAAATGCAAATTTCAAGATTCTCTTTTCATTTGTTTTATTTACTTGTTTTGGCTTCATTCCTATTGAAGAATGTTTTGTATTGTTATATTCTTTTACAATATCCGCTAATATATTAAACCATTTGTAATTTCCTTGAATGCTAGATATGTTCCACATATTATTCTTTAAAGTCCTGTTTACTCTTTCTACTATAGTCGCTTTCAAATTGGAAAACGTGCTATAATGGTTAATTCGAAATTGTTGCATCAAATTTTGAAAATTTACATTGAAAAACTCTCTTCCTCTATCCGTTTGCAAGTTTTTTGGTAGAGTTTTTGCACTGATTAATATTTTTTTCATTGCCGCTGTTACGTCTTTTCCAGATTTAGATTTTACCGGTTCGGCCCAAACATACTTAGAAAATACATTTATGATAATCAAGATATTTTTAAATCCCTTATTAAATTTGGCATAGGGTAACATTTCAACCAAATCAGCTTGAAAAAGATCATTTAACCCTTTCACCACCACCCTTCTGCGTTTGTAGTTTTTTCTAGCAGGTTTATGTAATTCATTAATGACTTGTTTAACGGTTGACATGACAACAAACTTGTTTATTCAATTTAAAGGAAGTTCAATTTCTATGTTTTGTAATAATTCGAAATATAACTTTTATATGCTTTTTCCCATTCATTCAATTTATCAATTTGTATTGTATAACTTTTTTCATTTAAAACTTTACTAATTTTAGTAATCTCCTTTTCTAAAGCCTTAAAGGAGTTTTTTATCTCTCCAGTTAAGAAAGTAGTTGATCTAATATCACTATTTTTGAATTCCTCCTCTGTTTTATTTAATTCTTGTTCTAATTTCTTAATTACACTAGACATTATCTTTCCAAAGGAAATATATTGTTGTTTTTCTTCCAAAGAGAGTTGGTCAATTGTTCTACTGTTAAGAATGCTATTTTGATTTCTTTTTTTTTCATCATCTAACCTTTTTATAAAAGTTCTTAATTGTTTAATCTTTTCCTTGTGTTTTTCAATTATTACTTCTCTTATATTTGTTTCCATTATTTTATTAATTTTGTTGATATCATCAGTTAATTTTTTGTCTTCCTTTTTAACATGTTCATTTAAAAATTTCAAATCTTTACTTATTTGATTTAGCGTTAGCAACTGTTTATTAACGTTTTCAATTGAGGTATTACATCCTTTAATTTGGTTTTCATACTTTAAAAAATATTTATCAAAAACCTTAAGCTTTTTAGCAAAGATTTCATTATTTGTTTCATTTTTACCTAATCTCCTTTTTAAATTATTAATGTCACTTATTCCCTCTTGATTTTGTTTAATAAAATCTAACTTAAAATTGTTGAGAATTTTACTTTCAATATTTGAATAAATTGTATTTTCCAAAGAAGCAGAATTTATTAATTGACGTTTTGAAATATGGCGTCCAAATTTATCAACTGTCATGTTGAGCTTTCATTAAACAATAAATATGATTATATTTAATAGCTGTTATTTATAGTATAACTTTATCTTCTCTTAATTCTTCAATAATAGAGATAATTTCCTTACTATGAGCATTATTTCCCGCATCACTTGATGAAATTAATAAACGTAGCCTATCAACAATTTCGTTTACATTATTCCAATATACATAGTCTGTATTTGATCTGTTTGTTTTCAAAATTAATCCCTTTCCTGTTATTTTGGCTCTAGTTGTTCTAAACGGAGGTTTTGGTTTGTCAAATGCTATAACTAATCTTTGCAAGGTTTTTGTCTTTGTAATCCCCTTTCTTTGTAAATATGGTCCTATTATTGTAACATATTTGTGTGATGTATTTCCTTGAACTTGTTCATTTGAATCAAAATATCTACGATATACATTTGTTTTAGCTAGAATGTTCACGTAATTATCTAAATCTTCCTTCTTATAACATTTCGGTTCTTTTTTGAAACGCAATTCGTATAAACCTGGCGTGCCTGTGTACGTTATTCCTCCCTCTTTAATGTCTTTTCCAATAATTTCTACCGGTATCTGTGTTAAACCAAAAGAAAACTTATCCGTTTCGAGGTCATGAACTATTCCATAATAATGGTCAAATTTATGTTGTGTATCTTTCACACCCTCATCAATATATGCTCTGGGTAATTTATGAAAATCTGCTAAGTAATCTTTATATGACGGTGTACAAACATAGGTTTGAATTGTTTTTCTAGTTTGTTCCAATATGTCTGACAAGTTTAAATTTGTTGTTGTGTCACTAGAAGGATCGGAAGTTTCCGCTATAATAGTTGATGTCACTGGTTGTACTACAGGAGAGGAAGAAGTGATACTCCTGTCATCTAAAAATGTTGGTAGTTCTGTGGGGAGTAACGGAGTTTTTCCTGTTTTCTGAATAGTTTTCGTCGGAGTTGATGTTTTATAGAGCTTAGTAGGTGTTTTGAATTCTTCATACTTTGAAACTCTTTCTTCTTTTAAATCGAATGGTTCGGATTTACCAATATTTGAAATTAGCTGTTTAAGAGGTTGTGTTATTGGTCTAATTCGGACTGAGCGGTAGAAGTAGCTAATTTCAAGCTTCGATATTTCCGCTTCACGGCTTGTCTCGATTTCATTAATTCTCTAGCTAAACGTTTATTCATGCTGTACAAGTTTTAAATGAAATAAAACTGCAAATTTTTCACTTTTATAAATATATAAAGGAATCGAATTTACTCCTGTATCTGCGGTGATTTACTTCACAATCTTTGTCAATTACAAGAAAGCCATATGGATCCATCCAACAGTTAGCACAAATATTTTTAAACTGATCAAATGTCATATCCAATATACAGTGGTCGTTATATATATGTTTTAAACTTAAACAGTCCTGTTTAAATAAAATTAATAAGTTGGAATTTTCTCGAATTAAACGTTTAAGGATTGAGGAATATCCTTGAAAAATAAAAAAACAATCGGTGTTTCTATGCCTTCCATGCGTGAAATAGTCCCTAATAATAGATTGATTATGACAAAAAATATCGTAAAAAATGATAACGGAATTTGGCTTTATCTCATGAGGTGAAATAATGTAATGTATGTAAAGTATCCAATTTCTTTCATAGGCTTTAACAACTTTCTTAAATATTCATATTTTGGTTGATCTAATGACTTTGAATAAACATAGACATTTTCAAACCTAATTCCATTAGGATGCTCGAGCAGTGTAAGCATAACGTTGGTTTTACCGCTACCACTGCAACCAACTATGAGTCCTCTTTTTGAACCACCGCAAAATAAGTCACCATGCTTTCTCAACTGTTTACTTAAAATTTTTTCGTCATGATTATTTACTGGTAAAGAGAATTTTTGTTTTTCAGTCCTCATTCTTAATCACACTAGTAAATATTTTTAGCTGTAAAAGTATTTATACCAGAAAAATGTCAATGTGTTTTTAGTATAAAAAGAACTTCAATGACTGTGGGTCGGCATGAGTTGAAAAAAACGACGTAATAGAAAAGGCTCTCGTTTAGTAAATAAATTAATTAATAAACTACCCTTCGAAGTTCATATACCAGGACATAATTATTGTGGTCCAGGCACCAACTTGGAGAAAAGATTAACTAGAGGTGACGTTGGTATAAATCCATTGGATTCCGCTTGTTAAGAACACGATACATCATACTCTCAGACTGAAGATTTATCAAGAAGACACATATCTGACCAAATATTAGAAAAAAAAGCCTGGGATAGGCTAAAAGCTAAGGATTCTTCTATTGGTGAAAAAATTGCAGCTCTAAGTGTTGCAGGAATAATGAAGGGTAAAAGAAAGTTCGGTTTGGGATTTAAAGATAAAAAAGGGGGTAAACTTAAATTGAGAAAAAAACGTATCATTCGAATACCCAAAAAAGTTGGAGGATTTCTACCATCTACAATCAGACAAAAAAAAACTCAAAATAAATTTTCCAAAAAGAGCACTTACGAACAATGATATATAATATTAAATATGTAAAGCTGTTAAAAATAACTGGCTTTAGAGGTGTTTTTATGCTCGATGAACTTCCAAAAAAAATTAATCTGAAAGAGTGTGGTATTGTAAATTTGGATAAAAAACAAAATAAAGGATCTCATTGGACTGCTTATATTAAAAATAACAAAAATGTAATATATTTTGATAGTTATGGAAATTTAAAACCACCTTTTGAACGTCTCAAATATTTTAATTCGAATGGCAAAGTGGATGTATTTTATACTTATGAAAACAAACAAAAATTTAATTCATATAACTGTGGTCAACTATCCCTAAAATTTTTGCAAAAAAATATATAAACTCATTATTTGTTGTAATATCTCATTCATAAATAAACTGCAATGTCCACCACAATTGCCATATCAGGAAACAGTTCTGTTTTGTCTGCTGATTTTAATCCGCCCATATATTTAGAGGATAGAAAAGAATATTACCTGGGTTTAGCTGATTTTGAAACGTTTATGACTATTCCCAATATAAAAGAAGGATATAATAAATTTTATATAGATAATAAAGTAATTGTTATTCCCGACGGAACTTATGACATTACAGATATAGAAACATACATAAGAGAAAGTATAGAAGATTTATTTCCGAATGAAAAATTTTTTTTTCTTTTATAAGCAAATGTTAACACTCTAAAAACTTTTTTAATGTGTAGTAGAAAAATTGATTTTACCAAGGATGATTCGATAAGAAAAATGTTCGGTTTTAATAGCAGGATACTAAAAGCTATGAAAGAGGAAGAATCAGATAATGTTGCAAAAATAACTAAGGTGAATGCTATTTGTATTGATTGTAATATTTGTGTCGGTTCTTACAGTAATGGTAAACCTGTTCATATTATTCACCAGTTTTATCCAACCGTAGCTCCAGGCTATAAAATAGTGGAATCTCCTTTGCCCATTTTGTATTTTCCAGTTAGCGTCGAAGCAATTAACAATATAACCGTTAAAATAGTTGATCAAGACGGAGAACTTATCAGTTTTAGAGGAGAAACTATAACAGTAAGGTTACATTTACAAGCTAGTGACATATAAAATGGTTGTTAGATATAATAGAGCCCTTGGAATGAGACTTGCACCTACCATTATCAACAAAGTAAAAACTTATAAAAAGAAAAAGACTAAACAACAGTTGAGTATCAAATCCAACACCAACAATTTAAGACGAGATAATCGTAAATTTCTCACATCTTTGGGTTTCACTGTTTTAAAATAATGAACATATTAAACGTAAACGAAAAGCTTTATGTAGACAATTCCATCGTTAGTTCAGAGCTTCACACATATCAACCATATATTTCTTCAAAATTCAATTACAATGATGAAATAAGGATCCCAATTCAAGAACTCGATGCTTACACTCTACCATCAGATAGCTTACTTTATATCGAAGGAAAATTAACTAATACAGAAGATAAATATAAGAAAGAATTGCTATTTATTAACAATGGTATAGCCTTTTTGTTCAGAGAAATCCGCTATGAACTAAACGGAATTACTATAGATTCAATAAGAAATGTTGGATTAGCATCAACCTTAAAAGACTACCTTTCCCACAATACCAACGAAAGTTTAAAACTGGAAAATGCAGGTTCGTTTCCACATCGAAAAGAAGGTGATAAAATTTTAGTTGATAATGATGGAAAATTCTCCGTATCCATACCACTAAAAATGCTTTTAGGATTTTTTGAAGATTACAGAAAAATTATTATGAATATGAAACAGGAATTAGTTCTTATTAGATCAACTGATGATTTAGATGGTGTTATCTTCAAAGAAGATCCGGCACACCCTGTTAGTGCTCCTGACACTCCATTGGTTACTTTCGATAAAATTTATTGGAAAGTTCCTCACATTCTAGTTGATATGCCACAACAACTTGCTCTATCAAAAATATTAGAATCAAATAAAGGTATATTGATAGGATTCAGGAGTTGGGAACGTGATGAATATTCTTCTCTAACCGAAACAACCCGTCACACATGGCCGGTAAAAACAACTAGTAAACTAGAAGCTCCTCGTCATGTTGTGATTGGCTTTCAAGAAAACAGAAAAGGGAAAATTGCTAAAGATATGAGTAAATTTGACAATATTACCTTGTCAAATATTAGAGTATTTTTAAATTCTGAAAGATATCCTTATCACGATTTGTACTTAAATTTCGAAGAAAACAAATTTTCTGCTTTATACGAAATGTTTGCCAACTTTAGACAGTCTTACTATGGTGTTCCAAATGAACCCATTTTTAATCCTGAACAATTCAAAAACATTAGTCATATTACACATATTGATTGCTCCCATCAAAAAGAAACAATTCAAACGGGATCCGTAGTAATGAGAATTCAATTTGAGACACATACTGCAATTAAAAAAGATACTTCTGCTTATTGTCTTATTTTACATGACAAATTATTTAGCTACAACCCTCTTACTAAAGTTGTGAAACAATTATAAACTTTATCCCCACTATTTTCATATTTCGATTTAATTTAAAGGGATTTTCAAAAGCTTTTAGTTTTAGTCATGACATCAAAACTACAACAACAAATTGAAAAATTTATTTTTAAAATTAATCAACTGAAAGAAGCAATTGCAAATTATTCAAGTAAAAAAATTTGCTGCTTTGAAAATATGAGATTGGTTATGGATATTCAAGGATTCAAGGATGAAAAAAATAAATTTATACCGAAAGAGCTTGCCGCTTTTGATGGTTATGAAATGACTCATTACATTTTTAAAAAGCCTTTTCCAATGGAGTTTCTTTCACCTGATTGTCACAAGCAGGCGGTATGGCTAATGAAAAATCATCATTGTATACATTGGAATAATGGATTTACTCCATTACATCATTTCCCAAAAATAATTGAAACACTTACGAAGAAAGCTGATTTTCTTTTTGTAAAAGGAACCGAAAAAAAGGATTTTATAGAGAAATATTCTAAAAAGCCTGTGATTGAAATAGATGAACAACCAGCGCTAAATCTAATGGAACCAAAATGCTTCTATCATTCAAAATCACCTTGTATGTGTGCTTTGACAACTGTGTTATTTTTATATGACAATTGTTTTATGAATGAATAAGATATAATAAACTCTTCATACATTTCAGTAACCACTTGCTCCATTGTGAATATTATTAAATTTATTCTTCCTTTTCAATTTCTTGAAGAATAGTATCCTCGTCAATAAATTGCTTCAAGTCTTTTAAATAGTAACCAAAGCCAATATCTTTTAGATCTTGAATAAGTTGAAAAAAATTTAATGTTTCACAGTATTTGTTGCAACAGAGGGCAGCCTTTACGAATTCCGCAGATTGATTATAATAAAAGTCTATCCACTCCGGACCACTTGCCATAGAATATGAGAAATAGGGTTTTGAAAGATTACTAAATTTGTCCTCTAATAATTTAACTGCAATCAGCAACTCAGCCATTTAATTTATTTAACATAATATTTTAAATATGTGGGGGGACGTCTCTTGCGAATAGGATTAACTTTTCTTGATAATACCTGTTTTTTATCTTCGTATAATTGAAACCTCTTTTGGGTTGCAATAATAGCAGGTATAAATTGGCAATCTTCTCCTATAAATTCTATTAGGTGGCTTAATTCTCCTACAAAGTATGATTTCCCAAATGTATTGAAAAACGTAGTAAGGCTTATAATTCCTTCTAAATAATCATCACAACAGTCAATTGCTTCCAAATAATCTCGTTTCAGTGGATAAAACAGCTTGGTGTATTCATCTTTCGAAATCACTTCAAAGAAATTGAGATATTTAACTTTTAACTGTCTGATAGATGTAGCTAATTTTTCGCGATTACACATAATTCACTTATTACTTGACACATTTTTTTTTGTTTTATACACAATTGGTGGAAAAATTCAAAAATAACTTTTTACGCAACTCGAGCAGAGCTTAGTAAATGTGCCTCAGCATACTAAAATGATCTTGATGCACCTATTTATAAGACTTAAGAATGCAAAATCAAATGTGGGAGGACAAAGAGAAAAAATTAAAAATATGATGCGAATGAGAATAAAAGGGGAGGAAGATAAGAATGAGGGACATGAGAGAGAGGAAGAGTAGGAGGAGGAGGCGCTCCCTTATTTTAACTACTATGTTTTATATTTATTTAAATTTAACTAAATATTTGTTTTTGTTTGTATCTGATTTGTCTGCTTCTTTTCATTATTTTTGAATTTTTTATATAGCGTCAAATTTGAAATATGTCAATTTTTATTTTTCAATATTTCAATCAATTCCATTTAAAAAAGTTACGTTGACGGGGCATTACATTTACACATACCCTGTATATACTAGTATAATATAATAAAAATGCAGAAATGAAAATAAAAATTGATGTGTCCGAGGATTTAACTGGAAAAAAAATTTCCCGCCCTTTAAATGAATTTGTCCGTTATTAAATCACAATCCTGTATATTATTTGGGTTAATTTTCAATTTAAATTAGGCTACTCTATCTTTTGTTGAAGTTGAAGCTATTATTAAATAGATAACAATTTGTGATGGAGTTGAGACTTTATGTAAATAAAGGCTGTTACAGGGCTAGAACATGGGTGGGGATGGAAGAAAATGTTTTCAAATATTTCTTGTGTTGTACAAAATGTGTGCAAATTTTCAAGAAATTCGGTTAAAAAATTTCGGAGATACATATTTTATTCCCAAAATGGACCTTTTTCAACCACTGTGCGCCTCCCCATCTCGAACAATGCAGTATTTAAAAATGTCTAAAATCTTTGCTTGGTACATTTTAATTTGAATTATCGGATATCATAAAATCAGATGTTTAGTCGAAATCGTTAAAGTTTTTTGTTACCATATATGAATATTTATATCCTGCATATAATATGACTAGCATATTACCCTCCCCCAGAACCACTGTTATTTATTTAAGCTAAAATGATAGAAATAGTATAAATTAAGGACCTTGTTTTCGGGATTGACGGTTAACCCCCCACCCCTCCCCAAGAGCTCAGTTTTACTTATAGCCCGTGTAAAAAACAAAAACAGAGGACCTTTTTGTTGTTTGGTTGTAATATTGTAATTGGTCAGTCTTAACCCCCCCCCCCAAGAAGCAATGTGTATGTACGCCCCTGATAATTTATACACCATTGCATAATACTAAAAGTACATATCTATCTATTTTTAATTTTACACTCGTTTACATTTAATTCTAAACTTAGATAATATCCAGATTGAACAGCTCAAACTTGTTGAAAATCTCATCAAGGTTGGTGCGTAAAGAAATGATTTCATTATGAGAATTAAATGATCTAATATCTATTATTTCTCTGTTTCTACTAAATAAGGAACATATAATGCCAAGTTAGCTTTAATATATGTATGAGAAGAAGAGAGTGAAAGATTATTTTTTAATACCAAATATAATTTAATGTTAGCAAGATGTTTTCTTGAAAAAGCTATAAGTAGGTACCTAACTGTAAAAATCTTATTTTAAAAAAAATTGTTGTTTATGAGACTTTTGACATCTACTTAAAGATTTTTCTAAGATGCATTACGTCATTAAAAGTCACATAGAACTATGAAATTCAGAAGTTATGACTAATAAAATTTTTTGACAGTCAAAAAAGTTACATACAAATGCTTTATTTCTTATCCGTTCAGTAGAATCCTTAATCAGCCCTGAAGATAATATATCTGTCTGTACCAGCATAAAAACCTGCAAAAAATTTCCATCTCTATCCTGGAAACTTATAAAAATAAAAAAAAACTCCGGCTAAAATATTTACATATTTGCTATTTCTTAATCGTTTGTAATTTAGTTTGTGAAATAAAGATCTCCCTTTTTTTCTCTTCCTTTAAACCTTAATACAAGTTTTTTTCTGTGGAAATGACCTGGACGGACGAGGCACGGAGCCCTTAACTTCTTTCGTAAAATTAGTTTAGTTAAGGCTAAAAAAAAAAGGTACGATTAAGGTTTGGTTACATAGGTTTAAGCTAGTCAGGTCAGAAATTGTATTCCTAATTAAATCTAGCTTAGCTGATATTAGATTAGTTTGGGTTAATTTAAGTTACCTAGTACTTTTGACTTAAATTACTTTTTTGGTTAGTTTAGGCAGAAATATAAACTGTTAATATATTTTATGTCACATTACACCAACGTCATAATAAGAACACTATTGCCCTTGCCTAGGACATCCCCTAAAATGCCACTGGCGCAGTGATCCATTTTAGTCAAACCAAAGCAGAAACAACTACTCTGCTGACTAATACCACGACCGGCATTGAATTACACTGTTGATTCCTGACTTACGTTGGGAGTAATAACTTTATTATGGTTATATTTATTTAATAGTACTACTCATTCTATTATAAAACCATTATAGAGTGAATCTGAATATTTACACGCGAACGCCGCGTTACATATTGGTTGATTTTAAATTTCTGCAAACAAAGCAATACAAATAGAAAACAATTGGTAAGTTTCCTTTACCCGGAACTTCCCTTGTTATGAATATTTCCTTTCATTAGGAATAGTAAAGTGGAACCCAATTTAGCTTCGCACATAGTCATTTAGTATACTGTCTTCAAATATTTTAATTGCGCGCCATTTTGTTCGATCACCACCACCATATTTTATCCATTTCTACCTGAGCCACACTTATATTTTGAGCATGATTTAAAATAAATTGATTTTTTACTTCGCTCGTAAAAGGGATCACACTCCGATATTTTTTCAGATCTTTACGTTTCATAGCCCCTAGATGCCGAAAAATATGTTTTCTCAATTCCGTCGGTCTGTCCGTGTGTCTGTTCGCGACATAACTAAAAAATTACTTAGCCGAATGACTTCAAATTTCGGTCAAAAATTAAGGGTCGTATGGGGATGACATGGTAACATTTTGGTAAAAATCCAATATGGCAAAACAACGTGAAATTGTAAAAAATTTATTACTAAAAATATAATTATCTAATTTATCCAAAATTTTGCATAAAAATCAAGTATTAGGTAGGAATCAACAGGTAAGATTTTAGCACGAATCCAAGATGACGGTACAAAATGGCATAATTTACGTTAGAGTTATAGAGAAATAAATTTTGCTTTAAAATTATTTGAAATAATATAGTAATTTTATCTTAAAATATTAACAAAGCATATAATTAGATGCAAATAACAAGCAAATAAAGCATGCCATTACCCTAGATTTCGACAGTTCATGAAAATATACTACCAACAGCTCCCCTAATTTCTAAAATAGCATAACAAAATTTTATATTTACCGTATTTTAAAAACGAACTTGAATTATTCAATAGACTCTTGCAGTAGCTCTTTAATAAATATAATATAATAAGCTTAATAAAATGTTTAAAAATTCAGCTTAATGGATTGATTTCAAGTTGTGTGCCATAACTAATTGTGGTATAGCGATCAATTAGTGAAATTGTGGTACTATTTCAAAATGGTAGAATAAAATGGCGGCCAAATAAAATTTTTGAACTCGTGAAAAAACATCCTTTCAGGTCTTACATGTCTTTTTTAACGTCCCTAGATGCCAAAAATGTTTTATCAGTTCCGTCGGTCCGTCTGTCTGTCTCTCAGTTCGCAGCATAGCTTAAAGACTACTTAGCCGATTAACTTCAAATTTTGATAAAAAATTAAGGGTTATATAAAGAAGAGCTGGTAAGATTTTCGTAGAAATCCAATATGACGAAACAAAATGGCGGCCTAGTGAAAAAAAATTATTATTAAAATATTTCTGATCTAATTTATCCAATTTTGCACAAACTTCAAATTTTTTGGTATGAATCCAAAATGGCGGCTTAATAAAATATTTTAAAATTCAGCTTCAAAAAACTACTTAAAGGACTGATTTCAAATTGTGTACCATAACTATTTGTGGTATGGGGATTAACTTGTAAAATTGTGGTACCAATTCAAGATAACCGAGAAAAAATTAAGGGTCTTATGGAGATGATCTAGCGTTTTGATAAAAATCCAATATAGCGAAACAAAATAGCGGCCTAGTGAAATGTTGAAAAAATTATTATTATTATTAGAAACTGCTTATCCAATTTGCGCAAACCAAGTATTATGTTGGAATCAACTGGTACGAATGGAAGATGGCGGAACAAAATGGCGGCTTAATAAAATATTTAACAATTCAGCCTGAAAAACTGTTTAATTAATTGATTTCAAATTATGTCCCATAACTAATTGAGATATAGGAATCAACTAGTGAAATTGTTGTACTAATTCAAGATCGCCGAACAAAATGGCAGCCAAATAAAATGTTTGTAATCGTGAAAAATCATCTTCTCAGGTTTTGCATAATATGACCTGGTAATATTTTAGTAGAAATCCAATATGGCCGAATAATCTCAAAAAAAAATTTACTAAAAAACCTAATTATCCAATTTACCTCACATTTTGTACAAAAATCAAGTGTTATGTAGGGATGAACTGGTAACATTTTGAAATGAATTGAGATCGCAAAATAAAATAGCGACCTAATAAAATATTTAAAAGTTAGCCTGAAAATACTAAATTAATTTCAATTTTTGTGCAGGAATTAAGCTTGATTTAAAGATAAACTGGCAAAGTAATGAGTTATGGTACAAATTTAAGATTGTGATAGTTAAAAAATCGACGTAAAAAATCTTGTTCAATTGATTTTAAATTTCGCAGAAAAATTAAATGTGAAAATGGGATAAACTGGTACGAACTCAACATGACATAACAAAATGGCGGTGTGTGTCAATGTAAAAACTACTTATTAAATTTATTTTAAATTATGCCCAAAAGTCAAGTGAGACATAAGTAGAAAGAAACTGGAAAATATTGATAGGATGGATTCCTATATGATGGAACAAAATGGTGCCCAGTAGAAATGTTTGAGAAGACAGTATATCTAACACATATATACTGTGACTATGTACTAAACTAAATTGGAGCACACTTCACTATTCCTAACAAATGGTAAAAAAAATCATTTCGAGGGAAGTTCCGGGTAAAAGAAATTTACCGACTTTTTTTAGATAGCAAATATTTGTAGGTATAAGTCTATACACTGAATTACTGAATTTCATAGCTGCTAGCTAGTACATTAGAAGAATCTAGAAAACAAAACAAAATATAGTTTTGAAATTTGTTAGGCTTTTATATGGGGCTGCGACCTTTCATTAAAAAAATGCATTGCTCGAGGGTTGCCAGATCTACTTATAATATGTAGCCTATTTGGAGTTTGAAATATAATACTTTAGGGCCATGAAAGTTTCGTCACATATAAAGGCCGTTTTACATGCTGCAATTCTTTCTTGCAAGTTGCAATAGTCTTGAACAAAAGCATGCGTAGTGGCAAAACATTTGTACCTTTTGTCAAACTGCGCATGCCTTTGTTCAAGACTATTGCATATTGCAAAGAAGAATTGCAACAACTTTGTATTGTATTTCATATAGTACAAAAACGATTAAAAGAGGTGAATAAATTGTGTATAGTACACTCGATTATTTGTACTATATTTGCCCAAACATATTTTTATGATGTGGTAAATTTTAGCAAATTACGCTATACTTTTCTATTTTGTACTATACTAGTAGCTCTTAACAGAATAAATATTGGCTTCTAAAGTTCAGTTGCCAATTAGAATTTTAATCACTCTCATAAGAACCTAATATAGACTAATGTCTACAGTAAAAGATAATTAACAAAGTCTGCATTATTGCTTAGATAAGGGTCAGAAGTAGTAACCTGAATCTGTTGTATTTGTTACTAGTTTTTATTTTATTTTATGTAACTTTAGAACATTTCAAGTTAGCATTGTCAGACTAAAAGAACTTTCCCTTTCTATTCAATTTCGATTGAAGTCATAAATTACGTAGGAAAAATCTTGGTCAACCTAAGAAATGTTTAGGTAATAGGTAATCGAACTTATGTAAATGTAGAAAGAAGCAGCGGCAAATTGCTGCTAGTAGGAACATCTGCAAAGTCTAAAATAAATGAACCTGAAAACCCACTGAAAATTATTTAACTATTATGGTCTATTTATTCAGATCAGTAGCGTGTCCGTTCAGTCGCATAATGATGTTGAATGTCAGTGAAAAAAAATATCCATGCCTATATTTAAATGAAAATATTAATTTTGTATACAATTCTTAAAATTTAACTAAATTTTAAATGGTTATTACTTGTAAACAAAATGTGATTTATTTTCAAACGGTTTTTTACATTGTGCAGGCGCAATTTTGTGGGATCTGAGTTTTAAGAGTTGCTTTGATCTGGTATTTACACGAACTTTGCAAAGCTAAAATATTTTTGATTTAAAATCTATCTGCTTTATAAATGGGTTATTAGAAAAAAACATAATTTTTTAAATATTTGGTATCTGATTTATTTCCTGAGAATTTTTTTCCTTTTCGTAGAAATATTTCCCCCCTCAACATTAAACATTCTTTTTGAAAACAATAAAAAAACTTTTTAATTGTTTTGACTTACTTAAAGACAACTTTAAAAAACTTACTACAATTTTGATTGTGTCAATTTTACTTCAAGGGCGTACTAATTTACTTTCTCAGATCCTATTATATATTTTTCAGTTTCTTAAATTATGGTGAAGCTCTTGAATTATATAATATGTATTTTTATTTTCATTTGCTATTTTTGAGAAGATTAGTTTCTAAGCTAAAGATATTTTTTTAGTTTCTTACAAATATTAACCATAGACGGAGTAATGTTGTGTAGTTCGGTTAACTGAATTTTGGAACTTCTTAAGCAAAATTATACCTACATAAGGGTTTTCTTTATCGATAGTCTTTTATGTAATACCGAATAACCGAACAGTATATAAGAAATATAAACTATAGAGGGTACAAATTATTTGATATTCAAAATTCTAGTAGGCAGTCTCTCATAAAAATATAAAAAAAAATTCATTTAAACATGGGTCTTCAAACGCTTCGCTTACATTTGCAGAGATTCTTAAATAAAATTAGTTACATAGTATACTATGACTAATCTCAAAAAGCATGTTAATAAGTTTTAGAAAAATCTCTCTATATAAAAGATTTTTCTTTCCTTTATTAACCCACCCAAAAATTTTATTACAAACGTCACTGACAAAATCTAATTTCCCATTCTATTCTGTAATTTTCCCCTGTCTTATATTTTTTCGATACCTTGCACACTGCAGAAATTATTTAGCAAAATATCCATTCATACATTCCTAATTTGAGAGTCCTCATAGATTAACATTACAATTTGGCACTAAAATTAGCTATGAATGAATGGACAATTTAATAACGTTTAAACGGTGCAAAAAATTTCGAAAAATCTAAGAGACTATAACAAATGTATCTCTCTGTGAAGTGTCACTTCTTATCGGCATCTCTGCCACTGTTTAAATGACTGGATTAAATGCACATTTATTCGTTAAAAAGAATAATCTATGATATATCATTAAAAACAAACAATAATAATTGCGTTAAAAAAGTATTGGATGCAAATGTGTGCTGATATGTCCCATATACAAAACACAGACATTTATAAGATATTATGGCTTTCAAAAAATATGCATTACCCTAGGTTTTATACATAAAAACTTGATTCCTTAATTTACGAAATACAGAAATTAATAAAGATGTTTTTTCAAAAATTGGACAGTAACTTCCAAACCACTTGATATAAACCGAAATAACCCTATATTTTTAAAATCGGCTAAGTTACCTTTAGCCAAATATGGAAAAAATTCGGATGTCCTATCCAAAAAATGATATGTTTTTTTGGGACATCCTATAAACAAAAAAATAAATATAAATATTTAGTTTATGAGTTCATGTACAAAAATTATGAGTTCATGTACAAAAAATAGCGATAATATATGAATTATAAATGAATTCATTCAAGGTAAAGAACCTACATATTGGTCTATTTGACTCTAAAATCATGATCTATATTTTGAGTAATAACAAAGTTAAAGAAAAAATAAAGAAAACTGTTTGAGGAAAATAAAAAGTTTTAAATGTGTTGAAAAATACATAAGTGATATTTAAGATCGCTACGTTTTCAACTAATCTTGTTTTAACAAACCTGTACATTTTCTACGTACAGCAGACTATTCACAAAATACAAAAATTATAACTTCATGGCTCTCTAGTAAGAACACTTTACGTCATAAGGTTAATAAACTGTCAAAATAAAAAATGTTCTTTTTTCCATGGCCTGCTTGGTAGTTTTTTGTTTTGCATAGACCATTATCTTGTATCATGTCATTTCTTCTGTTTGGAGACAAAAATAAATAAATTACGAAAAAACTCAAACAACATGTATGATTGTGTTATGCCATTGTATGCGTTTTGAAAAACTCCATTAACCATGATTAGAAAATGGGGTAGTTGTATTTGATATAACAAAGTTATTAACCAAAAATTGATCTTTCCGACTTAAAACATTTCTGAAAAGCAAGAAAGTAGTGAAAAAAATAAAAATGTATTTTTCTAACAATGTACACATTCACTAGAATGATTCTGAGTTGATCATGGCCCTCTAGACTAAAAATTAAATATCGTGATAAATTCTTTTTCCTTACCAAAATCGCAACAAAACTAGTACTATCGGACGTAAAATGATCCATAAATTCGAAATATTGAAAAATATAGAGAGTGTCTCATTTAAAAATCGAAAGTTAGGGTCATTTCCGGTCAAACCGGCAGTCACAAAAATCTGAAGTAATCGTCATAAAATGGCATTTTGGTAGTTTAACACCTCGTTTCAAAATAATCAGCTAATAAATAAAGAAATGGCAGACCGAAACTGATCTCGTTTACACCAGGCATATATATATATATATATATATATATATATATATATATATATATATATATATATATATATATATATATATATATATATATATATATATAAATATATATATATATATATATATATATATATATATATATATAGGTTTCTTAACTGTCTTGAAGGGGTGATTTAGCGACACTTGACCACAGCGTCTATATGAACACTAAGGTGGCATTGGCGACACGCTTTCTCATAAATATTGTTAAAATTAATTGATCTCCCTTATATCTTGGGCATGTTTTAGACATATAGTCCAATTAGCTCTAAAGGATCTTTCCGTGACATTTCTTAAATCTGCCATTGTTTGGTACGGGACTTTATAAAATGTATGGTCAAGATATCCCCAAAGGAACACATCCAATGAGCTAGGTAGCCATATCGCAGGTTCGCTTGTTCCAATCCAGTGGCCTGGGATGTTAGTATCTAGATATGTTCTTACAATTTACACATTGGGAACAGTGGCGGCTCTTCCATAGAGTCATTTAGCCAATGATTCCCGAAAAATATTTTAGAAAATAAATTTTTCGTTTGACCGTCCCACCTCCTAATAGTTGTAATAAAACGCGAACCTTGGGAAAAGTTAAATACGCTACACTATTACCCTCGCGCGGCGGTTCGAATGGTCTCATTGCGTTCCTTAGGCATAATAAAATACGCTATACTAAGCTAGGCTGGGCAATCCGAATTGCCCTGATTACCTTAAAGTTTGACGAAAGTACCCGAAGATTTCATAGCTACCTAGCGGCAGCCGAACGTGATATCAAATGGAATATGAAATCGCGATTTGAGTCATCAGCCGGTCTCTTCTCATAATTTGATCAATCGGTCGCGGCATCACGTCGGCATGCGGAAGTGCAATTGTTCAAAGGTCGAGCGGTCGATATTCTAACTCGAATTGTTTCGGACGTTTTTAATCGATGAAAATTGATGTATATACTGTTTTTTGTAATATATATTTTTTTTATTTTTATGATCCATGTATAAGTTGGAAATATAGAGGAAATGTCGGTAGTGACTAGGGCAAAAAAATAAACAACTAAAAAGTGCTTACGAATTTTGCAAAAATAACCAATTTCAAGGTGGTCTATGTTTGAGTTGTGCGAATGTAGATGAAATAAAATGTCGGTAGTGCTAAAAATTAAACAACTAAAGAGTGCTAACGAACTTAATTTTGAGTAAATAACCGAAATCAAAGTAAGTGGTAGCAATTTGTCAGAACTTAGTATACAACAAACTAGTAAAGACAAAAATAAAGAGGTTCATCGAAACTTTCGCAAAAATATGTACGATTTAGCTAACTAGATATGTGGTTGTGAAGTCTCTAACTCATTTTACTGTTATGTTTGTTGTTTTCTAAGGACTCGTTGGACTCATTATGGTGTAAAACCGGTGTTAAAGACTTAAAACACTTAAAAGGAAAAATTAAAAAAACATGCGTTTTTTGCAGATCACATGAAATGTTCGGTGAACTATGCTATGGTTGGAAGTGTTGATATTCGCACTCAGCTAGACACGGCTTGAAAATCCCTTAGAGATTTTAATGAAAATGGATTCAAAAATCGTTATATTTTAAACAAAATTATAGATTGTGTAAAATTTTGTGAGGCATTCGAGCTGGCACTACGTGGCCAGAAACGGCTTTGTCTGAAAATCCAGGAGTTTTTCAAGGGCTTATAAATTTTGTTGAGGAGTTGGGCCAAGATAGACTATCCGCTTTTTTAATGAACGTGTCATTCAGCATTTGTCCAATTCTAAAGAACGAAGAGTAGACCTGAACTTCAAGAGAGTTTAAAGTTCTATTTAAAGATAAGATATTTATTTTTATTTTAAGTACGCCTATTTTTAAATTTGTTATTGACCTGCCAATATAATTCACCACGAGCCGCCACTGATTGGGAACGGGAGCTCCATCTTGTTACCGAAAAGTTAGTTAGACGTGCCAAGGGAAGATCTCCTATCTCGGGCACACCATTTCCTAGAATGTCTCGATATTTATTTGCAGTAGAGCTGCCTTCAAATATATATTATATATAATTTTGCTTCCGAGCATAAAGCATGAAACGCTAACACCAAACCTGACTTGCCGTTCCCGTGGAAATACAACATAATTATTTTCCTGGAACCAAAATCTAATATTCTGTAGATCTAATATACCGGCACTGGTAAAATGCGCCCAATCAAACCATATGACGGCATTGTCAGAATTATCTTCCATGTTTTGCATTTGCAAATACCAACAACTCTCAACCAAAACTCCATACATTGCAACGTTGCGTCTCACCAGGATATATGTTTTGGAACAAGTGACAAATTGAGAACATGACCGTTCTTTTATCGTAATATCCGTCTTGGCCTATTAACTAAAATGCATTTTTTAATTAACAGACAAATGCTGGACCCAATAATTAAAATCAGTATAAACTCCTTCTATCGGACTTGCATTGTTTTCATTTTTGTGGTTTCACAACATTTCGAACGGTAACTATTAGTGATGCCGCGAGACGAGACGAGAGAAAGCCTTCTATCGTCTTGTCTTATGACAGATGAGAATAGTGCCGTCTTGTCTCGCCGAGAATGCCTCTAGACGAGAGAGACCCTCTCTCGTCTCGTCTCGTCTCCTCTCGTGATATAAAAATTAAAAAAACTCTTCGTAATTTATTAACAGACAATATGTATAATACTAAAAGCTTAATATTTAAATTTGTAATAAGAGGGTAATTTTTAATTATTTAAACGATTTATGAAGGTTAATTGTGAAAATGTTTAATTAGTTTTTAAATAATTTTCAGATTTAAATTTGATCAATTTTGCGTCTTGCACTTACTGAACTTACTTTTTACTATCTGTTATAAAAGACACAACAAACCATTACTCCAAGAACTTTGCCGTTGCTTCAGGGAAGCCACGCATATTGAAAATAAAATTGGTATTTTCTTTTCGATTGTTATAAAAATTTGTTGCAAGGTGATTTCGCGAACGATATGTTTTAACAAAATCGGTTGAAATAGAAATAGTTGGAGTAAATGTTCTGATATTAAAAAAATTTAGAAATCATTGGCGTAGATACTTGATGTTTAGTTTGTAAATATATTTTTAAAAAGCGTAATTTGAAAAACGGCGATATACGCCAAATTTATTTTACTTTTTTGTAAACAAAATAATTTTTGTACAATATACAAGATACCCTTAAAGGAATGAGGCCCCCCCAGATACGAAAACAGTAAAACGGTTCTTTTATGTTTTGTATATATTTTTTTTCTACTATAAAATGGTTGAATAGAAGTATCTTATCAGTTTATTTTTAAACTGTGAAATATATTTTTAGAAATATTTATAATCAACATTTTAACTTTTGATGTTGATTATAAATATTTCTAAAAATATATTTCACAGTTTAAAAATAAACTGATAAGATACTTCTATTCAAAATTTGGCTTGTACGAGCATAACGTAAAATTATACATTTTCTAATAAGGTCGGTACCTAATAGCTATGTCAGATTTGACGTCCAGTCAGGAACGCCGCGCCATAAGGTTAGAATATTTGGCAGTATCAACAATGGTTATAATACTGGTGGGTTTGAATATGTACCAGTTCTAAAAAATTTCGTATCAGTGGTACGATAAGACATTTTCACATACCCTGTATATTGACATTTGCTTAGTATAAAGTTCTTGTCAAGATTAACATAAAAGACAAAGAAACGCCATTTTCATTTTCGTATTATAAATTAAAAGAAGTTGTGTTTTAATATAGATACAAGATATTGAAGTTTCGGATACGTTTAAATTTTTTTGGGATCGGTGTACAAAAGCAATTAGTTTTTTCTTGTTTTTCAATAATTTGTCTTATTTAACATTAAAAATTTAAAAAATACGGTTTTTTATGCTTGAGAGATACGAGAGAGCTCAAGAGAAACGAAAAATTCTCGGTGAGAGAAGACCGCTCTTTCGTCTTGTCTCGTCTCGTACTGCCAGAAAAAATTGCTCTCTCGTCTCGTCATTTGTTTTTAAGTGTAAACCAGAATGATACGTAAAAAAGTGTATAAGACCCAGTTTTTACTTTTCCGGGTACCAAAATGCAACCAATTCAATTTCACCATATCGAAGATGGCTATGGAAATTTTGTTTGTGACAACTTTCATTTCACTAAAAAGTAGCAAAGCATCGCGAAAGCCGCAATCTCAACAACTAATAAAATTTGCCAAAAATGAATAGGTATATATTATATTGTCAATAGTCCAAAATTATCTTTGAATTCGAAAATTGCCTTTTTTGAAAATACTCAAATGAGATTTTCTTTATATTTTTTTTAATCTACTCGATGATGCTAATATAATTTTTATACGGAATCTAGTTTAAAAGTTGACATCCTATAAAATTGTTATTTGAATTTGAATAAAATAGAAATTCAATTCAATAATTTTTTATTCAATATTCATTGAATTGAGACCTTAATATAGTGGCCCATGGTTTTAAAAGCTTGGTAGACCATGAAGGTCAGTTTTTTCAACCAAAATAAGAGTTGCTGCCTTCAATCACCATTTTATAAGTAGAACTTATGTTCTCACAAATATATATTCCCAATTATTTTTTATGGTTTTTTATTGGAGAGATTTTAATTAATAATAAATATAATCTTAAATGCCTATCTGTCGGTCTGTCTGTTCTCGGCATAGCTAAAAAACTACTTACCCGATTGATTTAAAATTTTGGTAAAAAATTTGTGATCGTGAAAAAATCACCCTCTCAGGTTTTACATATCTTCACGTTTTAGCGTGCCTAGATGCCAAAAAATATGTTTTATCATTTCCGTCGGTCCGTCTGTCGGTTTGTCTGTCTGTCTGTCAGTTTCCGGCATAGGTTAAAAACTACCCAATTGATTTAAAATTTTGGTCAAAAATTAAGGGTCATATGGGGATGACCTCGTAACAAAATGACGATGTGAATTAATATAAAAACTACTTACTGAATTTATTTTAAATTATACCCAAAAATCAAGTGTGTCATAAGTAGAAAATAAAATATTGGTAGGAATCCAATATGATCTAATAAAATGACGACGAATAAAAATGTTTTAAAAGAATATATATATATATATATATATATATATATATATATATATATATATATATATATATATATATATATATATATATATATATATATATATATATATATATATATATATATATATATATATATATATATATGTGTGTGTGTGTGTGTGTGTGTGTGTAACTAAATGATGTACTGAACTAAATTGGGAGTTCTTTACTATTCCCGATAATAGGAAAGATTCATAACGACGGATGTTTCGGGAAAAAGAAATTTACCGATTTTTTTTTATTATTGTTACTTATATACATATAGTTTATGATTTGTTCTTATTGATTTAAATTCTCTAGAAACTAGAATGTTACTTGTTTTCATTTCCCTCGGAAGAGTTATCTCAATTCCGTCGGTCCGTCTGTCTGTCAGTCTGGCTATCTGTTCGCGGCATAGCAAATAATTACTTATCCGATTGACTTCAAATTTTAGCTATTATGGCAAAACAAAAAACTACTAGTCCAACATATAGGATTGACAAAATGTTACCAGTTAACATTTTGTAAATGTCAAAACAAAATGTCGTATATTGTATAAATAGTTAATAATACGAGATTGAATTATAAGGTAAGTTCTGGGTACTTGGATACAAAAATAGGTAAAGCACAGAACAGAACGAACAGAACTTTTATCGTAATAAAATGTTTCACTTTATCAAGAAAATGACACATGTTAATATTTATATAATGTATACCAAGTTCCATGAATAACAACAGCTACTAAAACCGGATAAGCAAATACTATTTTTTGAACGTCAGCTAGTACAGAGGAGATCGGAGAATGTCCCTTGCGGTGCACTTTACCTTCTTGGTAAATTATATTTTATACATCAATATATTTAAATCATTTTACAGTTATCGCGGACAGTACATGGCAGAAAGAGGTTCAAAATAACGCCATTGCGTATATCCTTACTATACGACAGACAACAACGCGGCATTACATTGAATACTTCCTAAAAAATTAATCCAGATAGGGTACTCCATTTTGGGCACTTTTGTGGGGTAGCTCCCTTATTTTTAAAAAAAGAATGTTTTTCGCGACAGTGTGCTACTAAATTAAAGATGGTGCCAGCAGAATTTTTGTAGCCCTTTTGGTTGTTGAGATACAGGGCGTCTTTGAAAATGTTGAGTTTTCATGCACTCCTCGTATCTCAGATATCTGATAACTTATCAAAAAGGCGAAAACAGTTCCTTGTACGACTTTTCCGTAGAATTCAGTGCCGCTTTCAGAATAAGTATACAGGGTCAGGTGAAAAAGTTATGGGACCCTACTTTATTTTTTTAAATGGGACATCCTGTATGTTATTCCTTTTATTTATTAGGAATAATGTGGACTCTCCAAAAATATATACATGTATGAAATTTGATTTGAGACGACGCTTGGATTCGTAAACACTCCGTACAGCTGGCGCACACTTAACCAACTAGATCCAAAATCATGGGTTATACAATTTAAAAGTACGTGTTTTATTCCTTTCGTAAAAGTTATTTTCTGTCCGAGCCGATAGCAGATCAGTGTGGCCTAGGTTTAAGTCCCTCAGGTGGCAAGTTTCAGTTCACGTTCGTCTAAGGGCGTACGTAAACGATGAAGCAGATTTTGCAGAAGCAAATGCTTGAAAAAAAGGGTTACCTGAATAAATAACATGGAAGTTTAGCAGGTTTCTTTATTTTTTAGGTATTTTTATTTTTTCACCAGAAGTCAATAAATTATTTTATTTTTGTATCAAAACATATTGAAACGTTAACATTTGTTTGAAGTCCTTATGTTAGCTGAATTTGTTAAACATAAAGTTGTGCACTTAGTTATTTTACCTTCATTTTAGTCGTGATTTGTTAGGTTTTGCTTTCATAATTATAAATAATAAGGAAAATATCCAGATCACATGGATTATAAAAAGCCTGTCATGAGTATATATGTGTGGATGTTGATAAACCATTTTTAACACCATAGGAAAGCTACTATTTTTTCTACGAATTGCCACGAAAACGTCTAAAAAGCACACAACCAGCAAGATCTGAAAACGACTATTTTTGAATGTCATAGGAAATCATTTTCCACGGCTCAAATTGGTTCGTTTTTGATTAGCTCCGATACGTAAAATATAACCTACTTCATAGTTTAATTTCTACAAGGATATGTGGTTGGTGGGTGCTCAATTAGCGTATCTTTGTATTCTAGTTTCCAATGCCAAAGTGTCAAAAATATTAAAAACATTTTTATGAAATTTGATCACATGTAACTTTTAAGGTTACATTGTCATGTAAGAAATAGAGAGTACACAGTGAATTTAAGTGTACGGAGGGACGTAGACAGAGGGAGGCCTGGAGGGCCGCGCTCCCCTTTTTATCCTGTGGCCCCCGACTGCCCCCCCCCCATTAACCTGTCTAAATATATTATACGGTACGCTCATACAAACCACAACAACACAAAATATCTCTACTAGTAAGTATCCCAAATATACGCTGACTCTTACCTAATTAAAACAAAGAAAATATAAACAGTAATAATCGCTGTAATAATCCCGGTCTCTAGTACTTCATGTGAGCGAACTTTCTCTTGTTTAAGAATAATAAAATCATTTTTGAGAAATAGAATTAAAAATGACAGCCTATTAATCTATTTTATCAATTGAGAAGAAGTCATTGGTTAAAATATAGATCTTCAAAGAGTAATAGATATATTTCGCGGAAAATAAGAGAATAGCAAATTTAATTTTATGAATTATTTTTTTTTTATTTTTTAGTTAACGGTTTATATTATTTATGTTTATTCTTTATTCCACAACTGTACATTAAATAGAAGTGAAAAAAACATGTTTTTTCAGATGTGTTTAATTAATTTACTGTATAAAATTTGATAGTTAATTCAAAAACCTAAAATAATTCGTTTTAATCTGATTACTGGCACATATTATTTGTTACAGGAACCATCATTAATGTAAAAAACATTCTTTAGTACGAAAGTATGCTACTTTGACGCACTAATGACAAACCCTGTAAATAGGCCTCTAGAACTATTTGTGCAACTGGCCACCCCAAAATGAATTTTCTGTCTACGACTCTGAGTGTACGCCCCAAATGCAGTCATATAAAAAATACTGCGTTTAACAAATTTGAAAACCACTCTCACACTCATGTGACTCCAAATTGTCACACACTCATGTGACTCCAAACTGTCACATTCGTGTGAAAAGAGCAATTTTCAAAACTTGTTATGTTCGGCCAGGTATAAAATATGTTTTTGAAAAGCTCGTCGTCGTTTTGTAAAAACAGGGTTGTGTTTTTCGAAAAAAAAAAAGTTAAAATAAAAATTTGTTTAAATTTTATAACAAACTTTCGGAAAGTCTCCAGTTTTTCAGTAAATAAAAAGATAAAAGTAGGTATGGCATTACGTCCGTCACCTTCTTATCGGTCAAGCCCTGTACATTTATATGGGGCCCTCTTGATGGGCCCCTTTGGGCGGGCCGCCTCCACCTTTTTGCCCCACCCCGCCTACTTCTTATATATTAATCCATCAGATTAAAGCTGCGCTTACGTTTGGCCGTCCACATAATCTGTTGGTTAGAGAACAAGGATGTCGGTAGCTCTCTTCATTAAGGCCCAGGGTAACTCTCAATAGTGCTGAGGTTGACACGGTTCTTCTTAAATTTCTCGGCTGTCTTTAAAGATAAAGGTATCAAACCTGCTATTTTCATAAACGGCGAGAAGAGGCGCATTTGATTGCATGTAATACACATTGTGTACACAGTAGAAAGATTATAGCCATTAACAGCTCTCCGTTTACCGGAGGAGATCTAATCTAATTTAATCTTGATATCTCTGACATCATAAATTTACCGGCCACGTGAATGTGAGCGCAGGCGCTAACTGCCCACGTATCATGATACTATTCAACGTCAGCTGTCAAAGTTATAAGCAAAAGTTTATCACCGATTGTCTGAGCCGGCCCTGAGCTAGGTTTTTGCCCATACAGCCGTGCTTTAGGTAAAAAATAGATATTAACGCTGTAAAAAAATATTTATGAAAACATTTCAGATGGCGCCAAACGAAAGGAAAAATAAAATTCGGAGACATCAATACTCAACTAACACACAAACCGGATAGTTTTTAGCTTTTAGAACCTAAATGGAGTGACATAGCGCACCATGTTTTAGGTGGCTGATGGATTTCAACTTATACAAAATATATAAGGTAGAAGAAAAAAAAACAAAAGTTTGATTAAGGAAAGGAATTATTTAATGAAGTTTAATTTCAAATTGAACAATTCATTCAATTCTTCACTATTTTAGCCTAAACTTAGTAACATAGCAGGTCGTACTCTTAGAGTAAGAATTAAAGTAGAGATCACAATTCATTCATAAATCACGTTAGAATTATGCGTCAACATGTTTCCCCTATTTTTCACATTCTATCTATGTTTACGCTAAAACAAGAAGTGGGGATGGCCCATGCCCAAGACGTGGCCATTTGTTGACCAATGCCAGTGGCGGCGCGAGTTTTCACTTCCCGCACAAGGAAATATCATTAATCGTGAAAAAATCATCGTTCCGGGATTTACAGATCTTCATGTTTTTTCATTACTGTCGGTCGGTCGGTCTGTAGCTAAAAAATCCACTTACTCCATTAACTTTAATTTTATTTAATTTTCCACAAAAATTACGTCTGATACAAAAAAATATTGGTATGAATTCAATATAGCGAAACAAAATGATGACCTGTTAAAATATATGATGTACGAAAATAAAGAAATGGGCCATTCTTCATTATCGTTGACAAAAGGAAGGATTCTTACTTATTCCTTAATGAGGCAAGTAGGTATTTTTACAAATATCAAAGAAATAATCGCTCCTACTTCACTATTAAAATCAAACCAATAAGTTAGGTAAGTTTAAAAGGAAATTAGTAATTTATATATTATTAAACTTTAGTTTTTAGTTATGTTTGCCTTATGTCACTGTTATTTTGTAATTGTGACATTTAGAAAAACTATTTGTTCATTTGTTAAAAATGTCATCTTAAACCTGTAACTGTCAAGTTCGACCTTGTCTAAATTTAAACCTCTTTTGTGAATACTATTGTTAGAGTTTTAAACTATAATCAATTCTTTTAACGCGCTTTTATTGGCTTCCTACTCGTCTGATTGCATGTTCGTATGTCTTGTTCAAATCTTGCAATGGATTTTTCACCACTTCCATTACCGATTATTTTTAATAAAAACACGCATACACTTTCCGATATAAAAAATCTGAATTTTTTAGTCAACGTTTAGAAATCCAAAATGGCGGCGCCAATACGGCCGACGAATTTTGTTACTTGTGTAGATTAAACCGAAAATTGGTGCCTAGGAAAATTTAAGAGTGTCAGCATTTAAAAATTCAAAATAGCGGTGCCAAAATGACAATGTCAACAGGTCGGACGGATGATTTTAACATTTGTGGGGATTATTTAAAAATGCACAACAAAAATCAAAATTGTGGCGCCCACATAGCGAACGAATTTTATCATTTGAGTCAATATTTGAGAATTAAAAATGGCGGCACCAACATAGCAGACTAATTTCAAAATGTTTGCAGATTTGATTAAAATTCGGCAGGGGTATTTAAGACCGCACATCATGAATTTTTGTCAAAATTTTAAAAATTTAAGATTGTAATGCTAACATGGCTGCGGAATTTGAATATTTGTACAGATTTGAAAATACATATCATACATGTTTAGTAAATATTTAAAAAATGAGAGTAGGAATGCCCAGATTGCGAGCGAATCTTAACATTTATACAGATTTGATGAAAATTCGATATTAAGTGTGCAATTTATACATTTTAGTAATAAATATTTAAAATGGGGATGTCATCAATCAATCAATCCGATAAGTACTTTTTTCAGATATTTTTAAATATTTAATCAGGCCTACGTTTTGTTTCCCCATTTTGAATTTCTCTCAACATTCTTACCAGTTTATCCCTATATAATATTTGATTTTTGAGCAAAATTTAAACATAATCGTTGCAGTAGTTTTCTGCATTGACTTTTATAACATTTTATTAGGCCACCATTTTGGATTTGTAGTAAAACTTATCAGTTGATGGTCATGTCACACATATTGGATTTTTACCAGAATGTTACCACGTCATCATCATATGACCTTTAATTTTTAACCAAAACTTGAAGTAAATAGGACAAGCAGTTCTTGAGCTTTGTCGCTGACAGACATACAGACTAACCGACGGAACTGAAAAAACATGTTTTTTTGCAACTACAATACTTTCCTCTTGCGAGGAAAGTAAAAAAAAGCGAGGGTTATAAAATAAGAATAGAGTAGCCAATTGTCATATTGTTTTTCCATGTTAATAGCTGAAATTTAAAAAATAAAAGATTTTTTTTAAATTTTCAATATCCTAAATCTTAAATTCTAACCAGTTTAGAACATGTTTACGAACACATTTTTACTTTTAATACCCAAAGGATCACCATTTAAATTCCTTTACCTGACAACACTTATATAAAAAATTGCCCCAACTCAAGTGAAAATTAAAAAAGGTGCGAAATCATCCGAAACATTATTATTCCCCCAGATTCCATCCAAAATCTAGTGATTTTCGAAATCGCAGTACGTTTTTTTGAGCGTGAGACGCTCTTTGACTATTTTAATATAGTATAGATAAATTCTATGATTATTTTAATTCTCTGATAGGAACAACTATTGTAATCGTCAAAAAAAATCACCTCAGAGTCTTTCTTGTATAATTTTGCTTCTGAGGAATTTCACATGACCCACGACGAAATAAACGTTCTATTATACTGAACCGAATTAGTCAATACGCCATGTGACCCAAAATAAGTGAATAAGGTATCTTCCATCCGACATGTCTCCTAGAAAAGGAAATCTTGCTGTTTACTTAGTGATTAAAAGGAAATTCCAACCTTAAACGACCATTTTTTTACAAACTCACATTGCCGCACCACACTTAGGTCAACTAAAGCTCCTAGTTTCGCAATGTCCAAGATAAAGTATATAAAACTTATTTATTAAATATTTAAAAAATCAATGGTCTTCTAATCTCACCGCACCTTTAGAACGCTGCTTCTTGAAGTAAGGCAACATATAATTAGAAGATTTGAACCATATCAATAAATACAAAATAATACATTAAAACACATACAGTAGTGACTCTAAGAAAAGCTTGGTATCTAATAAAATATTTTTTAGCAAATTAATTTCTTTAATGTTAAAATTTATTGTAGTTCCACGACCCGCTATTGGTTTTTATGCCACGCCGGTCACGTGACCCTGTAACAATCTTTACTGTAGACTATTATACTTTTTTACTATAAGGATTCCTTGTCAATGAAAGTGGGATGGTCTAATATGACAGTGGGATGGTCTAATGCATGGAGTTGTCGATCGGGTTTGCCATATCTAACTAAAACTCTTTTTACTGGTGTAATCTGATCTGAAGTTTTGGGTATTTTAGTTTGTATTTTACTATTTTGCAATAAAAGTAATTTCTTTATACTGCTTAGAAACTAATACTGGAAACACATTACTATTCTTTGTATGAGAATTGTATTGCATCATGTTTAAACATATTCATATTGGTATAAACATTGGTGTTCTTGGCTAGGCTTGGCATCGTCGTACGATCGACCTTATACTGTGAGGTAATCTTGGCAGTGTCTCAATATGTAAATAATGAACTCTATTTTTATTCTAAGCCTAAGGTCGTACTATAGGTGAGACATATGAAACTTGTAAGATAGCATCGGAAGAAGGAACAAGCAAAAGTTTTATTACGTCATATTGTTCGACCTGATATAACTTTATAACCTTTTTTAACTGCTTTTTCACTTCATCTGTAACCCAGGTTCCAGACAAAGCTCGTTTTTCATCGGAGTGGCCAATGAACCCATTCTTTTTGCTCGTATTTTCACCAAATGTAAGGCAAAGCACAAACATTAGTTTGTCTTTCATCTTTTTGCGGTTATACACGATGATACAAATTAGTAGGGATAGTAGCCTGTATTTTATTAGGTCATCAGTCTTATTTAAATCTAAAGTCTTACATTCGTTTCCGACAAACACCTGAGAATGTCCAATTTACATACCTAAGGAAAGAGACAGCATACTTCAAAGTACAACTCGCCCTTCTTTGCATTATAATATGTTCTACAATTTCACGTGTACTTCATAGAAAGCGTCATGATGATTTAATGGAACGGCAGAGGGTAAAGGATGATTATTCAAAAATTTACCAATTTTGCAATTTTCTTTCATTTGCTTGTGAAAATCGCACTCCCACATCTTGATGACTTCATAATTGAATTCCTTCAGCCGCTCGCTTTTCGCCACAGTACACTTTTATCTAAAGTTTAACGATCATATCGGGTTATCGTGTAATGGATCTTCCCTTTAATACTTGAAACATCGAGAACAGCCATGCTAGAAACAGCCCTGAAACTCGACAATTTGATTAGGTGCTTCACAAAAACCATCAACTTTGCAGATATGTAAATGCACTTTAGGGTGTGCTAAATAGAAATTCCTCTCTGATTTTCTTTCCATATTAACTACTCTATTGCGGTCCTTCACTGGATATATCTACAGCGATAACCGTGTTTAGGAATGATGCCGATCGTGTTTGGTTTTAAAAAGTTTCGCTCAAATATTTTGTTGCATACGAAGGCTGTAGTGCAAATTGGAAATCAAATTCGTCGTTCTTATTTGCTTCATACTTTTCTAAAAATATCTGTCTATTTTCTAGTTTTATACTATCTGGGCTGCAATATGCAATTTAAGGAAGAGAACTAATATAATTCTATTTTTTTTATTGAACAGGTTTTCTAAATTTATCGGGTAGACCAAATACCGTTAAGAGAGCAAAATATTTGAGGGCATCTAAAAATTCACGTTTTTAAGCTACCTTGAAATAATTTTTGTTTCTCTCATTATCGGCTGTGTTAAATTAGTTTTTGTAGTTTAGATGGTCGAAAACTTGCCCGTTATGCGCTAACACAACGACATCCTTGAAGATCTTTCTAATTTCAAGAAAGTAAAACATGAATGACGACTCAGGATTTTCTCCTTTGACATTTGAAGCCTAACTCCTTACTTTGGGCCGATTTTTTTTCCAGTGTTTATACACTCTCTTGTGCTCTAGATATCTCTGTTTTAAAAACTTTTCTTGTTTATTTCCAAATCATAGAATATATACAACATATCGTAAGTTTTAGACTTCCCGAGATCTCGTTGAATATAACAGTAGTGCTTCCCCTGTACATACTTATTACAGGTTTTACAAAATATTTCAAGTGTGTGGTATATTGCTTTTTGGGTTTGTAGACAATATTGACATACTTTAACTCCTTAACAAATTGATTTTTCTTTTTTATAAGAGTCCGGTTTGAGATGATTTTCATAGCAGCTTTTGCTCTTAAAACATTATAGAGAATCGGAACCCTTAACTTTTATCTCTGGATGGCAAATTGGAGATTGTTGACAAGCGCGACATCATTTTGAACATCGATATTCATTTTCATGATCGAAATGGACATGACAACTTTCACAATAGTAGCTCTAAACTAAAGCCGCTGCTAGTGAGGTTATGATATTTTAGTGCTTTTCACATTCTGGACTCTCCAATAAAACGTCTCTTCCTTTTATCTCAACTGATAAATTGTTTTTCTGTAATCTGTAAAAAGCTTAAAATGCTGCACCATCGGTATACCTGCTCCTATTTCAGGAATTAAACAGCTGCGTAATTAATTAATTTAATATCTTTTACCTTCTGAACTTTTTCAACTAGCTTAATTTTATTGTAAGCAGAATCTTTCATGATGTTTAGCAAACAGAGATCTTTGTATTTTATGGTAACAATCCCTCTCCGCTGTATAAATTCGTCTTCAAACATACTATAGTATTTTCCTCTCCCCATTCGTATAGGTAGGCGAACAGACGTAACATCAAGACAAAACGTATCAGTATCCAGGTCTGAAGAGTTAGACTGGAAAACACCTTGTATAACTTCGAAAATATCGTTTGCTCGCACTTTCGCAGATTTCTGGACCCGATTTCCCGAACGCCTTGGAGCAGAATGTAAATCCGACCAGATCTGTGGCATTCAGACCTTCAGTAACTCAAATTACAATCTGAGTAATAGTATCCTTTACTCATGCAACACAATTTTTATTTTCTGGTACAGATTTAATGTTAAACTGAAGTGATCTGGCTTTGGTGTTAAACCGCTAAAGGGACTTTACATAGTCTTTTGCGATGACAAACTTTTTGATTAACAACAACTGGAACTTCTGGTGTACGTCTTCACTCTCTGACTGTCAGAGAAATAACAAACTGGGCTGAGAGATGAAGCAGTATATAAAGGTAAATAATGAAAGAAGCTGTTAATATTTTTTTTTTCATTTAATCATTTGCTTCCTATAACACAGTCAGGTTTCCGGGCAGGGCATAGCACTTGTACGGCTCTTCTTCACATATATGATGATATATTTGTAGCTCTTGATCAGGGCAAAACAACGGTTTTGGTTTTACTAGATTTTAGTCGAGCCTTTGACACTCTAGACCATTCCATTTTGTTAGCCAAACTTAAGTACTTTGGACTTCATACCTCTAGCCTTAACATAATAAAAAACTATTAAAGAGGTGTCAAAGGGTAAGGCTTTTGTTCTTGGCCCGTTACTTTTCTCCCTGTACACATTTTTCTTCCATGAGCACCTCCGAACTTGTCGCTCGCACCAGTACGCTGACGAATTGCAAATTTATCTTTCATTTGATTACACTGATGTCGCGGAATCTATTAATGCCATTAACTTAGATCTTTCCACCATATCCAGTTTAAGTAAAGATCATAAATTGTTTAAAACGCTGCCAAACTGCTCGTTTTCGGTGAGCCCCTTCCTAATGACATGAGTATTGGTATAGATGGTTTTTTTTAGCTCCTTCCAATAACCAGAGAAATTTGGGAATTTTCATGGACACTGATCTTAGGTTTGAGGGGCATGTATCAAAATTAGTACAGGCGAGTTTTTATAAATTAAAAATACTCTATATGAATAAAAACTTTCTTACAACCTAATGATGAAAATATAATAACAATAAGACCAAATATTCACATAAATGCGCGTTTCGGTTAAACAACCATTTTCAAGAGCATGTAAATATTTAAAAAAATGTCAAAATTTACGGGAGTCAGGAATAAAATAATATAAAATAAATCACTTACATCACGTTAACACAGTATAAACATTACATCGACACATAAAAGACCAACGTTTAAAACACCTACATACATTAAAAACTAATTATAATCTACTGAAAGATGAACTGTAAATGTGTCCTGGCTGTGAAAGTCAAACCTATTCACAAGTCGAGTATATACAAAAACAGGCATATAAAAATAAACATTCTTTTGGTTTAAGATGAGAATATAACATGAGAATTGCTTACTATTTATTATTTAAATAATTTTATTATATGGGCTGCCTCAACAAATTGTCTACCGATGGGTTCATTTAGGGTAATATAATTTTGATTAATTGAAATCTTCGCAATATCCAAGCTCTCAAGAGCATCCTGTTTTTTACCCCTGGAAATATTATGTAATATCATAAAATAATTTTCATTAGAAAGAAATAAATGTAATCATTATGTTTCGACTGCACCCTGGAAATGAACTCAACAAATTTCTTACAACCGATATTAAACTACGTTGGTTATGCTAATATATTGTTTTGGCCAGCTTTGTATCAACGAGAAAAAAGAAGTCTCCAGAAAATCCAAAATATTTGTTTGAAATTTAGCTTTGACATGAAAAAATATGATCATGTTACTCCGCTTTTGGATAGATCAAAATGGCTCACCTTGGACGAGCGATTTGTGTTACAAATGGCAACAGTTGTACATAGGGTGGCGCCTTCTAGAAAACCTGCATATCTGTATAGTAAATTAAGGTCAAATTTTAGCGTTCGTAGTGGTAGAAATACGCGAAACGGTCAAAGTTTTGTCATTCCTAAGCATAAATCTGCGAAATTTCAGGGCTCATTTAGTTATAATGCACCCAAAAGAAAAGAAAAAGTGAAAAAGATTATTTTAGATAAACGAAATATTTAGGTTTTTTTCTTTTCTCCTGACATCCTCTTGTTTGCATTTTTATTTCTCTTCTTAATTCAATTTTAATATTTTCTTATCAGACAGTGAACAGTGAAAATTTTTAGGGTTTACACATATGAGCTATTATATGTACTGAAAAATATTTATTCTTTTCTTTTATTTTTAGTTGTTATTAGTTACAGTGAATGTGGTAATTATGAATATTGTATACTTATTTTATGATAAGGATTACTTTAGGTAAGATGGTTAGATAGAGTACCATAGGCTAGATCTCGCCATCTTTTGTATGTATCCATTTGTATTTATGTAATGTTGGACCTGAAAGAGTGTTAAGATTATTAAATCCTGAAATGCCACAAGCCGTAGATATTAAGTATGGATCAAAAATCAAAATATCCATCAGGACAACATCGAACGTGAACTCTCTGATGTCCTTCCTACCAGGCTATGAAAAAATGTATCAAGGCTCTCTGATTTAGTATTTTATTTTGCCATAATTCACTTTTCAGAACTGAAAGAACCCATGTTTTACATCTCTTCATAAAACCAATATTTACTTAACGGATCTGAAAACGATTCTAGAACTGGTTTTGAAACCGATCTGTTTTAGAAATTACAGCTTTAAACGACTTTTAAACGGATCTGTTTAAGAAATAAAAGCTTTAGAGACAAGTTTGTTTAGGAAAAAACAGCTTGAAATGGCTTTTGAAACGGATCTGTTAAAGAAGTAACAGCTTTAAACGGGTCTGATATAAAAAACAGCTTGAATGTGTTAGTCATCCAGCTTCAAAGGGCAACGTACCGAATTTAAACTTATTGAAATTCGTACTGAATATTAGTATTTGGAGCGAGAGTTTCATTTGATTCACAAAATAAAAATGAAATTAAATACACAAATACTAAGATCAATAGGTTAGGTTTGGTTTCACCGCGATATAAGAGATATAAATAGTAGTAAGAGGGTATGCATCTAGTTCTGGGTCTTTTCATACACACACATGCAAAGACACGCGTAACTAGTCTTTTTAGCTACCTTCCAGACTTCTATACTGTTTAAAAATTTAATTCTAACGTTTAATACGTTTAGCTACATTACAATATTTTTTCTTATAACTATCAATTTACTGGGAGCGTTCGAAAAATAAAAATCGGTTGATTTCGTTGTCTTAAAGCCAATAGCATGGTGGCTGTCGAGTGATTAAACTGATTTATATCTACATCTGGTAAAATGCATCATCTTCATATGAATCATATACTCTTCTTTGAAAAACATTCCAAAAGTGTAAATTGGTTGAAAAGTTCTTTTTTTCAAAATTACAGAAAAAAAAATCGGTATTTTGGTTCGATCTCAATTTCAAATTTATTTGCAATTTCCCAAAATATTAACGTCGCAGGTAAACAAGGTCCATAGTACTTCTTAATAAACTTATTTTCCACGATACTAAGATTGCATCTAATATCTTGCTCTCCATGTCTTCCGTCTTGCTTTGAGCAAAGAGAAATGACGAAAATTTAAAATAATTTAAATCTTTAGCCATCGTTCGTAACCTCTACTTTGTTTATCGGATCAATGCATAATGAACAGTAATGAGACCCAACTTTTAGATTTTGTTTTGCTTGGAAATAGTCGAACATTGCCGAAGTTATTCATTCGTGTATCGAGTAAGTTTTCATTTAAACTTTAATATGCAGTAAAATATAGGATATGCCCAATATTAGGTTCTTTCTAGATTGCTGCCAAACACAGCCGCGGATTGTCGAACATATTCGTGTATCTCAAATATTATAAATACTACCTGAGTTCATACATTAGCTAATTATATCTTTGACTGTCATAGAGTGAAGTCGTCTTATCTGTAACTATATAGAGTAGGTCTTTACCGAAGTGTTCTGATATTTGCAGATATATCCTTTAATTATTTACCTTTATATACTGCTTTAATTTCGTAATTTAGCTCATTATCTCTTTGACTGTCATACAGTGAAGACGTCTTGTCTGCAACTATATAGAGTATGTTTTTGCCGAAACGCTCAGATATTTTTTAATAGCTCCTTTCATTATTTACGTTTATATGCTACTTCAGCTCTCAGCGCAGTTCATTATTTCTCTGAAGTCGTACTCCAGAAGTGCTAGTAGCTAAAAATGGAAAAGTTTGTCTTCGCAAACGACTATGTAAAGACCCTTAAGACGAAACGATATTTTCTCTTCAGACCTGATACTGATACATTTTATCATGGTGTTACGTATGTTTGCTTACCTGTAAGAAGGAAGAGAGGAAAACACTGTAATACGTTTGAGGAAGAATATATACAGAGAAGAAGGATTAATACGCTAAAAAACAAAGATAATATCTGTTTATCTCATGTCGCGCATGTCAGCAATCTCCATTTTGTCAGCCAGGGATGAAAGTTAAGTGTTCCGATTGTTTGCGATCTTTTAAGAGCAAGAGCTGTTATAAAAATCCTTTTAAACCAGACTCGTATCAAAAAGAAAAATCAATTTGCTAAGAACTGAATCTATGTCAAAATTGTTTAAAAACTCATAAAAGCAATAGACCTCACATTTGCGATGAAAAATCTGTAATGAGCATGTACCGGGGAATCACTACTGTTATATTCAAAGAGATACAGGGAAGCATTTATGCATAATGCACCGTGTTTTGATCAATAGGAGTTTTCTCAACGCTCTAATGGGCTGTGACCAAACGCTGGTGCAGTGCAGTTTGCCAAACAATTTTTCTTGAATAACATAACACTTTTTTAAAAACCTTTGCTAAATATTATATAAGTTAATTTTTAAAGATCTTCACATTTACAAGCCAAATGACTAAAGAAAGAAAAACAAATCCGATCAACTATTTTTAGGAAATTAAGTCACTTACCCCTACTAAGATCGGTAATTATTAAATATTTTTATTTCTAATCAGCTAAGTACACCAGAAGTTTATTTGTGTAGTTGTCTTGAGTGGAATTTTAATACTGATAGGAGCATTTACTTGGCTTCGAGTGGTCGTGTTTTCTACGTAGCCAGTTTAATAAAAAACAAATAGTTTGCTATAAATTTGTATATTTAGAACTTTAAAAACGATATTTGCATTTAGTACTTTTGTCCATTGAGTGCAATACTGTGTGACGTGCGTCCACTCTGTCGCAATCCTGCGCCTAACCTATGCTAACCTGGTACGGATCCATCTATCCGAAACATATTCCTATTTTTTTTAAATCAAATTTTAAATTTGTCCTAAAAATGTACATTAAGATTTAAATTATCCGAAAACAAAAATTAAAACATTGACATAATTACCAGTAACCAACATATTAGTGAAATTTCAAAACATTAAGAAAGCTCCTTCTGCCCTCCACGTGGTGAATTGTACTTAAATGCTACTGGGAAGCCTAAAACTAAAGATGTGTTGTATATATTCTATGATTTGGAAATTAGACATTGGAAAATAAATCTACCTAAAGTGTGGAGTTCAAAAGGTCAAGGAGAAAATCCTGTTTTACCTTCTTGAAATTAGACTTGAAAGATGTAGTTGTGTTAGCTCATAGCGTGCAAGCTTTCGACCATCAGTTTAAATCACTAAATCATGTTTTGATAAAAACTAATGTAACCCCTGAGCTGATGCAGCTTGAAAACTTAAAGTTTTTGAAACCCCTTAATAATATCCTTATGGCTCTCTCCCCTGCTCCAAAGACATTTAGTTTGCCCGATAAATTCAAAAAAGCATACTTTCCCTCCCTGTCTAATTTATTAGAAAATACTGTACATACTGATAAAACAATGTAACAATAGTTGATTAAGATATTGTAAATATAAAGTGATAAGAAAAAAAATATTATGTTTCTCATTTGCTAGGTTACCTATTTTGAAAGATTGTCTTGATGCGAATTCTAAAAAATTCGAATACTCTGGATATATGTATTTCTCCATTTTATGTGTAACTGTATTTCTTTAATAAATAGATCTCTCATCTAAAGTATGACTTGCTACGTCACTTCGTTTAGGCTAAAATAATGAAGAATGTAGAATCTCTTAGACAATTCCTATCCTTAATCAACCTTTTGTTTTTCCCTTCCTCCAGCGCTATCTTACATGCTATCTTATGTCCTCCCACCAACAGATGGGGCTAATGGCATACTTCACGTACAGTGACTAGAAGGACAGTGGTGACAATAGGCTAACCAATTTTGGATTGGTTCGGCCATATTGCTACTAAATCGTTTTGTTTACTTTTTGCCTACGTGGGTTTCTTATGAGGTTTGTTGTTTTAGTGTATTATTTTCTTAGTTTTTGTGATTATTAAAATTAATATTGTGAAATGTGTTTAAGTCTTAAGTTTTTGCTTGTAATTATAAATTGTTTGTGATGAATTTGTAAATGACTATCACCGTAAATGTATTAAGTTTAAGTTAAAAACAATATTCTTTCATGTCTTAGTGTATGTTTTACTTCAGAACTTCAATTTGAGGTAGAAGCTCTCAAAGATTAGCATAAAAGAAACTTCTTCAGTATGTACTACGTTACTAAATTCACTTGAGAGACAACTATCATTAATCACTTGTTCAAACATTGTTATTTGTTAAAAATCTAAATTAAAAAGTAAGTTTGCGCTAGGTAAATTTCGAATCTTTTCTGAGGCATATTACTCTTTGTAGACTGAAATTAATAATAATTTCATTAATTTACCTTTTAGCTGATCCAACTTTCATATATTAATGTGTTAAAATAGATTATTTTAGTCATATTTTGCGATAATATGTGTGCGCCCATTTAAACCATTAGAAATTTTGCATCAATATGGCAGTTCACGTAGACGACCAAGTAGGAAGAATGGAAAAAGTGGAGGGTGCCGCCCAAATGGGGGTCATCAAGAGGGCCTCATAAACAAATTTACAAGTCCGGACGATAGAAAGGAAAATTAAATATGAAAAAATACAGACTTTTTAATTAAGGAAAAAAACAATATAACTTTACACGGACACTTTTTTCTTTTTGGTCAATAAGCCGACGCGTTTTAGAGTTACTCCGATATCCTCTTAATTATTTCCAAACAACTGTAAATGAACAATGGCAAAAATGAAAACAAACCCAAAATACCTTAAAAACATTAGAAACAAATAAAAGAAAGTTATTATTTAGTAGTTAGTAAGTAGTAGTAATTATAAAAAGTAATTAAGTTTCCCTTTGGAGATCTATAAACAGTATTATTAGCAGCTAGACATATAACTGCTGTCTCACAGTGTAATTCCTCTAATAATTTGAAATATATTAAAGTCTTGAAAAGTCGTTATAATTAGTAAAATTACTGACAAAATGTGTTTACATTCAGTTCAAGATCTAAATATTTCTTCTTTATACACTGAATATTTGGGTGAAGGTATTAATTCATTGTTTCTAATATACCTAAATATAATGAAGTTTTTATATGTATGTTTTCTTAAATACATAGAATGTATGTAATGTAGCTGAGCTGTTTTCAGGCAATTTGAATATTTAATCAATATGGTACCGGTAAAGTCCGTTATTCCTTTGTTATGTGTTATGATAATTGGTATTTACTAGGAATGATGAACCTGAAAATAATATGATTCATTCCAGTCAGTAAATCAAATATACCAACATATACTTGTTAAATAACTTTTAATAAAAAATGATATTACTTGAACATATTCTTAAGGGGTAACTGCATGCAGTATTATGGATCATTTGCAAGCCTTTCGCCGCTGCAATATTATGTTAAAACTATAAGAGATATGTATTAGCTTCAATGTGATTTTAATAGAGAAAGCTGCGCGCTAAATGCGAATTTTTGTGAAAAAATCAAATCTAGAATTATAAAATAGAAGTAGATTAGTCCATTTTTGACCATTTTTTGACCACTTTTTGAAGCAAATGCCGTCGCATATAATTTTTTTTCCATAAAACGGCTTTTTACCGCCTTGCATTGATCCTTTGTCTACGTAACCGCAAAATTTGAAATGGTAAATCGTACTCATGTCTTTGTATTTCTGCAGTGTGTGAACCCTTTTGAACCCATTTTTAAACGAAATGTAATTTAAATTGCCTATACATAACCCATTTTTTGAGGTCGGACGTGCAGGAGGTTTTCTCTAATACGTAGGTACCTTTTCATCTTACTTTGAACTTGACTAGACCTTATTGCTGGTTTTTCACTTTTTGCGTGCAGTTCTCCCTTAAGAGGATATCGGAGTGATTCTAACAAACGTCTACTTTTCAACCCTCGAAGATAAAAAATGTCCCTAGTAAAAGAACTGTTTTTTTTTGTCAAGATTATCGGAAAGTCAGTTTTTTTGTATTTAAATTTTTCTGTCTCAAAAAAAGTGTATCTTTTTGTTTATTGAGGAACTGTAAATTTTCCGATATTATGTTATAAAATTCAATTACTTTAAAACATCTTTTTAATAAACGACGGCTCGTTTTACTACCTGCCACAATAAGACCTTCTATTGCCGGCGAATTATACCAATCACAACGCAGATTCTTCATTGTGCTTTCTATTGGTTCGTTTCCGCGGAGTATAAACAAGTTTTGTTGAATCAGCATGGACTTCCTGGCTCGATGTAGAATCTCGAATCCCCGCTCAGGCGGATGACTCCTTTGAAGTTTTTTTTTAACAAAACTTATACTAAAAATGCGGATTAGATTAGGTTAGGATTGGTTGAGTTTGTTATAAAAAAGCGCGCAGGAGCGCGACAACAAATTTCCGAATCTATATTAAAACAAGGATTTTTTTAAACAAAACATATACTGTCAGATGGATTTGTCCCGTGAGCGGTAGGATAGCTCAGGATCGACGATAAAACCATTATTAAAGCCATAACATTACTCTTAACTCTACTTAAAACATCGAATACTAGATTTGAAATACGTGAGCACTTTAAAGTGATGTGACTGGTAGGATTCGCCGGCGATTAAAGGTCTTGTCCTGCCACACTGCAAATATCAAATGATTTGTGTGCACGAGCAGAACCGAGAATTTACTCTGATATCCTCTTAAACAGTAATAGCACCAGGTTAGGCGCCAGAGCGTGATTTCACAGGTAGATCGACACCAGGGTTAGGAGCTAAAGTGCGACATCTCGAAGAAGCATTATCATAATAAAATAACATAAGCATGTTTGTATTATCTATTCAGCAATGATGCTTCCGCATTATCGAGTTATATTGTTTGCAATTTACTATTTATGAACATGTTTATTTTTGTATTAAATGTCGTTGAATGTTGGATATTTAACTTACTGGACTAAATTGTAGTATTTTGAGTTTCAACATCACTAGCAAATATCAATTAACATGACACAAAACAGAGGTAAAAACGTATTTTGGATTTTGCCTAAAGTTGAATGTCGTAATCGGAATGCTTGTCCGAAAAAAAAACATTTTTAGAATAGATAAAATATAGTTGAAATATGTAGGAAAATATCTATTTCCAATCCTGAGCAAGTTGTGAGTATATTCAGCAAAAATTATTTTAGACCGCATGGTGAAAGGGCACACTAAAAATATAGTAAATAAAGAAGCAGTAATTTGAATAATTTCAACTTTCACATGTCTCTGTTATCCTTACATTATTTATTTTAGTTATTGTTACTTACATTTGATTTGTACGTGCAACGAACTGCACGGGTTCTGCTAATGTTAAATAAGGTTAAATTAATTTAAGACGATCGTTAGGAATTAAACTCTATAATATAATAAGAGCATTTGAAACAGGAATTTTATAATTAATATTACGAGATTTTATCCGCTAAATATTTTCGTTGTATAAAAAAGTGGTTGACATTTAAACCGCCTTAAAAAACTAGGGCAACGCGGAACTTACTTAAGCACACAAGTCTTAAGTAGGCTTTTCCTACCTTGTTATTCTCATAGTTTTATGGATGGTGTAATAACTAACAACTATAACAAAATTAGAATTACACCAAACACATTATTAAACAAAATGTTAGTAACCAACAATACAAAGCAATTAAAACATCACATATACGAAATAACAAAATGAATTTTTTTTCACCTGTCAAAGGTAATTCAATAGTCGCGTTGGATTGGATTATTTATGGTCTATTCTATGATGATTTTACTTTTAAAAAAAGGACACAGTACAAAACCCAACAGAAACATTAGAAAAACAAATATTTAACCCTTAGTCTTAGAAAGACTATCCCATACTACATCACAGTAACAACCCTCAGTATTACAATATACCTATAATACAGAAACCTAAAAATCTTTATGTACAATATTAAGTAGTATAATTAAATCCAACACTTTAGACATTTTAACACTAGAGCAGATTCTTACCTTACCTTAAAAGTTCACAATAGTTCTTGAAAAACATTTTACAATTAAGCCAGTAGATAAAACATTAACTGTAGTCAGATTTAAACATGAAAATAATAATAATATTCGTAAACAGCCAAAATTAAACATAAATAGATCTTATGCCAAAACAGTACCCCCTGATTAAGACCTTAGCTATGTTTTGCTTATGTTTATGTTATAGTTGGTAATTGGGACGATTAGCAAGATTGAAAAAAGTAGTGACATCAAAGAAACTTAAGTGGAGAAATTAAAATTTAAATTGTGGTTGCAATTAGATCTGGTCTAGCTTTTAAATATTTTTAGTGAGTTCGGAGGTTAGAAAGAAAAATATTTAGATTGGTTAATGTTAAAAAATGGACAATTGCGACAATATTTGGCGTTGCATCGTCCTGTCATGGTAAGCGTAATGAGATTTCTCTTATATCATTACAGTGGGCGACTCAGAAATAGAACAGCGCCTAAGTTGAAAAAAAAATAGAAATATGATTGAGCAAGGAGGAGGCAAAAATGATTTGTAACGTCCAAAATGTCATACTTTTTTTATCTTTTGATCCAAAATAATTATCGGATCGATTTTACTAATAACGAAATACAATGTTTTAAAGAACCAACTTTTAAAAAAATTAAATAAAATCTTTTACAATTATCTTTATCTCTGTCATAGATAGTATACAGATCAGACTGAATTAAAATAATTGAAATCCGAATTCTTCTTAGAACACAAGACTCACTTTGAAGTATACTAACAAACTAAGGACAAAAATTTGATTCATAAGATTCCATGTAAATGTAATACATTTTACAGAGTGAACCTGAATTTTTTCTTTATAAAATAAAACCAACTTAAAAAAAAGACTAGATAATAGAAAATAATATATTATTTCATCTTCGAAATTCAAATTTACCTTACGAAGTCGGCATCCAGCTAGGACCTAATTACTAACTACTTCACAAAAATATTTATGTATTGAGTTTCTTAATGCCTGATAACTAAACTGTTTTTATTAGTTTTGTGCCGACTTCTTAAAGTCAAATTTCCAAGGTGCTATAAAATATTCCTAATAAAATAAATAAGTTCGGAAGTCCATTGCATTTAAATGCAACCAAATCACGGTAAATTATATAAAAAGTGTCATCTATATTAAATTTATCTATTCCTATTTAAAGGAAATCAGCAGTACAAATGATTGTCAAAAATTGAAATCCATATGAATCATCCCCTTCTCTTATTTTCACCCCATCCCCTACCATATACCTCAGTTACTGAGACAAAAAAAAACTTAGGGGGAATAGTAACTAATTAGAGAAGTACAAGACGGGTGATCTTTTTGTTATATGTTATTTGTAAAGAGCGATCTCACTTACTTAAAGCATCATCGGCGAAAAGGTTTTTTTTTAGTCTACAGTTATTTCTAACAGGCGGCCTCGCAAAAACTCTACGCGACTCAGGGGTTCATAAATACTTAAAGCCATAGATCTAGTAAGATCCAAATCCGGCACTAATTTTTATTATTATTTTTTTTAATATGCTGGAATCATTTCTAATGTATGGGAGTATTATATGGATGTATTACATACATAAAAAAGTACATAGGGTTGAATTAAGCTAATCATGGCTGATTTTGACGTTTTTTGGCACACTAAGCGTTATATGTAGGGTGCTAATAGGCTCTGGTGCGCTGATCACGAATCTGGAATCAAATTTTGTCGCCGACGCCGCGACGTTTCGTTCTTGAGTTATAAATTATTGTCAAAATCTTTAATATATTTCTACTATTTCTCCCTTCTGTTCACATATATTTCGGTAAATTATGTACAATACCTATAGAAGAGTATTACAAGCGATATTGAGAAAACGGCTGATGAATCTCAATGTCAATGTCACTACGCTAAATTCAACAAAATTAAAAAGAAAATCAACACAAGAAAAACTGATATTAGGTACATGATTTTATTATAATAGGTGTTCGAAATGACAACCATTTTGTTCAGAAGCATAGTCGTTGTTTTTTCTACATCCTCCGAGAATTACGATGTCAACTGGGTAAAAAAATAGGTATTTTGGTTAGATTATGTAGTTAATTATTTTTTTCCTGATTTTTTTGGGAGCTCTGCGGCACTGCAGCGATGATTCACCAGCCGCCACTATTGCAGTTATCATGACAACGAACGACTTGACATGTTATGATATTGCCAGAAATTTTCTTAAATTATCTTCGAGTTTAAAGTCTTTACTTTTTTTTTAAGTTCTGTTCGTTTATTATTTAGCTGTGTTATTTCTGTTCGTATTTAATAATGTTAGTTGAGATTTTAACTACCTATCCTTAAATTGAATGAATTCGACTGCCAAGTTGACATGTTATTAATTCTCGGAGAATGTAGAAAAAACTATCGCAATGCTTCTGAACTTTGGGCGGTAAGATTTCCCCACTTACCACCAAAATCTCACATGGCGTTCAAACGATCAGAGACTAGGAGTCGCTAGACCGGCCAACTCTCATCCAGAAAACGCAGCAGGAGGAAAACCAAAACGAATGACGACATAGGTAGGAGTTTTGGGAACAGTAGCTCTCAACCCTCATATTGGTTCCCAAGAACTATCCAAAGACGCCGGGATGTGTAAAACATAACAGTTCTCAGGATTTTGCACAATTTTAAATTTCATCCTTACCATATTACCTTACATCAAGAATTGTATGGACAGGACTTTGAGAGACGGGTGCAATTTTGTCGGTGGTTTCGACTATGGATCAATGAAAACAATTCACTGGAAAACATAATATTTTCTGACGAAGCAACATTCACTAACCATGGTCAAGTCAATTGTCACAATATGCATTATTGGGCTGAAGAAAATCCACACTGGGTGCGAACAGTCGCTAATCAACACCCTTGGTCGATAAATACTTGGTGTGGGATATTTGGCGATGTTGTTATTGGACCTCATTTTTTCGATGGTAATATTAATGGACAGCGATACTGCGATTTCCTTCCAAATGACTTGCAAAGATTGATGCCAAATATTTCAGAGCAACAACGTGAAGCAATTTGGTTCCAACAAGACGGCGCACCACCACATTACTGTCGAGAAGCACGTGCTATATTGAATGACACTCTAACAGATGGATTGGACGTGAGGGACCAGTAAATTGGCCTGCAAGACCACCAGACTTAACCCCCCTTGGTTTTTTCTTGTGGGGTTTTGTCAAAGAAAAAGTCATGGTGACTGCTCCAACTACAGCCGAAGACATGAGAGAAAGGATTACGCGTGCAGTTCGTGAAATCACCCCAGATATGTTATTTAGAGTGGGGAATTAATTTCTAAAGAGAATTGATAAATGTTTAGAACAAAATGACCGTCATTTTGAACATCTGATAAAATAAAATCATGTACCTAATATCAGATTTATCTTCTGTTGATTTTCTTTTTAATTTTGTTGAATTTAGCGTAGTGACATTGACATTAAATTATTCATTGATTATAACGTAGTTTTTTCTGGAGATTACGAATCTGGAAAAAAAACTGCACCTTTCCATTTAACATTTAAAAGTTACCCCCCACCCCTGAACAATGTAAAGGGTTAAAACATTACTTACTCCGTCAAAAAATGTCCCCCAACGAAACATTGCAGAATGATTTATTTTGTTGTAAGTTTGTATATATATATATATATATATATATATATATATATATATATATATATATATATGTCTTTATGTGTATGTTTAACTTATACAATTTGATTGTATTTTCCACCAGTTTTCTATAAAATATACAGATATATTTGTAAAAAGAAAAAAGAAATAATGGAAACAAATTATAGATTTTGATGATGAATAACTCGAGAACGAAACGTGGCCGCCAAAATCTGACTTCAGATTGGTGATCAGAATGGTAGAATTAATCAAAATTTTATCCTTATTTCTAGAATTCGACTAAAAATGATTTTAACACAAAAGAATTTAGAATGCTTTTAATATAATACCAAGTAATATTCATTTTCCTAAGAAAGGAAAGGGTATTAAAAAATATAAATACAAACCTTCGTTGAATATGCACGTTGACCAAGGATACCTAAAAGTAAACTAGATTATTAGCAACAATAAACACTTAATAAACAGTTGACACCTTGTTTCAAATACTAGTCACATTTTTATAATAAAATTTATAGTTTCAGGTATAAAGTTTGGTTTAAACTTGTCATTGTATAGTTAAGTAACTAATTTTTAGTGTCTATATCAATTTGCAGATACCTCTTTCTTGTTTTTATCTCTTTAAGTATTGACTTTTTTGTTGAGTTTTATCTTAACAAAATAAATTAATCTAGGTGATAATTTAACAGTATTCTTTCTGTCATTAGAACAACATATTTAATAAGCTACTTATACAACAACAATACCAAACTACAAGGTTCACTCTTGTTGACAGGTGAAGATATTTTTATATTATATACTGCTAATAGTTTAGCGCATAACAGTGAAGCTGCATTGGTTTTTGCCTTACAGAGAATGGCAATTTGATCTGTAATTAGTACGAAGAGAGTATTGCTGACAAGCATTTGTTAAAAATAAAATACCTACTGAACCATTGTACTATTCCTGTTTTTTTTTAGAATCCTTAGTGTATGTCAGATCGAACATTAGATGCTGTACGATACACAAGTTTTAGATTGACTACAACACCCGTCATAATTCAGTGTCAAGTGACCGGTTCATGCCAATTAAGCGGCTACCTGGACGTGCCTGGTATTTTCCAACAAAAAAGAAGTTTTTTCAATTTCCAAATTTTTTTGTAATAAATGAATTAAATGGTATTAATGGTAATTTGCCCTCGTATTTATGTATTATTACACTATTTGTATTATTGTGTAAATTGTATACTACTTTTTATGACAATCATTGTCTCTATTATCTAGCTTTACATTTTAGAATATTCTCAGGTTACCATATTACCTCTGATTTTATAGGATTACTGTAGTGTATAGAAGTGTAAAAAATATACTCTAATTAAGCTTTAAAATGAATAATATTTGTAACTATCTTTTTTCGTTAAATTGCATTACGAGAGTATATTAACCTTAATTCTATCATGATTTTATGTCATTACATAACTTCTAGTTTCAAAAGCAAGGTCTAAGTAAACCTTCAATAGACGATTTAATCGCAAATCCAAAACAATAAATCATTACTCTTCGAATACGCTGAAACTTTCTCAACTCTTACTTTTGGTCAGACACTATTTAGATCGCAAGGATGGCTATTAACTCATTTTCGCAACCCAATGAAGGCACGTGATGTCGAGTACAGGCCATGATCGGTAACATTCTAGTTGGGTCACCCGTTTGGGGGGTTTTTCTTTCTTCAAGTTCTTGAGCGGGTGGTTAAACAGTCGATTGGCGACTGACGTGCATAACAGTTTAACTTTTTATGTTGATATTTTGTCGATTTAATTTGGTGACACAGATTCTAATTTATCGGATCAGACTGTAAGTGATTTTACGTACGGGCATTTTTTGGACCTTACGCGATTGTATTATTGAGTGTGATTTATAAGAAAAAATATAGTGATGATACACTGGAGGTATGAATATTGAAATTTCAAAATATGCATTAATAATTTTTTTCAATAAATTTTTTAGCATTATAATAATTTGGTCCCGTTACATAGTAAATTTTCAGATTACCTTTTCAACAAGTTGGATTTAAATATTGAAAACATTTCAAGGATGTTACCAGTAAAGTGCTACAAAAATCACTTTATTAAGTTTCGAATCTTTATGTTACTTTTTCAACAGTCTTTAAAAAAAAAAGTTCTCAAATCGATCATATATATTTTCTTTCAGCAACTTTTCCGATATGGTTTGACCAATTTAAGGGCATTTTTCGGGAATTATTTAGAGTGACACCGAGGTAGTAGTGAAGTTTCAGCGATTACTTTGAAATGCTTTAAGATATTGGCCTGGAATTTGGTGCATGCATTACTATAGTAGTTTATAATATTTAAAACGGGACAGAGGGAAGGATTTACTATATATCGTGTTATATAGAGTTTTTTAGGGGCGCAAAGTTCAGTTTTGTTATTTTCAGTGTTGTGTATTTCTTATGAGCGCTTGTACAATATTAGTTACCAACGCTCTAGCAAAAATTTACATTCAAAGAATCGCAATAAAATTATTTGATATTCGAAAATTGTACCCCAAATTGTTTTCGCAGCTTATTGTTTATATCAAAACTAAATCTAGCATTTTGTATGATAACAATAGAACATAGGTGCCTATATAGTTTATTATAAGTATCAATTTGTCTTAAGGTTTGGGTCACAAAAACCTTGAAATATCGTCTTAAACTATCTTTTGACTTTTTGATGTCTTTTCATAACGTTTAAATACATGTGTTCGAATTTAAAAATAAGCACTAAATTTCTCGGTTTGACAATGTATCTATTTTTCGATTTTTTTTTTTTGTAATCACAGTTAGAGATTCCATATTAACAGAGGAATCCTTTTTTATCTTTACGCAAGAAATAAAATTTTGTTTAGTTTTTATTTTTAATTCTTCAAAATTAGAAATAACTCTTTGTTACTATTCTGGGGTTTCTATTGACAGTGACGCCGCTAAGCGAAAATATTGGGGGGGGAAGAGTAAGTAAGAACAACCCAACTCAGAACTGAAAAAGGGCTGAAATTTTGTGTAGGTAGCTAATAGTATCACTTACAACAAAAAAAAAAGTTATTTGCCAACTCAACCAACTTATTGATATTTTGTTGTCCCAACTTACGGAGGCTACTAATTTCCCAACCCGAACAACTTGGAGAAGGTGGCTCCCCAGTGGATATACTTGCGTCCTATTTATTGGCGTTTACTTAGTTATTCATACATTCTACATTGCTTGCTATCCTGTATCTTCTAACAAATACCTCACGAAAATTGCCGTTACCATTCTTGAGCTTGGGCTACAAGGCATGTATAGCTGGGCAATTAAAAATAAACTGTTGCGCTCTGAAATTTCTAACAATCAGTTAATTGGCATGTTTTACGCAATTATTCGATCGTATCGAAAGTGTTTTTAATTTAAAGGTATGCAATAAGAATTAAAGCGGCTCTTGACCTTAAGATTTATATATTCTATGCTTTTGATATTTTGAATAATATTTATCTTTCATGTATAATACCTTCTTCCATAATAATGCGCAACTTTCACAGATCAAAGAGATATTTTATTATTAATTTCATAAACATTTCTTTTTATGTTTTAAGGTGTACAGTATCACTTTTAACTCTTTCATAATTTATAACTTGTTATATGTAATTCTTTCTTAATTTGATAAAATAAGAGATATTTGGGTGAATGAAATTTTTAAAAATCTTGAATTTTTTTTAAAATCTGGCTGGTAAATTATATCCTGTAATTAATTTTTCTTTCTACTGTAACAATGTTCTAAATTAAACTAAATGCGTTAATACATATTTATATGCATCGTGTAACTGGAATTTAAAAAATAAATTTTCCCATTTCATTTAATGTTTTATAGACTCAAACTGTTTTCCTAATAAATTATGGAAATAATTTACAACAAAACTGTTTCTTTGAATTTGACTATATTTTGGATTTTGCGGTTAACGTTGTTTACTTTTGGCTTAGTTTATATTTTTTTAAATTTTTCCTTCCTTCGTAAGAGAGAAGTATTGTAATAGTAAAAAAATCACACTCCGAATTTTTTTTCGGAGTCGAAAAACATGTTTTGCCAATTTCGTCGGTCTGTCTGTCGCTCTGCCAATCGCGAACAGACGCAGCATTGCTAAAAAACTATTTATCCAGTTTACCTCAAATTTTGCTCCAAAATCAAGTATTACGTAGAAATAAATAAACCAATAAAATTTTGGTACGAATCCAAGATGGCGAAGAAAATGGCGACTTAATAAAATATTTCGAAAATCCACCCGAAAAAACTAGTGATTAGATTGATTAAAAATTTGTGCAAGAATTAAGTGCGATATAGACATGAACTGTTTAAATTGTACTACAAATACAAGATGGCGGAACGAAATGGCGGCCAAATAAAATGTTCGTAATGTAATCGTGAAAATCACCCTTCCAAGATTTTATAGATTTTTGCGTTTTGTCCCTAGATGCAAAAACAAAATTTTTATGATGCCAACATATTTTTTCAATCCCGTCGGTATGTCTGTGGGTCTGTCCGTCTCTTCGCGACATAGCTAAAAAACTAGTTACCCGATTAACTCTAAACTGAAAAATTCAATACGGCAAAATAAAATGGCAGCCTAGTGAAATGATCAACAAATTATTACTAAAAAACTAATTATCCAGTTCACCTCAAATTTTACACAAAAATCGAGTGTTACATAGGACTGAACTGATAACATTTTGCAACGAATTCAAGAAGGCAAAACAAAACAAAATTACGATCTAACAAAATATTTTTAAAAACTACTTATTAAATTGATTTCAAATTTTATGTAAGAATTAAGTGTGATATAAAGACAAACTGGTAAAATTGTGGTACGAATTCAAGATGGCGGCTAAATAAAGTAATTAAAAAATCAACGTAAAAAAATGGTTATATAATTGATTTTAAATTTTAAATAAACTTTTCGCTTTCAACTATATTTAAACGTTGTTTGGATAAAAGGTTAAATAAGTTAAAGGGACAAGTGACATTACAATGATTAACTAAATCCTGATAAAGTTCCTTTATTTCCGCCAAGTATTTAAAATATTCTTTAGATCACATCTAACGTCGCACAAATCACATTCATCTAACTGTGGTGTCCCTTAATCCAAACAATGTGATACTCATAGTCAAATAACAGACGAGAATTTTTATGATGCCAATATTTATTCGTTAAATTATAGGTATTTGATATTGAAATAAAATGTTATGCTTTAATAAAAATGTTGTGCTAAGTAATTTTCTTCGAATGCATGAAGGCAGTTGCAGAGCCTCTGCACAAAGAGGCTCTAATGGTGTGTAATCTAATCAGTTAGTTGTAAATGTGTTCCGTAGCCAAGGACAGCTCTTATGTAGCTTTTATAAAAAATTAGAGCAGTTAGAACGTCACAATCCTAATACGTTTTGGTAACAAAACGCAAGAAATTAATACTTCAAATATAGAAATAAGCTAGTTTATGTGCTGTTTCCAGATCAGCTTTTTGTAAAGAACAAATTCCAAATATTTAACTTCCTTTTTAATTGGTATCTTAAAGTTATATGGAGATCTATGTAATCAATATTAGGTGTATTGTGTCACATACAGAGAATTGATTTCTCCAAAGAAACATCGAAACCATTTAAAAAAAAATTGTATAGTATTTTTGAAAGCTAGTAATGCTATCTTTAACATGAAAGTAAAATATACAGGGTGTTCTATTAAAAAATTCAAATAAATTGCAAGCGATTATTGTATTCAAGGATATGTAACGTTTTACGGAATATTTAGTTTTTCATACCTGTTACAAATTGTTTTAAAAAAATGGCCCAACTGTGAGCATTTTTTCAACTTTAAGTGCGTCCCATTATTAGGTACCGAATGTCCCATTTAATAGCGTGTTTGAATATCAGTAATATCCAAAAAAATGTTTTTCGATATTCATCACCGTTTACTTACAGTCGTCCACCGTTGCACTACCCTGTATTCTGTAGATACTATGGCAGAGAGTATGTAGCCTAGTGAGTGCAACAAACGTGCAAAAAACATATATCTCAAACACTTCGAAAAGAAAATCTTCAAGTAGGTATATTTCGAGTAAATTGCATCCTCTTGAACCGATCCGATTTAAATAAGTTTGAATGACCTGACATACATCCTTTTAATTCAAAACTTCAATTCACTATTGTACAACAAAACAAGCAGTATAGAAAGAAATGCAGGTACTGGAAAACAAAATTTTTAGAAAAATAATATGTTTGTTGTTCTAACCTAAGTTTTAAAACTATGGATATTAATTGAAACCAAAGGAATAAAAACAAAAGAGAAACACACTTTGGCTCCCACAAAAAATGGGTTAATAATTAGGAAATTATAGTGGCAGATTCATGATTTTAAATTTGGGGTATTAATTTACCTTAAATTGTAATCTATTGTCTTTGGTCCACTGTGAAGATGCCTGAGGAACTAAACGGAAATTATCTATTTTTTTAAACAAAAGTCTACCCCCGCCTTCAGCAAACTAAAAAATAAAAAACTAAGGGTATAACACTCTGACGGTTAAGTTTCTGATAAAAAATAAGTGATGTGCTGCTCTTAGTTTTTTATTTTTTATTTTTGATAAAGGCCGCGTCTTAGACCTATAATTTTCTATATTTTTGGCGAAAAACCGAAAAATAGTTTTCTTCTTAATAAGTTAGGTTTAGTAGAGGTACAGACAAATCTGTTTTAAAACTCTCACTCCGATACCAATCCCCCAATACATTGTGATAACAATTTTCCGATTCACTTCAGTTCAACTCAATCTCAAAAAATATAGGACTGAATTTAAACTTTCAAGTGGATGGACTAAATTGGATCGGTCCACGTGGATGCAATTTACGCGAAATATACATACTCAAGGTCCAGTTTTTCAAATTTGATTTCATCTTATTAAATTTTCTGCATACCCTATATTCAGTATTTAACTGTCCGATCTAGTGTGTGAAACAGACGTACACGTATCTCAAACACTTCGAAAAGAACAAGTTCAAGGTCCAGTTTTTTCAAAATTCGATTTTATCTTCTAACAATTTCTACACACCATGTGTGGCCTACCCGAGTATCTCACAGAATAAAAAAAAATTAAATAAAATACTTTTATTCCCAAAAGCCGAACACAAACACACACAACTAAAAAAGTGTCAATTTATAGTAACGACACATCTTTTAGAATTACAATAATTCGTTAAAATATTCATTTACTCATGCAGTAATTGGAACTAAGTGCTGTAAAATAGAAAACTCTGGATTCTGATTCTTTTTCCTCGGTGATATAGATTCTCGATGAATGTGCACAGTTACTTTTCCTCGCATAATAAAACAAAATGAGTGATTTAATACAAAGTACCGTGAAGAAAGTTTTCGAACTCGATACATTATTAATGAAAATATTGGGTTTTGATATTAACTGCTTTTAAGAGGTTTAATAGTCGATGCCGCGCGCGGGTTCTAGAGACGGACAGAAGATGCGATGATCTCAGGCACCGTGGATCAAGGGGCGACAGATGATGTTTTACCTAGCCCTTCATTTTTTGAAAAATAATTTTAACTCATACAAAACAATATAATATATATGTACAATTTGCAGCGGTACTATGATGACGTCGCCGATTGGCTCGGAAATTACAAGACGACCTATAAGTGACATAATTACAATCTCCCTCTACTGGCTTAATTCATCGTTTGAAATATCGTGACGTGAGTTGTGCGTGATTTGTATTTTTGTAGGTTATGTTCCTTGTTTAACTTTTATGTTACTTCATGTCTGAAAAATAAATGTTTATTTTGCATTTTTTATTTTTTTTTATGGTTGGGCGCGCTATATTTAAAATTCGTCCCGGGCGCCATTTGCACTAGATCAGATGTTAAGTTGACGCAATATAAGTGTTGACCAGTGTAGTTATGTGCATTCATGCCAACCTATAGATATATTTAAGGATACCCATAGCTTCAAACGCAGTGACCTCTTGTTCGCTTACTAGTTTTTTGCGATTCAATTTAACATGTGTTATTTTCTAACTTCTAGTATTGTGGAATAATCTTTTGCGGCATTTCAAAAAGAATGGCTTTTAAGAGTATTGAAATCATCATCCGCTTTTTGCATCATCCACTTCTCTATATCGGCCTTTCTCCATGGAGGCCAGAACGAGAGGTCGGGCGCGCGCCCCCCGCTCTACTTTATACAATGGCCACCAAACGTTCCAGATTTCAAAATTTCCTCTATTTCTAAGACATTTTAGTTATTTGCATCAACTTGAATACCATATTAGTTACTGAGACATACAGGCTGATTGATAAATATTAAAATTGGGTGAAATTGTTAATTAAAAAAAAAATATGATTAACAGGAGTTAAAACAAAATCGACGTTGTCTTCAATATAGGCGTCGCGACACCAAGAAAATACAAAATAGTTGTATAAACTTTAACTTCTTTATTATTTGCACCAAATTGATTTCTATGTTTGTCTCTGATATATATATATCATGTCTTTTCATACAACAATATTTTTTTCACTGACTTGTTTTTAAACATTTTTTTTTTCAATTATAGATTTTATCTATTTTTGTTCTATTGTCTTAAATTATGTGTATATAAATCACAAGTATCCAACATTTAATATGATTTAAAAAATATGTCCCAAAATACATATTAATATTCTACTAAAAGTTTCCTATATCTCAGAAACCAACATAACAAACAATTTAGTGCGAATAACAAAAAGTCTATTAAAATTTTAAAAGGGCTTCAAATAATTATATTTTACGTTTTATAAGATTTTTACTAATGTTTGATATATCGCCCTGTATATCTAAATCACTATAATAACCAAATTTGTGCAAGTGATAAAACAGTCCTAGAAATATAAGTATTTTTAAAGAGTATGATTTATAAAGTTACGTATCATTATCTTAGATATCTTAGATAAAGTAGATGCTAGATGATTTCTGTCCGTTGGTTAGCTATTACTTAGGCTTATAATATTGTTACGGCATGACTTTATAACACACACTTCTTTAACACACCAATGTTATTAAACACTCAGCACACATCTATTATAAGACGAATTCTAAATAGTGAACGTCCCTTTCCTTACATAGGTGTTTTTACTTTTAGCCCACGTACATAAACGTTTGATCAGCTTCTTAGCCCTAATATTTCGGGAGTTTGTCCAAGTGTACTACTTTCGTCTTGCTTTCGGATTTATCTGTATCCTATAAACCAAGACATTAATCCTCTTGATTATTCCCAATGTTGAGGCAAATAACCCTTTTTACTTCTGGGGTTATACAACCAAACCAAGTAATTTTCATAGAAAACAGCTGAGTTGACTTTGATGTTATATCTGATCTTGATTCGATCATTTGATGATTTTAAGCGGTCAGTATCAACTCGTGAACTGAAGAAGACATTCTAGAATTTCAGATATATTTATGAGAGCCATTTTACAAGAACAGAAATGACATTTACATACTTGATAAATAATTTTGCAACAATGATAGAAGCCTACAATCTAGTGAATACTAATTTAAAAATTCATACATTCTTTTTTTAGGTATTTTCCAATTTGTGTTACATTTATGCCCCCGAGTGCACAAAACTTAATTGCTGTTTAGAATATTTAACCGAGCTTTCGGATTTGACAAGCTGCTTACAGAAATCTAGGAACTCGCTGACATTCCGTTAAACAATCTAAAGTATTCTAAACTTTAATTGAATTGTCTGCAACCAGCCATAATTAAGGTGGAGATAACAGTTGTATTTAGGAATTTGTATTATATTTTTTTTGAAAATACTTTTTATAGTTATTTAGTTATACATACTTATCAAGTACTTGTTAGGAAGTAAGTCCCGTATCCATGATTTTGGAAATTGTTTCTCCTAACTGGCATTGCAAAATATACAGGAAATATATTTTACTGCGGGAAATGTAGTATATTTCTCCCAATTATTTAGTTTAAGGCTCTTTTTTATATACTACTACCGACAGTGTTCTGAAAATCGGCTTAAAAATGTAAATACAAACAAAGCCACGTCCCATTGTCACATGGTTGCCGAATGATGAAAAATCTGTTTAGAATAGTTGAAGTTGATTTAATAACAATTTCCTGTATTACGTTTCGTTATAAATAAATATTGATTGTTAACGAATATTAATTTTAAATTTCAGTATTCCAGATATAAACTGTCATGAATAGTATTTCTTTTCAAATTTTAATTTGTAACAGTTGCCTAATTTTTTGGATAAAACTTAATTATTGACAACATGACTTGCACATATGCAGATTGGCAAATTCCGGTAGCATATTTTACAGATGCTTCACTTTTCAGCCTAATTATTTTTATTCCAACTCATAATTATATGTAATTTTATCAGTAGAAACTTTCTTTTCGTTCTTAATTAGGTAATCCAAACATTAAATCACAGGGCAACCATAATTTTTTTCCAAACATAATTGTGTCTCGAGTCTGACTCGTGAAATCGTAAACCACTGTCCTATAAGTCAATAAAAACAAGGATAGGTGTTGATCCCAGCCGTGCTGATTCCTGACAACAGTTTTGGAGAAGTGTTTTTCTATAGTCTTGTTAAATCGTTCCACCATGCCATCTGAGAAAGCATGTAGAGCTGTTGTTCTAGCTTTTCGTATCCCCATGATTTCACAAACGTTCCCAAAAATAGATGATTCCAAAGTGAATAAAGTTCCAATGGAACTACATGTCTACTGGAGATTTCTTCGACCAAAACTTGAGAGATTGTTGTAGCTTCCTAATTTGCGAGGGCAAATGCTACAGGCTCTTTACTTAAGTAATCCATGACAACTTGGATAGATTTCTTAGCTTGATCAGACTAAGGAAATGACCCAACAAGCCATCAACGTCTATTTCTAGCCTTTCGAATGGTAAAGCGACGTTATATTGTTTCATTGGTCCCCGAGATCTCGTTTCAACAGCCTATCCTCAACGACCAATGAATTTCAAGTCCGCAGTGTCTTCAAGGCAAGGTTTTTGTTAGAGATTTATCTGTAAACATATCCTACCCGTTGATCTACCTTTTGACAATACTTGCAGTCTTCTTTATGTGGACGTAAGGATAAGGCATCAGCGTTTTTATTTGTTGTCTACCCAGTCCGTGCTTAATTTGAAAGTCGTACTGTTGTAACTTTCCTAGCCATCCAGCTAACTGTTTTTTTGGATTTTGCATTTCCATAACCCATTTTAATGTAGCATGATTCGTTTTAATTAGGAATTTTCTCCTATATAAATTATTGTGGAAAGTGTCAACGCCTCTTCAGATGGAAAGTAAATATTTTCTTGTGATACGATAGTTCTGTTTCGGTTTGGATAATACACGGCCGCAGTATAGTCTCTAACATGTTCTTGTTCTTATAATTTTTATAAATAATATTTGTAAATAATACACTAACACAGATTTGGAAATCTGAAACATTGGAACTGTACCGATCTTTAATTTCTTATTTTAGATATTAAATATTTATATTATTTTATTGATGTACTGTAGTAAAAAGTTATTACAAAAATGTACAGTACATAGAGTATTTTAGAATAATATGTAGAATAGAAAATAGCAAAGTAGAGAATATGTAGATTTCAGGCAAACTGTTAAGAAAAAAAACCGCATGCAGATTGCAAACAAGCTTTTGGCTTTGCAAATCTCTATGTGTGTTCCTATCATTAAGGCATCCTAAAGAACGACTCTATACTGATGAATATATTTATTTATTGCAATTTAAGTTGGGTGGCATATTTTTTTGTTTTATTGTATTTGATAATAAAAATATCTTTCAATTTGAATTATTGGACTTGCTACAAAACAGCTACAATTGCTTGTATTTCTGTCCAAAATAAATATCCCTTGTTGGTGATAGCCAGCCACATTCTGAAGTACAGTTATAGGAAGCTTTTTCTTCTGTCAATGTATGTAATGGAGCTGCAATTATTGGGAAATTATCTACAAAGTAATAACGTGAGCATAATCTTAAGAAACTTCGAAGCTCATGTTTTCTTTTTTCTACCTGAATTCTCGTCTCAGAAACAACACAGGTTGACACAGGTGATCTTCGGCCCATTACCACATCGTCTAGGTACACTAGGCAGGTGTACAAGAGCATTGCACACACCAAAAAGCATTACTTTGAATTAGCCATATTGCCACTTGCCATTTAAAGAGTGGATTTTAAATACAAGTAGTGGCGTGTCGAGTTTTTAGGGTGCCCCCTGCATAATTTCTTCAAAAAAATAAGTAAACAAAAATGTCATAAATTTATTAACAAAAACCATAACATAAAATAAAAATAACTAACTAAAAAATAAATAAAAAATAAAAAAAAGGAACGACCTATATACATTTTAAGATTAATAGGTATAGGTAAACTAATAAACAGAAAACAAAAATTAACTAAATATTAAAAAATAATAACTATACTCTTGTTCAAGCAAAACTAAGAATAATAAAAAACAAAGAGTACAAGAATCGTTTTCTTTAGCGGTAGACTAGACTTTTTTGTTTTTCGACTAGATAAATATTTATGAACTAGGTCGTCAATATTTACTTCTCTAGCCCTTTCGTGCTCTGTTCAGATAAGAGCTAGAGAACTAAGACTAAGACATTTTTAATTAATTTTAACTTTGAAAATGATCTTTCCGATTGAGTTGAGGTTTCAGGAAAGACAAGAAATAATTAGAATGCAGAACACAGTTCTGTTATACTACTTAACAATAATTCATTTTTTACGAAAATATTGTTTGCGAATTCACGAGTTGTATTAAGGTTTTTAATATTGTTGTACAATAATGATTTTATCTGAATTAGCTCAGTTGCTAGTTGAGAAGTTAAATCATTTTAATATTTCTCCACTAATATTTGAGCTTTTTCCAAAATTTAATTTAACCAATATCTGAGGATATAGAATCGGAAATGTTGAATAAACTGTTTTAAATACAGTAAATCTTTTATGTAGCTGACTTACTATTACATCTAAATACGCATTAAGTACTGTGACTTCCAAATGGTTCATAGGGTTTATATATTACGCTGTCTTATTATTGTCAATTCTAATGTATCCATTGGTTGCAAAAGATGCAAAATCCGTGATTTTTTTTAACTATAGGAGAAATATTTTATTTAAATACTGTTTAATTTGGGGCCACCTGGAAGCCAAGACCCCACCGCGCCGCGGGCCCTGTGTGCCCTTTAGGCACACCACTGAATACAAGATGGAAAACCATTTGTATCCCGGCAAAGACAGGATTTATAACAAATAATTTTTGCGGCTATTTTTTTAAACTACGTTGTAAATAAGAATTATTAAGATTGATTTAAGCTGTTTAGATTATTTCCTATACGATTGGCCACAGTAATAAAAAAACAACACATAATTTACGTAAAATATCAGTTGTGCTTCTAGAAAGAATTGCAAATTCAGAAAAAGCAATGGCGTACAGGGTTTTCGGTTATATTTTAAACGATTGTTAGCTTTTGAGAGCTTTTTTTATAGGGATCATCAAAACATGAGGTTCAACCTCATATCATATATGACACGCCGTATTTTATTGTATATATAAATTGCTCGCAAGATTCTCTCCTACTCCATATTTAGTTTTGCAATATTTTACTATACATTATAATAAAATGGGGTATATAAATATAGATATGGATAAAGAAATAAAAAGTGTCAATATTGACAAATATTTTATCTGGGTCTACAAAATTTAAATAGCATACTTTAAAGCGTTTTCGACAATATTTAAGAATAATCACTACTTCAAGAAAACCCTGAATATTTAAAACAATGGACCACATGTTAATAGGCACCTAGCCTTTGTAAAATGCCGTTATATTTAAATACTTATTTGTATTTGTCCATCAGAGGGTGCATGGTTAACTACATGTCTATAGAACGTTTTTTTTGTAAAGTTAGCTCAGGAGTACGCTGTTAAATTTAGAGTACTTTGAAAACATCTTTGTGTACTCATTAAGAATATGTAATTGCTTTCATTAGGAAAAGTAAAGTGTAACCCAATTTAGTTCCGCTCACAGTTATTTAGCATACTGTCTTTTCAAACATTGTTATAGCGCGCCATTTTTCTCCACCATATCGGAATCGTACCGATATATTACCAGTTTCTACCTGTGCCACACTTATTTTTTGGGCATGATTAGGGACGCTAGAACGTGAAGATATGTAAAACCTGAGAGTGTGACTTTTTCAGTATTACAAACATTTTATTTGGCCGCCATCTTGAATTAGTACCACAATTTTACTGGTTCATCTCTATAAAAGAATTAGTTATAGCACACAATTTGAAATTAGTCTATTAAGTAGTTTTTTCAGGCTGAATTTTTAAATATTTTATTAAGCCGCCATTTTGTTTCGCCATCTTCGATTCGTACCAAAATTTTACCAGTCAAGATTTGAGATAAATTAGTTGTTTTTTAATAATAGTTTTTTAACAATAATTTTTTTAACATTTCACTAGGCCGACATTTTGTATTGCCGTATTGAATATTTACCAAAAAAAAAAAAAAAAAAAGTTACCAGGTCATCCCCATGTAACCCTTAATTTTTGACCAAAATTTGAAGTCAATCTAGTTAGTAGTTTTTTGACTATGCTGCGAACAGACCGACGAAGTTAAGAAAACATGTTTTTTGGCATCTAAGGACCCTGAAACGCAAAGATGTAAAAAAATCTCGGATGGTGATTTTTTCACGATTACAATACTTCTCTCTTGCGAGGGAAGTAAAAAGGTACTTTATGATTATTTAAGGCAAACTCGAAAAATTTGAATTACACAAACTTTTTAAGATAATATCTGCGATTTCGGAATAATTTCAATAGATCTAAAATAACTTATTGACCGAAGAACAAGAATGTTTTACTCAGAAACGGATAACAAAAAAAGGCGAAGAAGATTTTTGCATTACTACTGTAAAAAAAAAATATTGTTAATTAACGCTTTAATGTAAGATGGTAAAAAAGTTGTTACTCACTACGCTGAAGGCATTTCTGTGATATTCAGTTGCTTTGAATGACCTTGTAACCATTATTACGAGTTTCGTTACACAAATAATTAAATATAAGCCGCAGCGTACTCTGTGTACAATTGCTCTTGTTTTACTTCTTTTTTACTTAAAGTGTGGTAGTAATTGATTACTGGCTCAGTTAAAAGTTGTTGAGATATTTGAGACAGAACCTTAAATAAGAATAGACCGTGCCAAATTGGAATTACTATCCGACGCTTTACATTCGATTGCACAAGACAATCTGGGCACTGAATGATTAATTTATTCAGTGTTCCAACTCGTGAAGTGAGGATTTCTAAAGATGACTCATGCAATCGAAAATGAAACGTCGGATAGTAATTCCAATTTGAAACGGTTTAATCTCAAGAATTATAATTTTTTTTTACCAAAGCTGTATAAACTTCCGTTCTATATTAAGTGTATTCACTCAAAAATTCCTCCCAAAGTTTGGCGCTTAAAAACTTTTGAATCCTATTATATAAGGCAGTACAAACCATTCTTTGGAAGTGGAAGTGTTGATGCTTGTGCGAAGTCAGAGGGGGCAAGAGGGACAAATTGCAGCAAATGCGAGGCTAACAACCAAGAGTAACATTTTCAAAATCATAAATTATATATTTTTTGTATCGCAATTTTTTTATTTCTTGGCAATGGATCTTGTATTACCACGTTTTATTCGGATATAAAAGGTGACGACTTAAATAATGAAATAATGTTTTTTTTAAATTGTGCATGGAATATGTACAGGGTATTCAAAGATATTTATAACTATACCTGAAAAAGATACAAAAAAAACTTCAATTATAAAAGTTTTAGGGTTTATCCTGAACTATCAGAAAGAAGAGAAAAATTGATAAGCATATTTTTTTTTAATGGAACATCCTGTATATTTTCCATTTTTATGAAAGATCTTTCCCGATTCCAAAAATATATTGTTTGACTATATTTACCCAAACCATTTATTAATTATTTTGGGTTAACTGTAACAAAATTTGCAATATATTATATTATATTTACATTTCAATGTAGACTTGATACATTTATGAATATTATAACAATTTTCCGTTAATAAAATATTAATAAAATTTGGATGATTGATTGATGAATTTAAAATTACAATTCTTTACGAATTCTTTGTTCGAGGACTTAAATATTCTAAGTCTATCATAATAACCTCGATTCTGTAGAAATATGTCAGGTGGGGTGAGGTCCGAGCTGTTTGCCGGCCATCAAATGGGAAGTAGTAGCCACTTCCGATCCACAAGTCATACCGGATATTAAGAAAATTAGTCACAGGCATTACATTATAGGCCGGTGCGCCAGCCTGCTGCCATATAAGTGATTATAGACGTAGAGAGGAAATTTCTCTAAAAGTTGCTCCAGTAGTTAAAGGTATCTTTCAACAGTTAGGCTACCGTCAATGAAGAAGGGATCAATAATCCTCGCAGCAAACACGCCGCACCCAATATTTACGCTTTTTTTGTATGGATTTGTGGTCAACCAAAAGTGTTTGTTTGTTGGATTCGACATTCCGCCTGTTATAGATGTTGTTTCATCTGTTTAAATTATTATGTATAGAATATCTGCATCTTTCTGTAGCCTCGTATCGTGTCACAACAAAACTTTGGATAGGCACAAACTAGTAAAGGTGATATTTATAGATGGTCAGAACCTCCTGAGTCTTTTTGTGGGATTTTTTGAACTGAATAGGTGTAGTTAAAATGGCTTATTCTGACATTTCTATAAAAAGAACAGTATTGTGATTTTATGGTTAAAAAGACACATTAATTTTACCTTCAAAAAAGACATTTCTTTTAACTTGCTCTTTTCTTACGTTCAACACTTTTTTGCCTCAATTGACTCATTTGACGGTGTGTGTCTTTCTGGATATGCATGGTCGTGTTCTTGGCGCATTATTTGCATTGGAATAGTATAATCTGATAATACTTGATTTATCATCAGCTGAGTAACCTATTTTTAAAAGATTAAAGGTGACATTAACATACCGTAGCTTTTGGCCTTGGCCAACACACCATAAAAAGAGCAAAAATGATATAAAATATAAACAAAATAGTTACGAAAGTTCTAGGTAAAGGCCAACTACCGTTTTTTTTAACATTCCTTTTTTCGTAACTATTTTGTTTATATTTTATATCATTTTTGCTCTTTTTATGGTGTGTTGGCCAATCACGGGTGGTCAATGGAATACCCCGGATATTTTTTATTTTTATGAAAGATCTTGCCTGATTCCAAAAATATATAGTTTGATTATATTTACGCAAACCGTTTATTAATTATTTTGCTTTAACTGTAACAAGATTTGCAGTATAAAAGCATGGTGTGTTTTAGAGACCAAGAACCTGATATTTTTCCACAGGAACACCCCCTCGAACACGCGCAAATAAGAATGGATGACAACACAACTGTTTCGTTCATATATCCAACATTCATTCACATAATTAAAAATATATATTTTTTATCCTCAGAAATTTAATTTGTCAAAATTTGTATATTCAGTACGTGCATACATACATATGTAAATACATACATGGCTTCTCAAATAAAACCAGTGCTTAGATAATAGAGTATAACATTTTTTATTTTTCTTTTATTTGTTTTTAATTTATTTTTATAACAATATTTACTGAATTTTACTACATATGTTTCCGCCATAATAACTCCCCACCAGAACTTTACCAGTTTATCTAATAGTCCATTGATTTTTATGTAGAATTCGATCTCTATTGTAAGTTGCTTGCCAGCTTTTTTAACGTCTCCTTTCCGCCATGGGATTGACCAATATGGACGGGACCTACAGCTTCACGGGAAATCCGAACCACGGTTCTCGCTCACTCTTTTGATCCCCCGCCCACCCCCCACCCTCGAGCTGTCAACTCTTGGTTTACGGTGTAGCATTTCATCTTTACTTACTTAACGACTGAGTACATATATGCATCAACAACCCCTATCCACTCACATTCGACGTCAATCAGCGTGTAGTAGATACATTTTTTACTTATTTGTGTTAGATTTTGATACCAGTAATATCGGCTGCAGACTTAGAAAAGTCTATATGCACCCACCGGATTGAAACTTGGCCCGTGGATTCCAACGTCAGAATGACCAGTACGATAGAGCATTATATTATATTTTTCATAATTTTACTAAGCCGCGATTTAGTCACTTCATTGGATGTTTAATACAATGTTAATATTCCATCCCCACATGACTAGTTTTAAAGATATAGGGTGTTAATTACAGTGGCGGTTTGTTATTCGTCGCGTCCCATCCAATAGCAGCTCGCAACAAATACATGTGATATGCGTTGTGACCTTGAAGCAAGCAATAAACGGCAAAGTTTATACCAAATGCCGAGCTGCAGTTAATTTTGCCTGCAGTGTTTCGTTTGAATAAGGATATACCGTATTTTGTTGCTACTTGGTTCTAAACATATATCCCAGAAACACGAGTCGGTCTCAATATGAAGATTGTTGCAAGAAAAATCATTTGTATTTTGACTTACACTGTGTCACAACTAAATTGTTAAAAGTACTTGTTATTATACCAATGACGAATGTAGAAGCAGAGAGAATTTTTTCTACTCTGAAACGGACAAAAACATTTCTAAGAAATACTATGTGTCAAGACAGGCTTAAGGCCTTAGCATATTTGTTAGTTGAACAAAAATTTTTTCGGTCTATTCATGATTTGAATGAAACAGTGATTTTGCCGCAAAGAAAAATAGGCGCACTGATTTGGTTTTTAAAAGAAATTAAAAAATTATTCGTTTATCACGGATTTTATTATGTGGAGTGCAGGCAATTACGAAGAGTGTTTTTTTTTATTTTATGTCGACCTATTTGAATATTGTGAGGCATATTGTATACTGAATAAGCATCAATAATGTCGACAGGTAAGTTATTTAGATTAGTTCAATTAAGTATATTTAATTTTCGATATAAACTTCAGCCTGCAACACTGTCACTTTCTAAAGTCACTGGTGTTAAAAATCCCAAATCCCACATAAAATACATATATAGACCAAATTACTTTTTTTAGCATATTTAAAGTACAGTAACTCCCAAAGTAATTTGGTATTTTATCTCTGAGTAGTCATAAGTTTGAGTTCTGCCAACGAAGACATTTGATCAGAAGGTGGAAATCTATAGTATACTAAAATTTTATAAAATTAGACGGTTTCAAGAACCCATAAGACGTATGCGAGATCGTTTGAAGTCAATTGGATAATTAGTTTCTGATCGCTCTCTCTGACAGACCGATAAAACTAGAAAAATGTAAACAAAAGAATAAAGTAATTTGACAGAGCTCTGTAACAGATTAACTAATGTGTGTCAGTATCATAACTTCTGAGGGAAGTTTTTTCGGGCACTAGTGTTTCCACTACTTTATTCGTGATACGAAATGAACCTTCCGCATATGCAATGTTTAGTAAATAAGAAATATTTAAGTTATGTAAGGATATCGGCCGGTAAAGTTATTATTAAGATGCCCCGAGAATTTCAGCTTATTACATGTATAAACAAATTGCAAAATAGGTACCATATTGTGAAAGTTTAGTTAAATGTGATAGGTCTTTTTGGTATGTAAATATTGTTGCGCACCCACTTAAATTATTCCGATAAAAAATCATTTAAAACACCAGTATTCTCATGAGACTAGTTTTAACTATAAACATTTACAACGCCAAAATTAGAATTTAAACTATTAGAAAGTATTATGCCTGACCTTAGCTACGCAAATTATTACTGTTTTAAACGAAGCCATCCTAATTCTCGATCACGCAAGTAATTATTAGCAAAAGCAAAAGCATTATCAAATATGTCCATCATAAACTAACTTAAACGTTCACTTGTATATAAATAAAACTGCTCCAGTTAAAGCTACAATTTAAATCATCTGCACTGGATCCAAATACATTTCACTTAAGACGATAATAACGAAATAACCTTGCCACTCCTTTAGGTTTTAACATAATATCGATAATTTGCATTGTAATATGAATTTGTATGTCCAGAAGCTATTATAGTTCTATATTTAAAACTAAATTATGAAAGAGGCTAAAATAAGCAGTTAGACTGGCTACTTCAATATTATTTCCAATTCATTTTTACCAAATTTTAGATCTGAACAAATGTAACATACTTGCTTTTCGAAAAGTAAAGCTTAAATAATTTCAGCTCAATTAAAATATAGTTCCTTTAATAAAGAACTGTCAGCTGCAATTTTTCCTGTGGTTTAACTATTTTTATTCAAAATAACACCATCTGTCTTTGCCGTCAATATGGTAGGATTGGCAATAATCCGGGTTTTTGGATCCCTTGGGTAGATTTTTGGATTTTGATGTATTTATTGGGTTTTTGTACAATTTGACAGGAAATGTGTCATATTACTTTATATCAAAGCAGTTTCGTTTTAAAAATACTGCATACAAATAGGTGAAATGTCGCTATCTTCCTGTTCACATCCTCTACAAAAAAAATGTTAGCTTCCTATTGTATGTGTTTCTTTATCTGACAGTACTCTCTAAAAAATGGTCAGGTTTAGTATACTAGAATCTTAGTTTCCATAATAAGAAAAGTTAGTTAAAATAGCCTCAAGAGGAAATTTAGTAATGTATACCAAATTTTACTGTTATAGTTATTCTCGCATTGGCAGCTAATCGCTCTTGTTATTAGTGAACTAACTATTTGGCAATTTAAAGAGTATGCATCTGTTGCTAATACTAATTTTGTTGTTTATGTGAAACAACATAGTAATGTTGTTAGGACAATCTTAACAGACAAGAAAAAAATATTTTTAGGGGATACCAATGACACTTGGTTTTCCTGCACATAAAGATTAGTTGTGATTACCAGTTTTGTATCTTGTATCTCATGACATCTAGCTAATACAAGTAGGTTTAGTATGCTAACAATCGTTTCTATTTAGGGATACTTCTATAGATTTTTATTATAAGCATAAATTGCTTGTTACGGATGCTTATAGGCATAACCCGTATACAGGAGGGGATTAGGGGTTATTAAAAGTAAGTACCTTTTTTTTTGGGATTAGTTGTTAACCCGCAGGGTGTTTCAGTGGCGCAGCTACGGAAGGGATTTGGGGTTAAACCCACCCCCCTTCCAGAGAAGCCCAAACATTATAAAAATTGCGAGATCGGCCCCCGTCCTGGAACAAAATTCTGCGTTTCTCGGGGTAAAAACCCTCTCCAGAGAAGAGCCCAAATACTTTATAACAAAAAATGCGTTATATAGATATAAACATTTATATATAAAAGTGAAGATATTTTTTTAACAAAAATGTTGACCTGTGACAAAACCACCCTCAGAGAATATTCCTGGCTGCGCCACTGGCCAGTTTTGCATATGGAGAACAGAAAACCAAGGACCTTTTCTTTTTGCTGACATTTATTATCAACATTTGAACCTCCCCAGAAGCAGTGTCGATATACGCCACTGATAGGGACTTAAAATCTTCTTATGAGAAAGTCTGAATAGATTTCCATTGTATTTAGTCTTGTAATTACTGGCAACGTTTCGGCTTAAAGTAGATATAAGGAAAATGCATACTTATTTAGAAAAATTGCTTTATTATGGTAACTAAATATTTTACAAAAATAATGCAGTGACAAAAAAAAACAATCTATTGGCTTGAACTTGATGAAAAACAAATATTTAAATATATTTATATAAATTTAAACATTAAAGTTAACAAAAACATGAATTTTAATGTGAATTCATCTAGTAACGGTAAGTACACCCGGTAACAATAATTATCTCGGCTAACTTATTTCTTGAGTCGTCATCTAGCATTTTTTTTTAATTGAAGTTTCCTTTAGGGCAGCTTTGTAGTAATTTTTTTTAAGACGTTTTCTCATCTCAAAA